>QWWL01000012.1:600000-957499 GCA_003689335.1 Venturia asperata
AACACAATGGTGTTTGCGTGCCATCACCTCCCCCTGGGACTGGTGTTCCTCCCCCTGGGACTGGTGTTCCTCCCCCTGGGACTGGTGTTCCGCCCCCAGTGCAAGTGCAGCCGCCGCCACCGCCGAAGGAGTGCTCCTCCGGCATCCAGGCTGGTAAGCGTTGTAATGCCACTTGACGAAGTGAGAAAATTAACTGTAGCAGGAAAATGTTACACCTGGACGTTCCCCAATGGCGAGAGGTTTGGCTATAACGCACACGGCTGGTACACGGCGTCGAAGGAGAGCCGTCACCAGCAATTCGGAAAGTTCAAGCTTTGCAAAGACGAGAAATGTACTCCTGGTCCTATCAATCCTGGCGAGGGTTTCAGCGCCCAAGACCTCCACGGAAACGCCAATGGTGAGCTTGACCTCTCACTTGTCTGGTAACTCGTCTAACAATTCTATAGGTGGTCAAAACCCGGGTTGGTATATCGACGGCAAAACCAACGGCGGCCACGTCGGCAAGACACCCGACTATTCCAAATCCGGAAGATTCACGCTCACCAAGTGGCCGTGCGGGAAATACTGTCTCGGAGGTGTCGATGCCGGTTTCGGTCCTACCTGTCCTTCAGATCTCCCAGCCGGTACCTTCACCACGCACGACAAGCAATCTTGTATCCCCATCGATGTCCTCGAAGTTCCTTGTGACATTCATAATATCGCTAATAACTGTATTTGGCATAATGGGGCTGATCAGTGCTGTGAAAAGACTGATTGTTCTCCTGCTGCTCTTCGCCGTACCGCGCAAGCGCCGTCTTATGACGGAGGCGCTGCGAGTCATTACAAGGCGGAGTTGTAATGGAAAGTCTTGGACTCGAAGGTTGCGATGGTGTAATGGTTAACACGATGGTTTGGTCTTGGATTGAGTACTGGGCTGATGGTTCGTTGGGCGAGATGAGAAAAGAGTTTGCGTCTACACGATATCAGTAAAAGGAGCTGTAAGATAGAGATCTTCGGGTAGACATGGAGAAAGTAATTCACAAACCTTGGAGTTGTTGGGTCCGGCTCAGCTCGTGGATTTGATCTGGGCAGAGTGTTGAGGTGACAGGTATGCTATTTTGTTTGGAAATCCTGGCTCTTGATGTTTTTACCATAGGCTTTAGGTCCCACGTAGTGGACACCCAACGAACTTTCTACACAAAGTCTCAGACTCACCTCCACAACACCCGACTCAGACATGCGCCTCAAACCACCTCATGCAAAAGCCATATCGCAACTAGATCTGCTGACCGCGCGGCACGATCTTATTGCTGGCGGTGTAGGATTCCGATTGACATTTTTGCTGAAAATAGATTGCGCTTATCGCGGTTGTAACAGTTGCCGGTCCGGGATAGAACTATTTCTTCCTGCCGAGGCAGGGGGGCGTCGTGTCCCGACTTGCCTCAACTTCTGCTTATCCATTAGCAGAATTCTGCGTAGGATCTGCTTATCCATTAGCAGAATTCTGCGTAGGAGGCGATGGAGAGGCGTATCTGCAATTGAGGCGATTAATTATATAGGACGAGTAGATCAAAGCCCGGGGCATGCTGGAAAACCAAATTGAATAAGCGGAATGGAGACGAACGAGTAGCCGAGGGGAATTGATCCGATTTTGTCTAATTTCACGCATCTGAATCTACAAATGCGAATTGATAGAAATGGAGAGTCGTTGGGTGGTGTAAATATCAATTTCGGTTCAAGAGGGAAAATCAACAGGTGATAGCAAAACGAGCATTGTTGCTGGTTCTTGCTATTTGGCGGTCTAGTTGAAGATGCTCATCTTCAAGAGCTATTCGCTGTAGTCTTCACTACTTTGTGTGACCTATTTGGGAGGAAGTTGTGGATTGAAGTCTGCTTTGTACGAGGCCAACAAGTAGCCACTCATGACGGAAAGAAAGTTTTGTGCTGGTCTCGGGCCGTTGAGATGGTCCCGAGATGTTTGTCGTAATGCTGCTCAATTTAGGTTGAGTGAAGTTAAAAACGAGAGCCGGGAAGATAGAAAGTGACTAGATTCGGCCGATGTTTTGGAACAAGGCTTCAAAACGCTTGTGCAGGAACACAGTGAGACGGAGGACATGGATCTGTTTTCCGAGACAAAGAGCAAGGCTGAAGCAGCGCCCCGTCCTTGAGATGGCCCCTGCATCGGGAGTGTTCTGGGTTTGACTCGGTATTACTCTGCTAGGTTTGCAGGTTGTACCCTACCCTAGCAACGCCAACTCGAGTCACAGGAACCAAACATGTAGAAGCCGTAAACAGGAACAATGAATATCTTCTGGCGCATTGCGAGGTCGTCGGTCTGTTATGGTTCTAGAATGGTCCACTCCATCTCCTCGGATCGGAGATGACGCAGTAGCCGACCGAACCACGGGCCAGAAGCAATTGGCTCTGTGATGCATGAGGCTCCGTCGTCCGCTGTGCGTTGTCGAGATGGGCCGTCTCAAGTTCAGTGCGTTCCCAAGACAACTCGTGTTCCCAGCATCCATTGGACGACCAGCGTCTTCTGGCAAGGGGAATGTATCCACGCGTCCCAGCGTGTAGGGTCGGGGATACAACGCGAAGCCTGCCCCATGACAGGCACACTCTCAGTTGCTGCTCCGCAAGACTAGAGCATCTGGCTGTGATCGTGGTGGCTCTGGTGTTTTGATATTTGATAGGATGAGAAGGGCTGGAATTGAGTTGCAGGGAGCAGGGTTGAGACTGGGACTGGGACTGGGACTGGTCACGGGACTGGGACTGGGTATGCGGGAAACAGCAGCGAGCTGCGAGATGCTCTCTAGCGTGAACCAAGCTTGAATGTTTACATCTCTGGGAAAACATCAACAAGCAATTCCCAGCCAATTCCCAGGCGCGTCAACAAATATTCCCACAGTACCATTACCCGGCAACAGCTCAGCTTCTTCAAAAGCCTCTTCCGTGCTCGCACACTCTACGCAAAAATCGAAGGTGAAGCCGCGTCCGTCTCCTTTTATCAAGCGCGAGCTTGGACTCTCAACTCCCAACTCTCTGCCCAGCGCCTTACTTCCTCCATCCTCCCTCGCTTCCACACACTCACCCGCAACAATCTTCGACCAACATTTTTGTAGACCATCGTCGGGCTCGATCAGACAAATCCACTGTCTCTCACGCAGCTCACAATGGACGCAAAGGTATGACCACTCCACTCACCCTTTCACTGCTCTCCACTGCTACTCGTGTCCCACCGTTGCTACCACGGCTTCACTTTTTTTGTCAATTGAGCCTCTGTGGTTGACATCACTTCCTCCGACCTCTCCCATCACTCACGCCTCCATTGCAACACCAAACTAACCCATCTTCACAGCCGATGAGACCGCGTGGCTCCTCGAGAGTGCGCGACGAGAACGTCACCGTTGCGACCATGGCAGGTCCAGGGAAGACACTCCACAGCAGGGCAAAGTCCACGTCTACTCTCTCGAGCATGATCAAGAACAGCGTCAGTGGCATCCAGGTCAAACCACACCGACGAGCCTTTCAAGACCTCACAAACTCGACCCGCCCGTCACAGGATGACTTTGGCTTCAAGTACGACGCGCTCTCAAGCAAGCAGAAACTTGCGCCCTTGAAGGAGGTCGCAGATGTGCCCGACAAGTCCTTGCTTGCACCAGCTCAGCGCATCCTCACTCGCGCTCCTCCAAAAGCCACATCTCTCGCACCTGTGAGCACCATCGCGTCGGCTGTTCAACCTCCCGCTGAGGCAGCCGCTGAAATCCCGCGTAATGTCGCACCAAAGCCCATGACAAAGAAGAACACACAGATCTTCAGAGAGACATTGGCAGTGGAGAGCGTCGTCAATGTGCCAACGTCACTCCAGTCGAGGACAGCCGCGCCAGTTCATCAGACTCTCGAGGCTCCTCGGGAAAAGGCATCCATCGCAGCTGCCATCCAGGCCGATCAGATCATTGAGCCTCACAACTTCTCCAACGATATCCTCGACTCTGTCAACCAGGTCCTTGCCGGCACCGTCCCAGTCAATGTCTGTGACAAGCAGTTGCCCCCAGTTCCATCTGTTGGCAACGTCGACAAGGTCCAGAGCAGGTCCAGCGAGAGTGAGATGTACCTTCCAGCATTGGAGGAATTGCCGCCTCGGCCAACCGATGCCCACGTTGAGCTGCAAGCGCCTGTCAACACCACTGAGGTAGAAGAGGACGAGGATGAACACTACTACGATGCTGAGGCGACTGGCCGCTCGTTCAAGTCTATGGGTGACAACACCACTGGCGCTCTTACCCTTACCCAAATCGTCGAGCCTCGCGTGACCTCGCGAGTCCTCAGAGAGTTGGAGGAGGCCAACCATTACGTGAAGGAGACGCGCACAGAAGAGGATATTGAGGACGAGGCATGGGACACATCAATGGTCGCTGAGTATGGCGATGAGATCTTCGCCTACATGCGTTCCCTTGAGGTACACGCTTTTCCGTCTCTCCATTGAACTCTGCTAACAGTCCGCAGAACAAGATGCGTCCAAATGAGCACTACATGGACAACCAGGCTGAGATCCAATGGTCCATGCGTGCTGTTCTTATGGACTGGCTCATCCAGGTCCACGCTCGCTTCCAATTGCTTCCCGAGACCTTGTTCCTCGCCGTCAACTACGTCGATCGGTTCCTCTCCTGCAAGGCTGTTTCTCTAGGCAAGCTCCAGCTCGTCGGCGCCACTGCCATCTTCGTTGCTGCCAAGTACGAAGAGATCAACTGCCCATCTGTTCAAGAGATCGTCTACATGGTCGATGGAGGCTACACCGTTGACGAGATCCTCAAGGCCGAGCGCTTCATGCTCAGCATGCTTCAGTTCGAGCTTGGATGGCCAGGCCCAATGAGCTTCTTGCGACGCATCAGCAAGGCTGACGAGTACGACTTGGAGACTCGCACACTGTCCAAGTACTTGCTCGAGGTCATGATCATGGATGAGCGATTCGTTGCGTGTGCCCCTAGCTTCGCTGCCGCTGCATCGCACTGCCTGGCGAGAATGTTGTTGCGCAAGGGTGATTGGGTATGTTTTCTTCCTTGCCCAAAATCTGAACTAAAGATCTCACGTCATTGTCTAGGGTCACGAACACGTTCACTACTCCCAATACACCTGGTCACAGCTTCACGACATTGCCGCATTGCTCGTCAAGTGCTGCAGAGAACCACGCTCACACCACTCCGCTGTGTACGAGAAATACACGGAGAAGAAGTATAAGCGCGCATCGCTCTACGTCGAGACCGAACTCCAGAACGGCTTCCAGCTGCCACCAAAGTCTCGCAGCGAGAGTTCAAGCTGGGGCAGCAGCCTCTGGAAGCGATCTTAAACGCACAACACGCCACGTCCTCCCATCGTCACCACCCTATCTCCTCACGTCAGCACAACAAAAGCTTGATATACTTAATCTATCTCAGACTCCGACAACTCACCACTTTTCATTTGTCATCTGCATTTCCCGGAGCGAAGACGGCTGGCGTTCCGGCATTGATACACCAGATCAGCTGCATCAGGCCTACCATTTCGAGGCCCACGAACTGAAACGAAGCTACGACTTTTCTTTCACGGCAAGAAGAAGAAGTTACTTTAATATTGGCCTTTGAGCCTTCTTGTACGGATTCTCATCACTCTGTTGGTATGTTTATATACACCCCTTTCCATTCCTCTACTTGCTTGTGTTTTCTGTGGCGATTTGCTTTTGTGGAGGACTGTGGGACACTTGTTACCAACGGACCCACCCTGATGGACTGGACCTGCGCCCACCGGCAATGAGATTGAGCATGAGCAACGAACCGCGCCCCGAGACAATCTACCACGGATCTGGCAGTCGAATTGAGATGAGCATGAGAGAGAGATCGTCACACGAAAACACCAAAAACACGCCACTACCGGCCTCACTGGAATGGAAGGACCTTTGCTTTGTTTCCCCCTTTTTCCTTCAATCTATTGATTGCGTTGTTTGTTTGCGCGTTGGGAGGACCTTGTGATTCTTCTTCACTGCTGGCTGGCTGGTTCTATTTGAGCAAGGCCGACTGGAGGCCTGGTTGGCTCTGGAGTATATGTATAGATATCTTATGGGTGGGGAAGGCCTTTTGCCTCATCGATTGATTGCGACCATGGAAGACGAGGGTTTTGAGGCCCGAAATTTGAAAGTGTTGCCGTTATTCTCGTGTACTTTGTTGTTACTTTTGTGATGATTTTGCTGTGAGTGACGCAAACGTTGAAGTGACTGAGTGAAGATGGAATTCTTTTCGCTGTTGATATCTTGGACTTTGCTTCGAGAAATGTGTTTCGCTTTTACGGTAGATCTCATGGCGGATTTCATTTTGTCGGATTTTTTTTTAATTTGGATGGAAGGTTGGGTGGATGGGAATGTTTGAGGAGAATTCAAGGAGTGATTTCTTTTTTTGGCTTGGAAGGTGGTGGGTGGAGAATTTTGATTCTTTGTGAAGGATGAGTTATTGAACGTGGGGAATGTTTTTCAGTGTTTTGAATCGATCTTGATGAATTTTTTTATCTGTGCGGGTAGAGAGTAAGGTATCTTCGGGACATTCCTTATCAAGGCGAAAATGTTGGGGGGCCAAATCTTTTTGTCTTGCAACGACATTTTGGGATTTTTCTTTGCCGGATTGAGTTTCTGGCGTGTATTCTGCCTTGTCCCTGCCTTGTTCTTGGGTATTTTTATTTTATCTTATCCCAGCTTTATCTTCTCTGAGATCGCTTCGTTGGTCGTGACGTGGTTGTTTCTCTCCGCTGTTCTTTCTACCTTTTCCACAATTGGATATTCCCGTGTCTTCACTCGTGGTGTCGTGGTCGTCGTTTGGTTTGGTGGAGGGTGAATGATCTCGTTCGTGGTGGCGGTGGATAGTCAAGAAGGTACGCTGGGTGAGATGAGGACGACGGAGTCGCCGCGGACGAAGAGCATTTCAGATTGTTTCTTTATTGTCTGTGGATATGTGTTAGGTTTGCTTGCTGCTAGTGTTTCTGCGGTGGGGAGACATGGAAGGAATTATCTAGGGCCTCGAAATCCGACTGTGCGAAAGAGTTGCGCGACTGCCGTATTCCGCCGGGTGAAGAGATGCAGAATGAGATCTTACCTTGATCTCAGCTGGTGCCACATCTTCTTCCTCCTCGTCCAGGTCGTCCAATTTGTAGATGGTTTCCGTCACGTCGCCGAGAACGAGGTTGCAGTGGGAATCGTATGCCTAGATGGGCTTCGTGTTAGCCTCACTCTTGATTATAGAATGCCCATGTATAGCTTCGTTGCGCCTCGTTCCTTATATTCCCCCTCTCCTAACCCAATTCTTGGCCCCACGGTTCAATCCAGACTTCGACTGGGTAGCGAGAGACAAGGTATCTGGCTGCGCCCTGAGACGGATAGCTTTGACTTACGTGTAGTCGCCCTTGTAATTCTCTGTCACCTCTCAATTTCACGAAGACGATTTCATCGAGGCAGAGGCGGACGAGATCGAGGGGTTCGTCTGGGCGCGAAGTCGGCGATCCTGGGTCGGACATTTTTGAAACTGACCCCCGGGGATGTTTGGGAGGGAGATGGATGCTTTGCGACAGCAATTGGAGTTTGGTTGAAGTTGAAAGCGAGCGGCGCGACGGATTCTGGCCCGTGCTAGTGATTTCTATATATGGCGATTTGATATAAGTTTCTGGGACAACAACAACAACAACAGGAACTGGGGTTAAGATCTTCTGAGGTGAGTCGACATGAAGCAGGGATAATCCATTGTAGCAGTGCCAACAAAACTGCAGGGAGGAAATTAAAGGTCGCGGCGTCCGAAGGCAGCATCACGTGGGGGCGTACGTAGAGGTAGAATTGCTCCACAAGAAGACCGGCTTCATCGATCATTCCACAACAACGTTCCTTGTCGCCTCCTTTGCCGGACAGAATACCTAGCATCAACCAGACTCAGCATCTTCATCATGGCCGCCGACGAGGAAAATCCCTGGATTGCTCTCAAACCTCCAGCTTCAGATTCAATGACGTACCTAACCTTTATCGAACACAATCTGGCCACGGAAACGCTGCCACAACTTCACAAAGTGCTTCAAGACAAGGAGCTGAACCAGTCAATCGGATGGGATCTCGTCCAGCTTCTTGTTCCGCTCGTCCCGGAGAGTGAGGAATGTTTGCTCGACGTCGCAAGGCTCGGGAATCCGAGGGAAGTCGTGCTGAAAGTCTCCGAAGCCTTGAGGCTACTCGAACTTGATGATCTCTCGGAAAATGAAGAGTCTGACGACGAGGAGACGGTCAAGGAAGAATTGGGAACATTAGATTTGGGTGAGAGTTCCAAGGCTGGAGCAATTAGAGGTTTGGGCTTGACGGCAGAACCTCAATCCTCCGAAGCAGATCTACCGCTCCCGGTTCTTCAATTCAGAGTCTTGCTCTCCATGTTGTCGATTTTGCATCCTCGCATCAAGACGAAATTCCCGAGCCGATTTTTGTCGACGACACTGCAAGCTGTTTTGGCCGCCTACGGGAAAGCCACGCGGAACCAGGATGATTTGACCTACGACATTGTTAAATTCGTGAATACGCTGACCGGGACAAAGCGGCCGCATTTGCCGCCGAGGAAAAGCAGTACGAATATTCTGCAGGCCAGAATCGAGAATGCTGTTACAGATCTAGAGAGTCAAGCCGAGAAACCTTCGGAAGAGGAGAAAGACATGCAGAAACGGCTGTTGCAATCCTTTCTGACGCATGTTCTGGAGGACTATATGTTGTCCCTCCCTTCAGTAGAGGACGTGCCAGGAATGGCTTGGTCGAGTCGATTGCAAGAGAAGCTGAATCCGCAGAGGACAGTGCCAGGAAAGGAGTCTTATATCTCACGGTTTCAGAATGACGACAAATTGAAAAGTCGGCTCGCCACGGTGGGATCGATTTCAGCCCTCGCCAAGGATCTGGACCTGGACTCTCATGACCTTTTCGCAACAGTCATGGACACTTCACCGGAATTGACAGGCCTGGAATCGAATGAGGATGATCCACCAACATCCCCCAAAGATATTCCTCTATCAAAAACAGGCGCCCTCTTCCTTCTAGCCGCACGAAAAGCCGTAGAAACGCTCTATGATCAAGCAGCAGAAACACCGCCAATGTCCATCTTGCCAGAGCATGCTACCATTCTCCATAACTTCATTGGCAACGCCGCACAAAATACATCTGGCCTCGAACCTGAAGCCCTGATTGACACGGTTCTCTTCCTCGGTCTTATTGCACTCGAAAACAACGATGTTGGTGAGCCAAAATCCGACGACGACTTCAACCAGTACCTTCAGAACGCCTCGTTACTGTCCGCAAATACACCATCACCAAGTCTCCGCTACCACGCTCATTTTATTACCTCTACTGTGTTGAGATCCCACCCTCATGATCTTGTTCGATTGTCTTTCATCAAAGATACTCTCGAGCATTGTCCATACGAAAACCTGAAGGCCAGTGCTGTGGGCTGGATAAAAGGCGAGACCATTGAAGCGAATCCGTCCTCTTCCGCACCCATAGATTCGGAAAAAGAAACGTCTATTTTTGGTACCCCAATAGCGCTGCAGACACTTGCACCGTTTCTCTTTCCCAACCTATCTGACAGCCAACTCCTACAACCAACTCTGGGAGAGGGGTACGCGCAATTCAAGGCGGACCTGTCATTTTACCTCGCTTCCCTTAACTTCTTATGGCTATTGCTCGTTGCGGAGCATTTGCACGATCCCTTGAACATCCCTGGTTTGTATAAGGATGGAGGTATTGAGACACACTTCTTGGGTCCAATGAGGCAGGCTGTAGCAAATTATTCTCAAGGTCTCAAGGACGGTGGTGAATTGAGGGATGGTGAGGAGGACGTGTCTGGTGAGGCTGATTTGAGGCTTGTGAGTGACGTACTAGCAAGGATCGGCGAGATGGTCAAGAAATTGAAGTGGGCATAGCTGGACAATGACAGGGCTGGGGACGCGGTGTTTTGTATGCTCGATGCGCTTTTTGAATTGATAGGGCAAATACTGCGTCCTTTCTAGCACAGGGATGGTGGGCTGGCTGAGACGCACGAGTCGGCTACGTTCAACTTCACTTCCTCCATTGTTTATTCGTTCTCCTCACGCTTTCAACGTCAATCAAGTCCCTTATTGAAGCCTGGCATGACATGTCCTCCAATCTACGGATAGTACGTGGACGGATTCATCAACAGCCCCCAGACACATGGATCATGAAAGATGACTGAACTGCTTTTGGAGCGCATGTTCATTGGTGGAGCGAAGGGAACGAACGATTTGAGACGAGACGGTGGGAAAAGTAATAGCTCCAACCATTTATCAATTTGGGGGCTGTTTGGCCAGTTCTTGACTGAGCCATCGCCGCGCTCTCCCATGCTGCCCATCCTTTTTCTGTACTATGATGCTAATTTAGTTTCGCCCGTCATGACCAATGGACATTGTCTTTTTGATGCATACGTGGGTAGCTTCCAGTACGTCAGTGTAGATATAATCCTAGAGCTGGAGCATAGACCTTCTAATATTCTGAAGATTACTCGAGAATGATGAGATATTCGCCTGCGCGACTATGGGAAAGTGATCACGAAAAATACGTATCAAGCCCATTTCCGCCACCACATCACCGTCAATCCATCCTCCCACCACCTTCACCTTCAGCGAGATGAAATGAAGAACGCCGATGCATCCAAACCATATCCGCCCGCTCCCGAGCAAGAAGCTGTTCTTTCGGGTTCGATCTAAGCCGCTGGCTTCACCAACTGGAGTCAACCGCACGCGACACGCGTCCACCGCAGTATCTCCAGGATCTCGGCATGTGAGCCATCAGACATCCAGAAAGAATGGAGTTATCAAAAGCTGCGAGCATTTGACAGGTGATTAGACTCATCTACTGATCGACTTGAGGTCACGTGGCTTATATCTGTAGGTTCAACTTTTAGTACGCAGTCAAGCCGGCTGTCTGATGGGAGTGGGATCAAGCATACTAATCACGATCCTCGGAGTAAGAATGAACTGCACGTGACACCGCACTCGCGGCAGGATCGTCGAGAAAAGCTCAGGATTGTCAGCTGGCCTAGACAAAGACCACAGTTTAAGTCATTAGAGCTTGATGAAATCCCATGCCTTCGCCATGTCAATGGTGTGTGCGACGAAGGCGATGCCTGCCAGTACTCTCACGATTCAAAGATGAGAAAGTAAGAGCATCGTGGCTATCTTCAATGGTCAACAGAAGCTGTGCTTTACTAACAGAGCCCAGGCTACCATCTGATGGAGTTCTGGTGGGGAAACGCAGTAACTCAGGAGTATTTGATCCCTCAAATCCTTTGAACATCAGAACTCTGTCTAACAGCGAGGCCTCTTCTGACAGCATGGATCCCTTAAAAATAGGATTTTTCTTTAAGGGCCCGCGAAAGTTAGCAGACGGATCTCATTTTCTGGACCATGGGTTGAGCTCAAGTATGCTTGAGTTATGTTGGAGGAAACCCAAAAAATGGGCGCAATTCTTTTTCTCGTCCGAGGAGGCGGCAACGAGGGCGTTCGAAGCGTTCAAGTCTAGTCTTTGGACTATACCCGGTCTTCGTGGTGGATTTCTTTCTTTGGTCGAAGGCCCATCAAACAACAACTCGAAATACTATTTCTTTCTGGGACCACTGCCACCGAGCACCACGCAATTGGACATCCTGGCGTCGATACCTACGGTCGAACATCACCCGACGGATATAACCTTATCTAGAGTCCACCCATGCCGCACGGCAACAGTCTCTCTTCTGAGAGCTTTGTGCAGACAAGTCTGCCCGCATGCGCTATTTTTAAGTTCGCCTTCAAAGCAAGATACAAAAACGAAAAATCAATACGCTCGAGTCACTTATAGCCAAGCGGATCTGGCCCGTTCAGCGTGGTTGATGCTGGATCGTTTAGTGCTGCCAGAGGATGAACGTATCGTACTTTTTTGCAAGATACACCACAGCCGTCACTTCCAAATACCATCGGCTATAGACGAGCTTGCTAGAGCACGTCTCAACGAGGCAAGCGTGAAATGGGGAGAAAGAGGTGTCTCTGTGGCGGTATCAAGGCAGGCACGGAGTGACCCAGATTTCCTCGGGGGAATACCGTTCTACGACTTGAATATATCCGGTCCGGTGCCGTGGGATGTCAGTGCGGCGGGCAACGAGTGTGCGCTTGTTTTGAGCAACATTGAGGTTCCGCTCCATCTACGCAAAACTGGAGAGATTAGGTGGGTCCGTTCAGGAGAAAAGGAGACACAGCAGTGTTTCCGTCGATGTGGTACTCGTCGCAGGTTCAGACAACGATGAAATCGAATCGGTTCGTCCGATGACGCAGCGAGGACCGTCGTTGACAGGCGTTGGCCGGGGCTTTAGCTGCATGGACAGAGGACCAGGGATTCTCTCGCATTCTGGACGCAAAGATGCAAAAATCTACCGCACGTCCCGGTTTCCCATTAGGAAACGGGGTTGCCCAATTTGAACCAATGGCTTTTCGCCTCGACCGATCGCTTCTCCCAAACTCGCACCATTCGTACGTGAGCTTCTCACTGCGGCTGATTGTCAAATCTCGCTATCAATCTCGAAGTTGATATCTGCACCCGTAGTCACGCTGATCGCACTTCGCAAAGGCTATCAAGTACCGTTCCTCTGAGCTGCGATATCGAGGATAATGACGGGCGTGGATTTGTCGATTTGAGCCGCTCCTCCCGGCTCGTGTAACTTTGACGCATAACTTTGCTAGAAGGGATCGGCGATACGACATCAATCCATGAGACGATATCTGAAATGGAGGGATTGTCAAGGTGGCATTTGAATAGATGGGATTGTGGACGGAGACGAGTTGGCTCTTCATGGTTTATGCCGAGTTTGTTGCCTGTTTTGATACTTTTGGGTTGGAGGATGGGTGGGAGGGTGAGGTGTATAACTATTGTACTTGCGGGTTTGGGGGTTTGGTGAGATGATTGGCCGGGCGAGGAGCCGGTCGTTGGACCAAAGGAGGGGGAACTAGACAGGGCGAATCGAAACATCCTCTATCATAAACAGAACCCCTCTCAAAGTCTCCATCCACGCTTCATTCCAACGCGCAGCGTGGCATGAGATATATCTTTCGCCTTTACCTTCAAGTTTCTAGATTGAACAAGGGGGTTTCTCTCGTCATTTCTCAGACGCGTCACAATATAAAGGTAGGCAAGTCATTTACATAAATTCATATTTGGCATACGCTGATGGTATAATCTATTTACTGGGTATAGATATAAGCAGCCTTGATACCCTCAGAGACATCAACAGGCAACCCCGACTGCGTATAAATATACGCAGCCAAAAACGGTGGCAACTGATTCCCAGCACTCTTATCAATGACAATCGAGTCCCTGGTCTCCTCTGGCGTACCACCAGACTGCGTATAAATATACGCCGCCAGAAACGGGGGCAACTCTTTCCCCTCTTTCTTGTTGATGGTGATGACATCTTTCTCCGCTTCTTTCAAGTTGTTGCCCAATTCCTTTTGGGTGTAGATGTAGGCGGACATGAAGGCTGGCAATGCGTTACCATGGTTTTTACCGATGGTGATGGAATCTTCGGTCAGACGGCCGGCTTCGACTTCGGAGACCATTTGCTTGTAGGGGACCCACATGTCTTTGCTTGGGTACGCGATGCCCTGGGGAACATTTTTCCCTAGGAAATGGCACAGAGAGTCCCAACCTTGCGATGGGTTAAAGAGTAATACCTCTCGGCCTTGCTCGGCAGCTGCGGCGATGACGCCAGCGTTGTGGGCTCTGAAAGCCTCGCGGCCGTTGTTGAGGAAGTCGTTGCCCCAGAGGTGGTAGTTGTACATTTTCGCGAGGTTGGAGGGGGTGGATTTGGCTTTTGTGTAGGCGAGGTGGAGGGTTTTGGACATGGATGTGAACCAGGCGTCTTCGGAGCGGGTGCTTAGGATTAAAGAGGCGGTTGGGTATGCGGACATGAGTTCGCGGTAGAAGATTGAGCAGGGGAAGTCCGAGACTGCCTTTTATTTTGGGGGAAGGTTAGTATTTGGAGGGGAGGGTATGCAGTCGGGGGGAGATGCTCACGTCGAAGTCTCCTAAGAGTTCGTCAAAGTCTTGCTTTGTGAACTCGTTTCCATTGTTCTCGAATTTCGCTTCAAGGGCGGCTACCCATTTGTCGTGGTGACTGTTGGGGCCAACGGAGGTCATGTGGTAGATGTTCTGGTGTCCAAGAGTGCGGAGTGCCTCGCCAATGGCTGCGAGGGTGAGTATCTACACCAAGATTGCAGAGGTCGAGGTGACTCACACTGTGTGCCAGTTCGTGGCATGCCGAGGACAAGAACTTGAGGAGCCATGTTGAGAGTATTGATTGCTGGTTTGAGTTTGAGAATAGGCGTTTTTCTAGATTTACTGATACAAGTTTGAGAGTACGATGGAAAGAAGACTGAGAACGACACCAAGAATCAGGGAGCTCTTTATCAGTTGAAGCATACACATGAGACCCTGTCGTAGTCACAATCACGGAACGAATACCGTGAGACTGCTTGGTATTACGGGACCTCAGCCTTGGGGGTGGAGAACCTGGTACCTGTCATTACGGAGATGGCATGGAGAGTACCACAGTACAGCGATGAGCGTACTGTGATAATGGGGGGAATAAATGTTAAAATCGCACCACCTTGTTACCTCTCTTGTCAAACCACACCCAACTAGCTACAGCTACACAAAAATTAGGTTCTTTCGAAGGGGAAAGAAGACGAGATAAGGAAACACAAGATCAGAAAGGAAAAAAATAGGGGAGTAGAAAGAAACGACATAAAGACGAACAGATGCATGGGCCACTACAGGGGCATCAATTAGCGTTTATTCCCCCAGCTATCACAGTAGGCATGCATCGTGCCATGGGTGGGTTACGAGTCTAGTGAACGAGCGTGAGCTTGGTAGCCGCATGCTGGACTGGTCGTAACGGCCATCTCGGATTCTCTTTGATTTCTGATTCTGCAACCAGAACCCATCCTCTTTCTTCATAATTTCTTGCTTGTCGGAGGCGGCGGGACCGCAATGGAGATTGATATTTGTCGTTCTGCAGACCTGTCCTTCGGGCCAGCTGTCCCTCCCCGGTGTCGTGGTGGTTTTGACTTCACGTTGTTCTTCGAAGACCTATTCCTCGCTCTGCTTCCAGCGGTTGCACTGCTCTTGTCATCGTTGATCCGATTATGGAGTTTTCGAGGTGAGAAAAGGCTGGACTTGGGGAGTTCGCTTGGTCTTGGTAACCGGATTAGTAGGCAGGTTAGTCAGCGCGTCTATCTTAGGTTACCTTACAAATACAGGCAAACAACAACACGAAAAGTACACGCTGACTCAACAAAGTGCGTTACATCAACCTTTGCCATCACGCAGCTAGTCACACTCGTACTTTGGAGCATTGAACCCGAGATAAGGAACCAGCTGTCAATAGCCGCATCAGCATTCAACCTCCTCGCGTCCTTCGCAATATGCCTGCTCTCACATGCCGAGGAACGAAGGTCTTCCAGGCCCTCAACAGTTTTGAACGTCTATCTCTTTGGCTCCAGCCTTTTCGATGTCGTTCATATTCGATCACTATGGCTTGCAGCAAGATACGAAACGCGATTTCAGCCTGTCGCAGTCTCATGTACCATCAGTCTTGGTTTGAAAATCGCACTTCTCGTCTTAGAAGCCGCTCCCAAGGCAGGCCA
Source organism: Venturia asperata (assembly GCA_003689335.1). NCBI lineage: Eukaryota > Fungi > Ascomycota > Dothideomycetes > Venturiales > Venturiaceae > Venturia > Venturia asperata. Next base: position 615,697 of record QWWL01000012.1, read on the forward strand.
TGATTCGACACTTCCCCCAGAGGAAACTTCGGGAGTATACAGCCTAAGGACTTTCTGGTGGCTCAATCGAATTCTTTGGCTTGGTAGACGAAAACAGCTGGATCGCGATGACTTGTTCCAGATTGATTCCGGTTTGCAAACCGTACGGTATAGCTCACAAATGATCGACGCCTGGGACAAAGGTTCGATAATGTCTCTTGTAGTTGAGAGAAAGCTGTAAGCTAAGTAAAGGTAGCTGATCAGGGTCATAAGTATGCCCTACTAAAAGCGGTCGCTGCTACATTGAAATGGCCACTGATTGCTCCCGCCTTTCCTCGATTGGCTCTTATAGGGTAGGCTTAGGCCCAATGACCACGAACTCAACTGACCAATATCAATTACTAGCTTTACTTATATGCAACCATTACTCATTAGACGCGCTCTTGACTTTGTGGAACGACACGAAGGCGATAGTAACATTGGATATGGCCTTATCGGGGCCACAATTGCTGTCTATGCTGGTCTGGCGGTAGACAAATTGATCCTAATTCAAAGTATGATGCTGACGGCTTCCAGTTTTGTAATGGTCACTACGGTCACCTATTGTATCGCAGCATTACTCTAGTTCGTGGTTCCTTGAACGACTTGATTTATCACAAGTCTCTAGCGATAGAACTGAGCGCTGCGCAAAAGGCAGCCCCTATGGGTGAGATCTGGATTTCGATGGGATATTTCGTCTCTATTCGATGATGGAAATTGCTGATCTCGTTAGGACTTGTGACGGCTGACGTTGAGCGAATCGATTCCACTATCGAGAAGATTCACTCCTTATGGGCAAGTGTGATTGAAATTGGTGTGGCAATCTATCTCCTGGAAAGAGAAATGGATTGGGCATGTTTTGCGCCTATCGTTATCGCAATAGGTATGATCTTTCTCCACCTTCTCTTCTGCGTAAAGTGCTTCACTGAGAAAATTTGAAAGCCTGCACGCTATCAACTACCTACATCTCAAAACTACTCCCTAGCCGCCAGAAAACATGGAATCAGGCGATACAGAAGCGAGTGGCTTTGACATCGACAATGTTAAGCAACATGAAGACCGTGAAGATGATGGGGTTTACGGGTTACATCGCAGACACCATTCAGGCTGCTCGCTTGACCGAGCTATCGGCATCAGAGACTTTTCGTAAATATATGACCGTCATCAATTCGATAGGTATTGACCGCTATCCTTTTAGAGTCGTTCGTACAAACTGATGCGTGCAGTTCTGATACCCAAACAACTTTCTGCTCCATTTACATTCATGCTCTTTGTGCTCGCGGTACAGCATGGACGACAAGCAGGTGAATTCAACGCATCTCGGGCATTCACTTCGTTGACCATCATCGAGTTGATCACCACACCGCTAGGCTTGGTACTACAAACAATTCCAAGCGCCACATCGTCACTTGCATGCCTTGACCGCATTCAAGCATACCTCAAGTCTCCTGATCAGGCCGATCAAAGTAGGGCACCAATTTACCGCGAAAAGTCTGGTTTCGACGCTGTCGCAGAGAAAGTTATGCTAGAGGGCGAATCACTGGGCGATGATAACCTGCGAATTCTAGACCTTCGAGACGCCAGCTTTGCCTACAAAACTGTCCAAAACGTCGCATTAAGATCGATCTCTCTTACTATACCTCATGGAACGATTACAATGGTGGTAGGTCCAGTCGGCAGTGGCAAAAGTGCCCTCTTGAAAGCTTTCTTGAACGAGCTGGATCTACGGTCAGGGGAGATGCATGTGCGCGCTACACGAACGGCTTACTGCGACTCAACCCCATGGATTCCAAGTGGATCTGTTCGCGATTGTATCGTCGGTATGTCAGAAAACGATGCGCTTTGGTTCGATGAGGTTGTGCATGCATGTGCTCTCGATGAAGACATTCTTGACTTAGCCGATGGCGCAGAAACCGAAATAGGAAGCCGAGGAATTGCCTTGAGCGAAGGACAGAAACAAAGATTGGTTTGTCTGACCAGACTCAAGTGTCTTCTGCGCAGCTAACAACGAGAAGGCTCTTGCAAGAGCAGTCTTTTCACGTGCTCCTCTGTTGCTGTTGGACGATGTCTTCCGTTCGCTAGACTCAAGCACAGAAAGCTTGATTGCACACCGGCTTCTTTCATCTGACGGATTGTTCCAGAGACACGGCTTGACTGCTGTTCTGACGACACATTCCTGTAAGTACACTCGAAATAGACAATTTAATCAGCTTGGATCTGACACTACACATAGCCCGCTATCATTCCTGCGCCGACAAGATTGTTGTTTTAGCAGATGGTTATTTGACACGGATTGGCAGTTTCATCGATCTGATTGGACAAGAAGGTTATGTCCAAGATTCGACGACTCAACAGCGACCCGCCGAGATCAGAGGTTCTTCTTCCCCGAGACTGGACAGCAAGCAGAGAATAGTCAAGACTTCTGGTGTCAGCAGTAATCGAGAACATCAAACGAAACGCCTAGTCGGAGCTCGTGAAAAGTCTGTATACACATTTTATCTGCGGCCCGTCGGCATTCTTAAATGCGTGGTTCTGCTATTCGCCGTCATAGCTTTGGCCGTGGCGACTCGATTCCAGCGTGAGTGCACAAAGTCGCTCATAATGATTAACTTTTCTAAGCTGTTGATCAAGGAATCTGGGTGCAATGGTGGACTGAAGACCAAGGTCATCAATCGATGTACATAGGCGTATTTTTCGTGCTTGCATTCGGGGCTTGCTTGAGCTTCACGTTCTTTTTCTGGTATGATCTTCCGTTGCTCGAAAAGCGCCTAGCTGACTATGCAAAGGTGGATGTTCATGTTCGTAGTGCCGGCCACAGCTGGACGCCTGCACGAGCAATTGCTGAAATCCATTATCAAGTAAGCACTGCTATACCATCAAACTTAGATTCTCGAGAGCTAAGCCATATAGCGCGCCACTGTCATACTTCACCGCCACCGATGCTGGCGTGATATTGAACCGCTTCAGTCAAGATATGGCGATCATCAATGGCCAGCTTCCCGTGAACATTTTTCAAGCCGTCTCCAGCAAGTCAAAGATCTCAGACGCACATACATTAGACTAACAAATCGCTAGTTTTCATGATCTGCTTGATTCAAATAGCTTTCATCGCCTATGGCTCAAAGTACATGAGCGCCGTCATCCCACTTACACTAATTGTCGTATGGATCCTGTCACGCTTTTATCTTCTCACGTCCCAGCAACTTCGGCTGCTCGATATCGAGCTTAAAGCACCCATCTATACAGGCCTAGCCGAAACCAAGGAAGGCCTTGCAACGATACGAGCTTTTGGCTGGCAATCCGCGTACCACAATGACTTCCAGGCTCGCATCGATGAAAGCAAGAGGGCGACATACTTACTATTCATGATACAACGATGGCTGAACTTCGTGCTCGATCTCATCATCGCTGGTCTTGCAACTATACTGATGACATTGGCGACACAGTTGAGGTCATCGACAAATGCTGCTGTGCTGGGTGTTGGCCTCTCAAGCTTGATAGGCTTCAGCATGAATGTGTCGCAGTTCATTGTTTGCTATACTGAGCTGGAAAACTCACTGGGTGCCATAAGTAGAACGAAAGACTGCGTTGACAACATCAAGGCCGAGGATTCATCGTCGAACTTGAAGGAACCGCCACCAGATTGGCCGACTCATGGAGCCATCGAGTTTCGCTCGGTGACTGCGAGCTATAAGTTTGTGAAGCCCTCTATCTACAAATGACCAAACTGACGCAAACATCAGCGACATCTCAAAGCCAGCACTGAAAGATCTCAACTTCATCGCACCCGCTAGCCACAAAATCTGCATTTGCGGCCGTACAGGATCGGGAAAGTCAACACTGATATCCGTCCTCCTCCGTCTCATCAACGCCCAAGAAGGCAGCATCCTAATAGACTCCATTGACATCTCCACACTACCCTCCCAAACCCTCCGTCAAACCCTAAACGCAATCCCCCAATCCCCCTTTTTCCTCCCTGGCTCCGTACGCCTCAACCTCCACGTCCACTCCGAAGCCATACCTTCGGACGAATCCCTCATCCTCGCTCTTCGCAAAACAAATCTCTGGGATCTCATCGCCGCTCGGGGTGGTCTCGATGCGGAGTTCGCCGCTATCGCATTGTCGCATGGCCAACAGCAATTGTTCTGTCTTGCAGCTGCGATACTGAAGAAATCTAAGATTGTGGTTATAGATGAGGCGACGAGTGGTGTGGATGCTGAGACGGAGAAGATGATGAATAAACTCATCAGAGAGGAATTTAGGGAGTGTACGGTGATTCACATTGCGCATAGGCTCGAGATGGCGCTTGAATTTGATTTGGTCATTGTTCTAGCAAGTGGCGAGATCGTGGAGATGGGAGAGCCTGGGAGATTGATTGAGGAGAGGGGGCAATTCTGGAACTTATTGGATAGATGATGATTCCGGCAAGACTTGTTTGAAGACTACCTACCTCGCCTTGCTCACCTTGGCGATACGACTTCTTATCCAGAACCGATCAATATACTGTTCAAATATCCTAAGCCTCATAATTTCAACACCCAATTATCCATCAACCCTCCAAGTCCCACACTATCCTCCATCCTTACTATACCTCCATCAACACCAAGCCCCCCACCACAGCGGGTCCACTAATTCAGCATCTCTCAATCTACCATGATCGATATTCATCCGCAACAGCAGATCAAACGCGATAAACCTCCGGCAACGTAACAAAGCCATCTCGCCGCAATTCACCAATACAGATGCGTGATCAGAGAAGCTTGAGTTGAAAGAGACGACGTAATCTCGGTCACCGGATAGTATGAGGTTCGACAATAGCGCGCGTGAGTAAGTCGTAGGGTCTTGATTTCAGAAGGACAATATCGATACAGCCACCGCACCGGCATAGGAGGTTTCGTCAGCTTTCTATCCCGTCATTATCCACTCCTTAACCACATCAATCATCAAAGGAGGTAGACCTATCATCATCAAAGCAATGTCAATAGCAACGCAACCCACCAGGTATCATATCCCGCCCCCCCAAAACGCCTTTTCCCATTTCCCTCCATCCCAAATAATCAAACGACCTTCCACATAGCAACATGACTCATCCCCCAACTCCTCCAACCCCTCTTCTCCTTAACCTCCTCCCGACTCATCCCCCTGGTACTCTTAGAATCAGGTCCATATCGATTAACATATTCACAAACGATCGTCCCATTAGCACACTTGCCCAATTCCTGACGACTGACATCGCACCACCACCAATACCCATCACCCTCGAAATATCTCTCTTCCTCTCCGATCTTGATGTAGTAGTGGTACGGCGGTCCATGTTTGGCAGCGATATCGTAATGCGGGCAAATCTTGTGAAACATGAAGCGGACTGTCGGGCCGCCGGCAGGATCATTTCGTCGGACGTCCATATATTTCGGTTCGAAGGAGTTATCGTCGAGACCGAGCTCTGTCTTTGCTGGCGAGTAGACCATACATTTTTGTTGCGTACCGTCAGATGTCATATACTCTTCCCAGCTAATTGTCGGGCGCCCGTCGTCTCTCAGGAACCAACGGCTATCTTCGGGAAAGTGCCGAAGGCCAAATTCGTCATTCGTTTGGGTGAAGTGCTCAGGGCTAAACTGTTTATTATAAGGCTGGCCTTTTCCTTTAACGTTTCCCGCGCCCCAGCATGGGTCAATCAATTTCCATGCGCCATTATCGATCTTGACAGCGTTCCAAGCGTGACCGGAGGGGTTGCGGGGAGGAACAGATCCACTTGCTTGGTAACCGAAGCCTAGGAGATGTCAGCCATTGCCCTTTTGTCAAAGAGATTGTGTCAGAAAACTACACGGTCGCTTACCTTTCCCATGCCCGCCAACGACTACACTCTCCAGACCAGCTGCCGTAGCTAATGCTGTGAATAGTGCAGCATAGCCCTCGCACACAGCTAGTCCAGTCGCAAAAGTGCTTTTGGGAGTCGAAGGCTGGACGTTGTGATTAAAGAACGCGACAACATCATATTCGACATTATGGTGTAGCCAAGTAAAAATGGCCCTCGCTTTGTCAGTTGGACTGGGAAATTGATCGCACAGTTGATGGCCAAGCCATTTGATGTCTGTCGAGGGTATTGCTTGCCGTGGGAATCGAGCAGCGTGATTGTCGGGACCCGAAAAATCGCGGCATTTCAAGCACTGCCCTGCCCCAGCAGGCACAGCGGCGCTCAAACCGCCACTCGTGACCCCGAATCTGGGTTTCGACTTCTGAAGATCTGCCAAATTCGGTCTCGAAGCAACAGGCACGGGCGGAGGTGAGGATATCGAGGGTGTGGTACCAGGTCGGAAACCGGTCTTTTCCGTGATAAACCTTTGCAACCAGTCTAGATCCCATGAGGAATGGTAGTCTTCAATGCCGCCTTTACCATCAAAGAATTTGAGTGTAGGCCAACACTGGATGCCATATCGTTCACCGATCTCTTTGTTCTGATAGGAGTCTATCTTGGCTATTATGATGGGAGAGCTGTGGAAAGAGTCCGCGAGTTTTTGGTAGGTAGGGGCAAATTCTTTGCAGGCTGGATGTAAACATTAGTGAGCAGTTGCCAGGAGCGTGACGAAACTTGACTTACGGCCACAGAAATAGGCGTAAAAATCGACGAAAGCTGGTTTACCGGAGTGGAGGATTACAGAATCAAAGTTCGCAGAGGTCAACTCCGTGAGCGCTGGTTCTGCTGAAGCTACAGTTGTTGACACTGCGGGCGGGCCCTTGTCGCCGTTTGCAGTTGGTCTACTAGTAGGAAGCGACGGGGGCTGGGAAAGGAAGAAGTAAGTATTGTGATTATACCATGAAATATGACGCAGAGACAGCGAAGGGTCGTTCCGAGGGAGCGATCTTGGACATCACGCATATTGACAACATGATCCCACGAGCAAAGCACAAACTTACCTGGTTAGTAGTCTTATTCATACCCCATTCCAAAGCTGAACGCCGCGGCTTCGGCGTTTCCTCAATTTTGGTATCCTTCCTCGCGGGCAATGGAGGTCGCGCAGGCAAGGCTGGAGGCGCCATGCTCGTTTGGTGACCGATTTGTGATATGCCATTGGTAAGTGAATTCGTTGGTCGTAAAGCTAATCTTCCACTGTCTGTCTCCGGTACGTTCTTCTGTCTTCGCTCAGGTAACGCAGGCAAACTTGCAGGGTCATATTCTGGCGCCTTTACACGATTTTTTGAGCATCCATCAGGGTTTCTCGAGTTCACACTGAAGCTTGTCCTGGTTGAGATACCTGATACAGAAGTTCTCCCAGATCCAATTGAGGATATAGACTCAACGGATTGTTTCCGAGTCAGACTCTGCGCCTCTGAAGGTCTTCTTGGTGGTAGGGGAGGTACTGGACGCCCATTCGAGGCTACCGAGGCCGATGATGTCTTCCTTTGATCGGCAAAGTACTGTGTAGGTCTTTGAGAGGGCAAGGCTGGCGTGGGGGCTTCGGTCTTCTCCCACTTCTTGAAAGTAGGTGCGGGAAGTAAGCCATCTCGGGAGGGTAAAGGTGGAGAAGGCTGTGGTGCAGCAGGCTGGTTCCCCACGGTGTTCCCATTGTTTCTCAATATCGGTGGGTTATTTGTGGACTGCGGTCTGTTTGGTAATGGAGGAGGTGGTGGTGGTTTGGACTTTCTGCCAATAGCAGCGTCGTACGAGGGTGGAGCTGTATCGGGTTGCTCCAGCTTCATGGCAGCGATGCGCGCGCGTATCGACATTGGAGGAGCTGGCGCGTCTTCGCTCATGATTGATAAACTGAATAGATATTATAGGTAAAGCGAGATGGGATATTAAAGGTTCTTTTGAGTGACAAGCCCGACAAATGGCTTGAACTGATAGTCGCACCGCGGAAAGCAAGGTGCGAGAAAGGACTGGCTGAAGTGTGAGCCAAGAATAACGAGTGTAATCCTCCGATCAAAGGCGCTTGGAAAGGCGCTTGGCCTTGAACAAGAGGGAATCTTAGTCGGAGGGGGCTGTGTGAGGTGGTATGGGTGCCATCTCTGCACGGCGTTGGTTAGTGAGTGAATAATTTGGGGCGCTAGAGATCGCGATGGTGTCTCCTCCTGAGGGTTCTATTATTAGAAGTGTGGGAACAAGGATCTCACATGATATGTGGAATCCCAAGAAAGTTAGATTAGATGCTTCTAGCAAGACGCGTTTAGATTGCAAAAATAAGGCCTGGTGGCCGATATCACAAAACTTGAGATTGGAAAGTAAGGAACAAGAGGAGATCACGTGATATTAACCAGCCATTATTCTGTCTTGCAGATAGTATCGACAGACAAATGTAGATCAAGAGTATTGACATTGCATAACATAGAGACACTTATCAAAGAAACGTCCGCACCTTGTGACACACTGAACCCAAGCAAGGCCCGCACCTTCACAATATCAACCCACCCAAAACCAGACATATTGACAAAAGAAAATTATCGAGTCCACCCACGGAAGCATGGACCGCTCTTCCCAGTCACACCTCATCCATTCCGTCCATACACCCCATGCAGTCAATTTCATACCGGATAGCCATTCTCTGACCAGCCATGTCGTTGGCAACCACACCGCTTTTTCCACTCTACATCTCATGCCACCTTCTCTTAGCACAAAAGCAGATAATGACAACGCAGATCAAAGGATGTGGGCTGGTGATAATGTATACTGGAGACCAAGACTATCCAAGCGTAAAGCTCAGAAACGTGCGAGGAAGCACACATCGCTAATTAACAAAAGACGAAACACAGACGAGAGGAAATTTGGTGCAATCTGGTGTAGGAAAAAAGCCTGAGGCTGTGAAACTGACTGGGCAAAGAAAATGTGTAATGTAACTTCATCCGCCTGTGCACCTCCAGTTGCGCCATCATAATGAGGAATGTGAGTAGACTTGGAGACCGCGCTGGTCAATGGTCATCATCTTTAAACAAAGGGAATTTTCGTAAGAGTCCCGCTACGTTGAAGAACGGCTGTCGAACCATGTTGTGCAAGTGGCTGGCGAGTAGAACACTTGGATGTCGAAGTGTAGAGACTACCTTTTTCGTTTCTTGTTGTTGATTCCCATCATCGAAGGAGGACCCATCGAGGTCTGGAAGCTTGCTGGGCCATGATTGTGCAAGTGAATGTGCGAGTGGGAGTGACCATTCGTGGCAGCCGGCATGTCTTCTTTCTTGACAGCCACACCCATATGACGCCCATAGCGTCCCTTGCGACCATTACCTTCATCTTCGCTGACGCATCCCTCGATGCCAATGCCCGCATCTCGGCAACGACCGCATGGACGCTGACGGTCACAGCCCTTCTTGCTCTTGCGGCATCGCTGGCAACGGGGCTTGGTGGAAAGGTCTTCTTCGTCAGGGCCAAACTGCAAAGAGGTAGTAGAGGTCTTTCGAGACTGCGGTGGGAGAGAATCTGGCGAGATAGGTGGGTTCACGCCTTGCTCGGTCTTGATCTTGCTGCTCTTGGGCTTGCTAGGTTTCGCGCTCTTGCGAGACGATACAGATCCCATTCGCTTGGCACTAGGGATACCATGAGTCTTTGGTTCGCCGGTGGAGGCACGCATCTGTTCGGCGTGCTCAGACATGATTCCATCACTTTCGCCCTTGAAAGAAGCGTCTTGGTTGTCTTCATACTCTTCTCCACTGTACTCGTCGCTGGCGTAGCCTGCACGAGGAAGCTCGTCCTCGTCCATAACACTACCATCATCGGATGCCCCGGAGACCTCCGCTTTGCCGCTCAGAGCGTCATCTGCAAGTGTGGAGGTGGAGATGCGACCATGGCTGGAGAAGTTAGAAGCATCTCCAAGGCGCATGAGCTGCAAAGCGACATCCTCGTCGGAAATGACGCTTCCAACAGTTGGGTCAGGAGTTGGAAGAATCCGCCCACCAACTCCAGCTGGAGGATATGATGGTCGTTGGCGTAAGCCTCTACTGCCGTAGTTTCCACCATTTGGTGTGCCGTATGCTCCACCATTGCTCATGTATGAGACATCCGAATGCCCATGGCTCTGAGGCGAAGGCAAAGGATGAGCGTTGTAAGAGAACGTTCTCTGGTTGGAGTAAGATGCGTAAGGGGAAGCATTGTTTGGGTTGTCAATTCGTCGCTGAGGAGAGACAGATGAAAGGGACATTGGGCCTGGAACCTGTGAAGGCACAAACAGAGGAAGCTCCTACAATTGCTGTTAGTTGAAGGGCATAGCAAGGGTATAGTAGCAGACATACAGAGCTGTCAAATCGGGCCCTCTTTCGTCGTCCTCCCTCCACGATGTTTTCGACGCTGATTTCTGCGCTGGCAACGATACTCTCGACTTTTCCTCGTCGAGAACTAGTAACTGAGGCGTTGCCTCCATCGCTGTCGCTGTCTCCGGCATGCACGCCATGAGGGTCTGCAAGACTGCCATGCGCGCTTCCAGTTCGGCCCTTTAAGCCGGATCGAGAACGAGATTTGGGATTGGTGCTGACGGAAACGCTTCTTGTATCACGAGAAGTATTGTGGGGAGAGACACTTCTGTTGTGTGTGGCTCTAGACGCAGGCCTAGATGCTCCTTGCATTGGGTTGAAGTGCTGAGAACCCATTTCAAAAGGAGGACCAAGAGATGGGCGCTTTGGAGAAATTGAAGTACGAGGCGACTCATCAGTAACTCTGACATGGACTGTTTGTCGATCTGTGAAATTCTCGTAGCGCGCAATGAGCGTGCAGCCGTCCTTGTCCTCGAATGATACTCCGCCACCTTCGTATAGGCCATAGAAATTCTTGACGGTTGTAACAATCGAATCAGTGGCATCGTGAGGCCAGATGTTGACTCGCATTGGCAAGCGAGCACGCTGCTGATGTCCATCTTGTACGGCCTCCGCCGGTGGGAGGATGTATTCAAATGTTACGTGCTTTGGTGGCGGGCCTCCGGAATACGGGCTAGGAGGCAATGGGTTTCTCGCAACAGCGGGTCGCACTGGAGAAAGTTGCGGGTCCTGCCATGGTGCAGCATACTGGTTATGGTTGTTGTTGGTCTCGATAGACGGCTGAAGTCGTCGGGACTCGTAGCTTGGCTTGTCATCGGCCAAGAGCTGGGACACATTCATGATGACGGTCAATATGCCAACCCTATATGCCGGATGTATATATATGTATCTCGTCTCCTTGAAGGTAGTGTAATTGGTCAAGGTTTTGGGTGGGTGTCCCCAAATTCGAGGTTGTCGCAAACTCAGTGGACTGGAAATGACGGACGCCGGCGATGCGAAGTAACGGGGTTCTGAACTCGAGAAGTTAGCAAATTGCGTCTTCGGATAGAGAAAACAAATCATCCATAGTGCTTTCTGGAAGAGATGTCTGCGTTGCACAGTGTCCACTGAGGCCGGTTCGGAATGGCCAGAAAGCCGGCGACAACGACTATGGTGTTTTCGGTCGGGAAGGGGAGTTGAGGATGGTGAATTATGGTCGCAAAGTATCAAGGAAACATCTGTCATACTCACTGATGAACGAAACTGTCCAATCCGTCGAATACCTCAAGCAGAGTCTGGTGCTGATTGATCGGTCGATGAACGCTCTACAGAGACATTAGCAGGATTCTGGATCTGACAATCTGAATGGATGGAAAGCATACCACAAAGCGGAAAGCCCTTGGTTTCGACCTTGTCCACGTTTTGCTTTGTTGAATGAGCTGTGTGGGCAAGATGCTGAGTGGGAGGTCGAAGGGAGGAGAAGAGACCTGGAGCACAATCGAGTTTCACCGTCGTGACATTGACATCCTCAACTGCCCTTTTAAACGCCCAATTACATTCATGATAATTTATTCACTGGAAGCTATAGAGGATAATTTCACTTTGTAAATCATGGTTACAAGTGAGCAAAAATAAAGATTCAGTTCGTGATCGCCAGCAGACCGCCAACTACTAATCGATTGCATACTGTCACAGCGGGTTCACTAATCCTGTGTCCCTCTACATAAATATTGATCGCTACTGCTAAGTTCCAATCGAGACTGTTTTCAAAGATCGCTGGAAATTTATCAACATCGATCCGAGATTAGTCAAGTTTACGAGGAGAGGAGATATCGCGAGACCTGGCGAGGCTGGGAGACAGCGAATCGATGAAGCCACTGTGCTGTGGACATGAGCACATAGGATTCCACTCATAATTCGTGTTCCCTCTGTTCCTGCTAGCGATTAGATAAAGCGACCAAAACAGAAACCGGGTGCTTGTACATTCGTAGAGCGCTTCCACGAACGCTCTCTTGTCTCACCAGTACCAAGATAGTCGCCCAGGTCAGGTAGCTACGTTGACAACAGCGACCTATGGCTCCTTGCAGATAGGAAACCTGCGACAAATCTCCGTAAGCTTCTCATGTCTTCTGAGACTTGCGCGGTGAATGACCAGCAGGGTACGATTACCATCTAGGACTAGCCAATGGGGTGATGCGATTCGACCTTGGGCAAAGCCGCTGGAGACAAGCCCAACAGAATTGTGGAAGGGACTAGATATAATTCCAACCTATTGCGACTGGGCCCTTTGATACGTCCCGCAGCCTCACTGTGGAGGAATTGAAACCCGCGCATCGGAGTCGTGGAGTTGGCAAGATGTGCTGGTGCGGACGAATCATGCAGATCATCGATCACGGGCGCCTTGATTGCGGACCAGAGCGGTATAAGAATTCAACCATCATGGCAGCATGAACCAAAATTCGAGTTTCAGAAGATGGGCGAACACAGAGATCAAGTTGGCGCAAATACACATCCTTGTACGATGTGCTGTACGGGGGGAAGGTTGCTCGGTGCGTCGCATCGAGACAGTCAAGTGACTCTGTTCGGGGGGCAATAATCTACCTAGCTCTGGAGATGACGATGACGGGTCGGTACGTACTCCTTTACCAGAAGATAAGACGATTGCTTGGGAAGCGAATCTATCTGGGGTTTCCGGGATAATCGCGAATGGTCGAGCGCTAAAAGCGCTCGCATACGTAGGATAAGTAGGAAAACAACCGGGAGAAATCGATAGCCAAAAGCATGTGTTTGAGAATGCATGGCCAAGTGTACCCGTCACGATCTGGACCCGCTGCGAACGAATTGTTTGCTTCGGCGCATCGAGTATTCTAGGAACTCGAAAGCGGGACATCCAGGGCTAAGATCAGCCGAAGCAACCGCAGCACCAATGCGATGCGCAGAGGAGGAACTTGTCAGCTGCATCCTCGACCTTGAGAAGCCACAATTCAAACCAGATGAACTTTGAGCGTCTCGCTGCCGTCAACGTGGACGAGCTTCCAGGGGTCTGGCACCATCGGCGCAAAAATGAGGTTTTGTCCAGAAACGATAGGCTGCCGATCGCGCGCGAAGATGGGTCTGTCGCAAACAACGAATCCTCGGTTTTCGGACCGCGAAGAGGCTGTTAGGCTCTTCCTTGCTACGGAGGGAGTCAAAGGCCATCATTTGAGACCATTTACCGATGCGCAGGAGTGAAATTGTGGTTGTCAAGATGCGAAATTGGTCACGTGCTGTCGTGATCGCGGCGCGAATTGAACATCGTCGTGGGTGAGAAATGCGACTTCATGGCGCAAACCAAATTGAGTATGGGATAGATTTGAAAAGTCATTCTCGAGGTTGTTCTGTGTTTTAGAATTGATTATCGCGTCGTGGAAGCTGTTGCGACGACTGTTCTGGTTAATGGTTGTTTTTGTAAACAAGGAGGACGTGTATTTGTTGACAAGAATGACGTGATGTCACTCAGGGTCCTCGGCCCGTCCCACGTGTTAGCCGGCAACGCGTCAGGTCACAACCTCGGTTTTGAATGACACAATGGTCGACTGCGTCAAGAAAGCCAATTCATCAATTCTTGCATCATTGCCTTCATTTTCCACTATCTAAGTGCAGATATCTCTCAAATCGGGTGCTGTGTGTATGCTTTAAAGATCACAACGGCTCTTTCGGGGTCTTCTATCTGACGAACTCGTAAGCCTTGATCAGCAAGACTTTGTGCACTAATCAATTTAGGTGCTTTCCATCTGCCATCTGACTACGCTTGAAAGATCTGCCTTGTCGAAGACAGTGTGAAATTAAAGAAACGCTCACTGGTAACGAAAAGAAGATTCTGTAGGTCGATGCGACAACAGCTAACAATGCCCAATTGCATGAAGTTCGGATACACCCCATCCCCTATTGGCGTTGATTCAATTCCCTGACTATCCATAACGATCAGGGATCTATCTTCAAGTCCACCGAAAGTAAACACGCCAACTGCACTCGTTCTGGGCAAGTCCTGTCGCGCTTTCATTTGAACCTAGATCTACGATGCAGTGGATGTCCATCTAGAACAGAAGCATTAAGACCCTCAGGCCAGCTATAGACACCTGAGAAGTTCATGGACTCGATCAATCAATCGAGTGGGATTGGTCAAACACGACACTCGGTCTAAGCACGGCATTGGTGGTTATTGTGATAGAGGATGAGCTGGTTTTAGTAGTGATGCTGAAGCTGCGGTGCTGGTCGCCATGACTGGTTGGAGAGACAGCTTCGCAGAGTAATACGACTAAACCAACGTCAAGCTGGCTATTTCCGACGCCATGCTTCCATGTGCAGTTCGCGGCGGTCACTGTTGTAATAGAGAAAAGTGATAGACTGAACAGTATGGTATTACAAAAAGATGATTGAGGTGGCTTGCTGGCGAGGAAAGATGCGAAGGACGTAGAGCTCGGGTTTCCAATGGCTACTTTGGAGCTGACGTTTTCGTGGCTAATGATGAGCGCACATTGAAGGAAATTACGTTTCTGACCCTGAGTTTCAAGATTAATGGGAGAACGAAATTGAGAAGGTGTATATGATCATGCCTTGATAGCGGAATTTCTACCGAACTATTTTTGTAGGATATGACAAGATTGGTTTCCCTGAGCGTGTCCCAATTCATTCCACCAAGCTGACAACCTCGTCGCTGGGTTCAGCCTCAATTACAGGTGGCACCCTTTTCCACCTCAAGATGCATTAGTTCTCCGGAGCCAATATCGCAAGACCTGGAGAGGCTGGGAGACAGTGAAACGATGAAGCCAGTGGTGTGCTGTTCCTGTGTGACGGCTTTCCGTTTTGCTTCAGGTCTTCGTTCTGAAACTCGGCACTTCGCCTTTCTCTTCCTGCTCCACAAACACACTGTGGCATCGCCGACGAGGCGTCCAGTCACCATGCCGCAAGCACTGATGACGGGGAAACAGGCGCGTGTACTTATGGACGAAGCGAATTCAGGAGATGCTGCAAAGCGATCGACTCGGGGTCGGCAAAGGAGGTTAAAGCCAGTGTACCGCACCGTCCGAAAAGGGGGAACTTAGGAGGTAGGCTTAGAGACACAGATACGCAAAATCCGGTAGCGCTGGTCTCGGGATAGGGACAGAGTCAACGTCGCTACTCTTTGTGTGTGCGGTCTTTGCTTCGTCTGCCCAGTGCGTACAACTTTCCTAGCCCGAGCAATCTCAGGCTCCCCGCCCCGAATCCACCATGACCGCTGCCGACGGAAACTCCGAACATGTCAACCGCACCACCCAGATTGATTATGCAGCACAACCGCCAATTCTTTCACCGAAGCCGGACTCCATGGTTGAAGACGGTCACAACACCAAACAACTTAGCAATGAAGATCAACTCATAGCCAGGCCGAACGGCGCTGAAGCAGTCCACACAACTTATCCCCGATCCGCGCAACCAGCAATCTCTCCCTCCCGAGCTGCTGTACGCCCCGCTCTACTCGCTGTGTCCAGGCAGAATTCAAGCACCGTCAGTCACCACAGGAAAGGCGCATATTCAATTGACTCCATTCCGCGGCAAACCATCATGAAAGCACTTGTCTCTCGCCCTCCCCCCACATCGAACCTCTCTATATCCTCCTCCATACAGTCGCTACTCGCGGCAAACGGCAGCAATATCAACATTGTCAAACCCGACACAGGAAGCACCTCGAATTCCCGATCACGTCGCTTAAGCGAAGCGTTCTCCGATTTACAACTCGACCAGAGCTCCACGACAATGGCAAGCAAGCTGTCCGCGCTGCGGTCTCCATGCTTCTTCCACAAACGGTTCGACGATGTGGTGGATATCGAGAAAGTGCTGACGGAATTGGAGGACGATGCCTATCTAAGCCATAGTCGGCTCATGCAAACGGCAACAGGGGTACGCGAAGTCTCGAAGCAGCTTCAGAGGAGGCCAATCAAGCGAGCTGTGCGGAACGTCATGATTGTCACCAAGGCCCGCGATAATCAGCTTGTGCATTTGACGCGGGAATTGGCAGAGTGGCTGCTTTCTACACCGCGCAATGGGTCAGAGGTGGGGGTCAATGTCTATGTCGACGCAAAATTAAGGTGTTCGAAACGCTTCGATGTGCCGGGGCTCATGGCCAAGGACTCAAGATACGAGGGTATGCTCAGGTTTTGGACTCGAGACCTTTGCTGGACCACTCCAGAGAAGTTCGATTTAGTGCTCACGCTGGGCGGTGACGGCACAGTTCTCTACACGAGCCATCTTTTCCAAAGGATCGTACCACCGATACTTTCATTCTCCCTCGGCTCCCTCGGTTTCCTCACGAACTTTGAGTTTCGCCAATTCAAGGAATCCCTCACATCGATCATGGGTGATGAAGGCATGAGAGTGAATCTCAGGATGCGGTTCACCTGTACTGTCTACCGTGCCAGCGCAGCCGAGCCAGGGACCAATGCCGGAACTGACCCAATCGAAGCTGAGCAATTCGAGGTTTTGAACGAAGTTGTCATAGATCGTGGCCCCTCTCCATACGTCTCCAATCTCGAGCTCTATGGAGACAACGAACTCCTCACAGTCGTCCAAGCAGACGGCTGTATTTTCTCCACGCCAACTGGCTCCACAGCGTACTCGCTATCTGCTGGAGGTTCGTTGGTCCACCCCGATATCCCTGCTATTCTTCTTACACCCATCTGCCCGCACACACTCTCCTTCCGTCCCATGTTGTTGAATGATTCCATGGCGCTCCGCATCGCGGTCCCAAAATTGTCCCGAGCGACAGCCTACTGCGCATTTGATGGCAAAGGCCGCGTCGAGCTACGACAAGGCGACTACGTTACCATTGCCGCCTCCCAGTATCCCTTCCCAACCGTTCTGTCACGACCAACAGAATGGTTCGACTCCATTTCGAGAACTCTGCGGTGGAATACCAGAGGCGCGATGCAGAAAGCTTGGGAAGCCAATGAGGAGACAGGTGGAGAGTGTCAATTTTTCGATGGCGTGACAGGCAAGAAAGAGGAGGAACGCTTCGATATTGATTTTGAAGAGGAGGGTGATCGGGATTCTGGATATAGCGCTGAGGGATCGAGTGCTGGCATTGGCGGGGGCAGTCCGAGGAGGAAATTCAGTATTTTTTGATGCCCAGCTCCTGTCTCACTTGGTTTTTATGAGGGCTAGTAACGATTTCATTTTTTGGATTATGGAAAGCGTGTGTATCCATTGGAGCGATTGGGCATCGACGCCCTTCTTTTTGGATAGCTGTGGCGGTAACTTTGATGTATTGCGCGCCTATACACGTCAAGGGCTGATCCCTCGCTATTATTTCCCCTGAACGCAGCGAGCTATTCGCCGTGACGCTGCGGCTTTCTTGTAGATACACCCGAATGATGAAATAGATATAACGAACCAAAGTTGATCGTCTCTGCCTACTCACTAGGTGATCCCGGGATCCCCCATTCCTTCCATGCTTCTCAACCAGGAACCCGTGCGCCTATCCAACAAACATATTACGACTGATGTGGCATCAATACCCAACCCTCCCCCTCGCCACCAAGATTCAAAGAAAACATCCCACAACCATCCCACCCCCTACCTCTTCCTCCCCAAATACCCAAACAACAACCCCAAAAACACAATCACAACAACCCCCCAAACCACCGTCTTGAAATACAAAAACGCATACTCGCAACATTCCCTCTCCGTGAGGCGGCCTTGTCTCCTCTTCCCATTCCCATTCCCGTCCCTCCCATCCCCAGCCCTCCCGCTCCCACCTTCTCCAAGAAAAGGTTCAATAATATTACTCGCCCCCTCCACCATCCCCTCCGCACCTTCATCCTCATTTCCCAACTGCATCTGTGTTCGCATTTGCAACGGCGTCGCCGCGGTATTGGCTTCTACATCGTCCAAATCATAGGGAGGGACGGGATCGTAGGGGTGTGGCATTTTTTGATTCCCCTGATTCCTATCATCGGTATTGGGATTGTTGGGTTTGGGCATTGGGGGGTGTGGGTTGGAGAGGTTGGAGGGGTGCGAATTCGCGTTCGATGGAATGGGAGGTTGGGTTTGGTGGTTTGGGGTGGGGGTTTGGTCTTGGTGGGGGGTTTTGGTGGTTGTTTAGAGAAAGGGAGATGAGCCCGTTGGTTTTTTCTCTTTTATTTCTTTTTCTTTGAAGGAGGGGAGGAGAGAGGAGGAAGGTGGATTGATATGTTATGCGCTGGGATGGTGGGGTGATGATGGTGGTGGAAAAGCGTCTGCCTGGAGTAATCGAAATCCTTGATTCAGCTCAGCTTTCTGAACAGGAGCTCGCTTAGAGGTAGATGGGAAGTGGCTGTGCAAAGTGGTGATCTTCTGCAAATATTTCCTGTTTGAGATGCAGCCGTACGAAGGCTGAGAATTACGAAAATCGGACAGAAAATTGATCAGTCGTGTTTCTGTGGTCCATTTGTCATATCAATTCAGATTGCAGCAAGGAGAGAACAAAGATGGGAACAAAAGCCGACGTCAATCGTAGATGACGTCGTCTGGCTTGATTAACGAAGATGCAATGCCTAGCTGTATCTCAGCGCAAGCCCTCTAATACAAACTCCAAGACCTATGCAAAAATGTGTCCGATCATCGCACTGATCATCTACAACAAAAAGCTGATGGAACCGAGCAGTATGCACATAGTCAACCCCATCATTGCACCTGTAGAGCTTGCAACACCCGTCGCCGCTGGAGCCTTCGTAGCTGTTCCTGAGGCTGCTGCACCACTAGTCCTCGAGCCGCCTGAAGAGCCGATGGTAACGTTGGAGCTTCCACTTGAGGTACCGGTGCTACCCGGGAAGGTTGCAGTCGAAGTGCTGTTGGAAGAGGTTCCATCACCACCCTTGGTAGTCTTGTTTGCAGCTGGGCAGCTCAAGTCGAACAATGGAGTCGTGGATAGACTAGATGTAATCGCGAACTTGGCCTCGTTGTCTGGGTTGGAATCCCTGAGGTTGTACCACCAAACATTGGTCTTACCGAACAATTGGCATCCGACGGTGCGCCAGTATTCTTGAGCATTGCTAGGGCTGGCAGTGGCCTTGCCGAACAAAGGACCAGAAGTAGGCCATCCAGTACATAGAATGTTAGCACAAGAACAGCAAAAAGGACAAGAGAGACTTATGTTTCGGTGATCCAAACTGGCTTACCGCCAGCGGCGGCCAAGGTAGCGTTGTAAGCCTCGTTGAAGAGATCGGCAGCATTGCCAATTTGGTTGTCCTTGGTGCTCTCATAGTAGGCATACAAATCGTTTCCGACGAAATCAACGGCATCAAGGACAGCCTTGTTGGAGGAGTTTGTCCAGTCAGTCCATGTATCGACGTGACCAACGGGAGTGCCAGAAAGAGGCGTGTTTGCGATGGCCTTGCGGGTGTCTTTAATGAAGTTGACGATGGCATCTGGAGAGTTTCCAATGCCGGATTTGTTGATAATGCCGGTGACTGAGGTTCGGTACAAGTCCTCGCTGCCGACAGAAATTCCAACAACCAAATCGGTGAACTTTGTTCCATAGGTTGTAATTGCTGTGCTCAACGCCTTGAGCTCCTTCTCAATCGTAGTGGTACCAGAGCACCAGATTCCAAGAAGCATCGTAGTGTTAGTCTTGATCGCGGCCTGGAAAGCGCTTGTTGGGTCGGTGTCCGTGCCCCCCTGGATCATAGTGTAGAGGCGAACGCTGTTGAACTTGCCGGGAGCACCGACAAGTCCCTGGGCGGTCGTGAACTCTGCCTCGTAGTCGTCTTGAGTCTTGACCTTGTGTGTGTCGAGGGTAGCTCCGGAGTTGAAGCCCATGACTTGGGCTGAGGCTAAGGAAGCCAAGGTCGCCAACACGGCGAGGGATTGGGTTGCGTGCATGATGATGATATGGATATGGATATGGAGATGAATGGGATGTAATCTGATCGATCAGCTTTAATCACCGAAACAGACCAATCAGTCTGATCACTCACTAGGAAGATTTGTTCCGATCGCGAAAAACGACGTTTGTCAGGAATGACCAGAAAGTGGAAAGAATGACTATGAGAGCTGAAAGAGTGTTCTCACCCGCTATTAAAGAGAATGGTAAAGAGTGTATGAACAATGAACTAGGGGGAGGAGGAAGGAAAAGGATCAAAGCCTCAAAGGATATTGTTGGAAGTCCAACGCGTAAATAAAAGGGGAGAGCTCAGACGTAGAGATCTTCGTCCGAATTGCCGGTCTAGGTTCCTGGCCAAGCCACCACCAAAGGCACAACAATGCACGCTAAAAAATGAAACATCAAATGCTTCGAAACGTGAAAAAGGGATCCAATCATCTCAGTTCCGTTTATGTGAAGCACCCAGAAACTCTGGATATGCTGAGTGAGGTCAGGGAAAGACTTGGTCGTTCTCGTTCGATGGTCGATGAGATACTGATAGGGGCCTGGAGCTGAAGGGGGCCGTTAAGGGTTGCAGTCATCCCAAGCCATCTCGCCGAACCGGTGGCTAGATTTGGCGGGGTGGCTGCGAATCATCGGGCTCCTTGTTCAGCGCCTGAACCGTGGTGCATTGGTTTGCTCGGAGGAATGTGGGTCGGATGAATTGGTGATGACCCTGAGTAAGCCAGCACGTGACTGAATTCTTCAGGACCTGTGCTTCTCAGGCTATTGCTTCCATGGCTTGAAAAGGTTTTTCTTCCTTCGAGACGGTAATTCTCAATCATGATCAATGGGGACCAACTCGTGGTCTCGACTGGCGCTCCCTTAAAATAGAAACGCCCCTGCAGCGCTCACCTCGGCTTTTCATTCTAATCTACATGCTTGATTCAGCAAGCCATCTTCATCACGCATGTCTCGTCTAGAAGCATAAAGAGAAGAAAAGTAAGTTTACAAAGTCTTCTCTGTCAAGAAGATACCATACTTCTCCTTCAATTCAGCCATGATGGGATCGTTGATTTTAGGATCCATCGGCGCCAAAACACCCTTCTCACTAATCTTCCCATCAAGGACCTGCAACACAGCAACGCCGCAAGGAATACCGACCAGCTTAGCCATCGCGGAGTATCCATTCGGATCGCCGTTGTCGCAAAGAGTGGAAGTGCGAACCTCCTTTGAACCATCGGCATGCTCAATCTCGAATCGGTGCTGAAGCATGACCAAATCGCGCTCGCCAGGTCCGAATTCCATCTTCTTCTCCAGGACGGCGCATAGGGTGTCGAGCGGGTTTGCCTTTCCGGCGACCAAATCTGAGCTGAAGAGACCGATCCAGTTCATTCCTTCCAGGATGCGGGTCTTCTCCTCGGTGGAAGCGAAGGAGGTTTTGGAGCTGATGGCCCATTCGAGGTCTGACACAGCGTTCGATTTGGAGCCGAGGATCTTCGCCGTGACTTCTTTCCAGGTTGTTGCAGGGGCGTCGGGTTTGAGGAAGTCTTGAGGTGCGTCGGAGAGATATCCGATGTCGACGAGGGCTTTCACGAACTCTGGGAAGCCGGCGTAGCGGAGGGTGCCGCGAATAATTGTGTTACATTCTGGGATGCTGTAGCGTTCGCGGTCTGCGAAGGTGTTGGTTGAATGCTCAGCGTTTTGAAAAGTGCATGGTTACTTACATGGCGTGCTGTCACGATTAGGGTAGCAGACAAAGTTGTAGCCCTGGAAGCCAGTGTGGTATGGTTTAGCAGTAGCCATCAAATCGGCGCTCGAAACATCAACTCGCTTTCCATCCTTGTAGTACGAAGCAGCATTCTTCAACGCCAATAAAACACCTCTGCTGGACCAAGAGAACTTGTATCCAAGAGGGTTGTCAGAGCACTCGGCAGCAGGAAGACCACCACAGTACGACAAGAAACTGGTGATCTTTCCACCGGCCTTGTGAACCTCATCAATAGTCTTGATGGCGTAAAGATGATCAAGACCGGGATCAAGACCGATCTCGTTCATGACGGTGATTCCGGCTTCCTTGGCTGCGGCGTCCAGTTCCAACATTGCTGGTGAGACATAGGATGTGGTGACGACGTGCTTTTTGGCCTTGATGCAGGCCTTGATGACAGCGGCGTGGTAAGTGTATGGAATGAGAGAGATGGTGACATCGTATTTGGCGACCTCAGCCTCGAGAGCAGCTGTGTCGTTGACGTCGAGAGAGATGGCATTGGCGTTCTTGAAGTTACCTGCGAGTTTCTTGGCCTTCTCAAGGGTTCTGCAGGCAACGGTGACGGAGACATTGGCCTTGGAGAGGACATCAACGGTTGGAGTGGCGACGAAACCTGAGCCCAGAAGCAGAGCATTTCTGCCCCGGCCGAGAACCATTGAGTCCATGATTGAGGATTTGAGGTAAGTGGTTTAACTGAGTACACTGAAGTGGTCAGAAGGAGCTGGAAGTCGAAAGATGAAGTTGAATGAGCAATGGTAAAATGGATTTCAACGTGGTGAGAAGGATGTGTTTAATATCTGCAGTGGAGAAATAGCAGTCCAAAAAATGGACTCTCTTATAGCATATGGACATCCATAAGGCCCGGCCGACATAGGCAAAGGAAAGAGACACCGCACATACCTATTTATATCAGTCTAACCACTTTCACTCGTAGTGGTGTTGAATGATATTCTCGCTCTCAAAATTTCAACTTTGACACCGCGGCCCCGATCATCGGCCATCGGCATCGGCGCACCGCTATCGATACAGCACGGACTTTCCCTCCACCTTGGGAGCTTGGGTCTCAGGCCTCAGGCTCCCATTTCCGTCACTGTCTCTAACCCCAAACCATCCCCCTCAAGTTTGAACATTACCACCGCCAAAATGCCCGCCTCAGACTACAAAGGCTCTGGCGGTGCCTTAAAACTGAAAGGTGCCTCAATAACCAAATCCAAGAAGAAAAAGAAGCAAAACCTCTCCACAACTACCACCACAACTACGACCAACCCAAAAGAATCCTCCCCAGCAACCTCCCCAATACCAAAAACCTTCACCACAACCTCCACCAAAGACACGCCCGCCCCGAACTCCGACACCCAAGAAGCAGAGGTGGAACCAACAAACATCTACAAACAATCCCACACAACAACGTTATCCTCGCGCCCCAACCACGCAACAGTACAAACAGCGGCGGAGATACGGGCCGGGGAGCTGAGACGTAAGAATCTGCTTGAGAGATTGAGGAAGGAGGGTGTTAAGACGCACAAGGAGAGTGTGGAGGAGTTTAATAAGGGTTTGGCGAGGTTGAGTGAGCATCATGATATGCCGAGGATTGGACCTGGGTAGTGTTGAGGAAGGGGATAGGGATTAGGGAGGCAAGAGGTAGAATCTTGGTCTTGTGGTTGTAATATAAGTCCGGTTGGGATCTTGTTCGAGTTTGGAGTTTGTGGGTCTGGTGAGCGCGGTAGGACATTTGTTTACGCTCGAGGGGGCTTTATACCATATCTAGCTTGGGATACGTGGTTCACGCACACGAGCGGCATGTCTAGCACTATTTCCTCTATACATTCGATCCAAAAAGGAGAGAGGCCGATATGTTTACCCCACCAACGTTGACATCGTCAATTATTTCCTAGGACCAGAACACTCGGGCGAGCCAAAACAAACAGACTCGCCTGCGATAGAAACCAATCCTCAGGCGAGGGATAATCCTGGAGATAGTAAACAACATACAAACCAACAAAGAACAAAAACACGCCTCGACGAAACCCCATCCAACGCCTAACAAAACAATCCAACACAATAGACCACTTTCGCTCCCTCTATCCTCCCAAAACCCGGCCCCCAACAACCAACTGACGAACCTCCACCCACCAGGGGGATCGTCTGAAACTCAGAGTATCTTGGCACGTAAATCACCGTGCCGTACGAAGTGCATCAGCTAGGGCATTAACTACCTACGCACTTACTACCTCGATAAAATAGATCTTAGTCCTAAGTTCTTCGTACTACCTTGGGTAAAAGAGAACCCGCATAAATTGAATAGGAAAAAAATCTTAAGAATATCTTCTACCGAGATAATAGATCTTATAGATACCTATTTTGTTTCGGTGTGATAGTTGGGACGTAGGTTGTTAGCGGTTAAAGCGTAGGTGGTAAGTACAGTTATTAGTATACTAGTTGGTGCGGTAGTATAGTATTTATACGGTATTAAAGTACACTACACGCTCAGGATTCTCTGAGTTTCAGACGTTCCCCCACCAAGCCCATCCACATAAGGAAATTTTACTACGATATTATCCGAAATAACATCTACTCATAATCCGGAGGGCCTCGAAACACCAACCCGACGCGGCATCAACACGGTTCCGCGCTTTGTCGTCAGGTGAGGCCAGGGTGGAGGCGGACGAGGTTCGCGCCTCGGGATCGACGTTGATCTGTTACATCATGTCTGTGCCACTCGCAGCCTCATAATATCGGCGAATCGGGTTTAGACACAAAGTTTGGCATGTTTGTCTGTTGTTTTAAACGGGATCAAGCGATGTTTACGAGCCAGTGCTGATGGTGCGTTTGGTTTTGTGTTTCAAACGAGGGGATGGTAGTGGTCAAGCTATGTAGCGCGAGCTTTTATCGAAAAATCATGTCAAGGCTGTGGTTGGTGGCAGGGCCAGATGGGNCATCAGACTAGGGTGAACTCTCATCTGTCAAGCCTCAATACGGTGGATGGAGTCAATAACATTAGCGGCAGTACGTAACGTCGAGGCGTTCCAAACGGGAAGTCTAATTGTAAGTTTCGAAGCACGGGGGAAACGGTTGAATTATCTACCCGCAGTAGTCAAACAGTATCCAGCAGCAGACTCTAAGAAGCGTATATCATTCGGAACATAGCCATGTTGGCACCAGCAGCAGCATTACTGAAAAGAGAGTTAGCTCCCAATCTCTGGATTTCAAAACACAGTCGGAAGGAGAAAACTTACGAGCCAAGTGACGCTTTGTACGATGATTCCATGATGACCTGGTCGCCCTTGCTAACTTTGGTAGGGTCACATGCGTTCATACCAACGATTTCCTTGTTCTCATATTTGGCAACAGAGTGGCACTCGTAGTATGGCTTAGCCGTGGCGGTGTTCTCGCCAGCCTTCCAGAACCACATATCCATTGACTCGCCTCCGAGATCTGCCTACATTAGTCTCACTCGGTACAACAAGCACCACGGAACATCTTACGCAAATGTCCCTTGCCAAAGAGGAAGGATCCAGGCTTCTCCCAAACAAGAACTCCACTCCTGCTCTTGCCATTGGCCTTGGGTATGACGGACGCGGAGATCAGAGCGGACTGCACATTCTCACCCTTGATGCCCGGGATGTACTCGAGTTCGTAGTTCACCTTGATGGCCTGGGGTTTTTGGCTCTTGTTGACGAGAACAACATTGGTCGAGAAGGATGTTGTGGGCTTCATCTGGTAGCCGGTAATGACAGACTTGGGTTGAGCTGCGTCGTAGTACATGAACGGGCTGTTGCCATTGTCACCGCCAGCACCGACGAAGCCACCAGCCATGGCCATGTTCATGCCAGACGCCTTGAGCGGGAATGGGAGCCTTGGTCCGTTGGTCAGAATGTGGTGGTTGTACACGACTTTCTCGTCCACGGGGCTTCCATCGGCGGCGTTGGTTAGGTGAATTTGTCCTTCCAAAACCGTGCATTCGCCACAAAGCTGGGCTCCGGTTATCGGGATGGTCTCGCCATTGCCCATACCCTTGACTGCTCCACCACCTGGCGCCAAGTTGAAGGCTGTAATCGATCAATATGTGTTCCTAGCGAGTTACTGCGATGAAAACTCACTTTTTGTCAATGTGAAGATCTTGCGCACTGCACCCTCTTTGCCGGACTTGGCTACAAGCTGTTCAGCTGGGCTACCAATGACGCTGGCTGCAGCCAGTGGCACGACTGGTAGAAGAGCGAGTAACTTCATATTGAAAGTCTAAAGAGTGTATCCAGTGAGGCTTAAGCGAAGGGTTGGATTTGCTTGAAAGAGAGAGGGGACAGCTAATGTATGTAGCTGGGTAGCGGTTAGCTCCCGCCAAATTCTTGATTGTTCATATAAGCTCGTTATCGTTGCTAACTGTGGCACACGGACCGTGTACTCAATGAGAAGCAGGTCTGTCCTGGAAATCTGCGTGCGAAGCTGCAATCTCAGTAAATTGAAATTCAGCTGAATTCGTCGAGCTTGGGTCGGAACGTTTCTGTATTTGAAACAAAACTGGGGTTGCAACGCAGAGACGAACAAAAGGGTGACCGAGGTGACCCGCAGCTCGTTAATGTCAGCCCTATATTTCGCCAACATTCGAAGATCGAGCATGGCCCGAATCGCCGACCACCGTTTCAGCAATGAACATATAGCTAGGAGGTCGTCATCCGCCCTGCACTTCGTTATGGCACCAGGTAAGTATCAGTGACGACAAACCAGCGTGGTCGATATGCCTTGGTCCTTTTGAAGAGGGCCCCACAGTTCTAGGCCCTCAAATTGCCAGTCTACGCTTCAGTCAGCCAGTCTAAATACTAATCCCTCGTACGCTACTTTGCTTTGTTCTTTCGCACTAAGGCGATTGGGCGTTGTCAGGCAAGGTGCATAGACTATGTTGCACTTGAACGGTGAGTAAGTCGGCATATCTGGTGATGAAGTAACTATACGCACAACAGATCACAGAAACAAAATGCGCATGCTCGTGACCATCGTAAAACCTGAGCGTGCCAATCGCCATATAATGTTGTGGTTGAGAATTGGAATGTTAAATCCTCCTTGCCGGAGGTCGGACGCCCAAACAGCTCTTTAGGCTTCAGCAATTCAGAGGTGGAGCATATTCGTCGCTCATACTTGGTACGATGGTCGCAAAAGGTTGCCGCCAAATTTTGATCAAACTTGAGGCTATATCGCGTGCCTGAATGCCGTCTACGCCAATACTGACTTTTTCTTCGAGGGCCACAGCTACAGCTGGATCACCTGGTTTGACTGTGTTGCCGCCAGGGATCATAATGCCAGGTTTGGCTGTGGCGAATCTTACTACGAAGCGATTGCCACTGAGGCCGCAGATGGTGGTAGACCGAGTCTGCTTGCCCGCTGGTAGATACGGGTGCTTCTCGGTCCGATGAGTCCATCAGTTCTGGAGAATGCTTTGAGGCCATTCCTCGTGCACGCAATACTACCAGATACGATGATGTGGGAGCCAGAATTCGGACCGGGAGCCTCCTGAACGAGAAATGCTGAGAGCCAGAGCTCCTCACTGGACCGAGAGCTTAGTTGAGAATCATGTCCGTAGTTGACGGCTGAGGGAACGGAGTGTCTTGGTCGTGATCACTCGTCATGGTTGGCTACGTGGCTATTTCAAGACGATCAGGTCCTGGCATGGGTACTGCACGGAGACTCGTGTGAATGCAACTAGACTCCGCTGTGACGATGAGATCAGGCACCTTGTCAGACTCGGCCGATCACGTTCGGAGTACCGTCGCTGTTGCGGGCCTGAGCGTGTTCTAGCTTCGAGGTGTGCAGAGACAAGTCTTCGCTTTCTCACGAGGAGATGTTTGAAAAGTGAGATACTGGCATCCTAGTGTCACGGTGTCAAATTGTGTCACGAGAATAAAGGATTATGCGCAACTCACCTTGTGCGCCTTGATATTAATACGAAACAGAACAAGACAATGAGAAGATAACGAATCGCGGCCTCGTTAGCCGGGAAAAAATGGGATCCCGAAAGAGCTTGAATGCCTGATTGACTAGCGTCACTTGCTGAGAATGTAGCATGGACCTGCGACTTGGCAAAGCAATCCGCTCGAGTCTCAAGGTACTCAACAACCCATGCAGAAATAATCGAAGGATTCTGTGGTCAGAATAGCAATTTGGAGCCCTTCTAGCATTCACGATCAGCCGATCTATCGTACATGCTCCGGGTGACGAATTGATCATTTGCAATTAAACATTCCTGTTCTGCAAAAGAATTTCAGAGACGATCAAACCAAGTGCCAATTATATGCTTCGTGTCTGCGAGGAATTGTGAGAGTACAGTTCAGGTGCCTCAATGGACCATGAGCAGTGATGCAGGTGAACTAGTCGTCTCAGCGACACTGTTATTTTGTCAGCGATGTGTCTGCATTTTATCAATGATGATGAAGCTGTCATTATGGGTAGTACAAATAGATATGAGAATGCTCGAAAGAGGAGCAGGGTGAATAGGAGAATCAATGTTGAGTGGGGAAACTTCATATTCATACATAACCCTCAAGTCTCATGTCGTGAGACTGGCTGGGACAAGACCGCTCAAGACTGCCATCTCACCGACATTGCAGCTTTGGTGATCCTTATGCAATCGATTGGAGTGAGACTCCTCCGCTATTGGCCGAAATTCTGCGGGGACAGAGAAAGTGCTGGCTTCTTAGTCCGCCCGGCAGGGGAGACATCTGTCGGGAGCTCCAGCCTCGTGAACGTGAATTGCGGGAGGCGCTTCACAACTGAATATCGCAATCGAACAACCGCATTCAAGTCTTCTTCTTTTCGAAGAAATAGGTTATCGTGCCGCCTACCTCTCCCTCCGCTGGAGCGATCTGCTTCACTCCCTCCACGCCTTCCACACTCTCCAGCATCTTTCTCAAAAGCTCGTCCATCTCGTGCCTCGTAGCCGCTCTCTTCCTCT
Source organism: Venturia asperata (assembly GCA_003689335.1). NCBI lineage: Eukaryota > Fungi > Ascomycota > Dothideomycetes > Venturiales > Venturiaceae > Venturia > Venturia asperata. The sequence goes on from QWWL01000012.1 coordinate 644,497, forward strand.
TCTTGGGCGCAATTATGATATCGACCTTCCTCCCTTCTTCCAAGAATGATATTGCCTTGTTCAACTTCATCTCCAGATCTCCTGGCGCGATTGCCCAGTTCAATTCCACTATCTTGCCAGATCTTTCAACCTTCAGCCGCTCCTTAGCTGTCTCGTTTTTCAACCTCTCTTGCTCGCGCATGTAGACCTTTGTGTAAATCTTACACTTTGGTACGGCCTGCGGGTCTTCTGGGTCGGGGAGAGCGACTTGGACGAGGTGTTCTGTCCGAGGATCGACCAAGCGAAGCACATCGTCTCGCCTGACACGAGCATGGAATGTGCTCTCACGATCAATGAAATCGATGTATTTGGAGCGGATCTCGGTGTCTTGAGGCCGGCGTTCAGGAGCTCCTTTTATTTTTGGGGCTCGGGTGATGGGTTCCCTATATTCGATGGTTAGAGAAAGTGTATTCGGAGGTTAGAAAAAGCCAACGGGGTGTTGAGATGGTGCTCACCGAGCACTTGGACTCCTTGCTGCTTCTTTTTCTGCAATCCTGTCTTTGTAGCTTCGTTTCTTGGGCGGATCATTGCTGGCAGCTGCATTCTGCTGTGAAGACTCGACTGAAGACCGTTGGGTGGTCGTGTTCCAACGAGCTTGGGATGCTGAGCTTGGGAGGAGACATGGCACTGTGGGATTGAGTAGAGCTGGCCTCACAAAGACTCGGTATAATGCTATTCGAAGGGACTGGCAATGCGACATGCTTGATGGTTGTTTGGCAAAAGTGCCGATCGCCAGAAAGTTAATTTGCAGCTTGCTGGTCATGGGATGGCGCTCGTAAGACGTGCCGCGCTAAATAGTGGGATGCCTTTACGCGTACCTAGGCTCCAGCCACTGTGCTTCTTCCTTCACTCATAGGCTTGCCACTTTCAATTTCCTTCAGCCTCATCGACACTCACAGTGTACGAGTACGAGTACACGATGAGCGGCGATGTGGAAATGCAAGATGCGGATGCCGTCCATGAAGAGGACATCCAATACGGACGTGGAGCGCTCACAGAAGAGGAAATGAATGAAAAGTCATCTCACTCATCTTTCTCGACGGATCAAGAGCTAATAGCAAGGTAAAGGTATCCAAACCGGCCTCGTAACGTACACAAGACCCTTCCCTTCAGCGAGCTTATCACACTCCTTTTCGAACCTCTCCTCGAGATCAAGAAACAGCCTGCCAAATCCGCTATGTCACGGAAAAAACAGGGACCCCATGGCCCGACAATTCTTGGCCCTGCCGAGAAGAAGAGACAGACAGTCGAAAAATTCTTTGGGAAATGGCGCCGGCAGGTTGGAGATGACATATACCCAGCCATGCGGCTTATGGTTCCAGCCAGAGATCGGGACCGCGCCATGTATGGTCTGAAAGAAGTGACGATCGCGAAATTATTTATCAAGATTATCGGAATTGACAAGAACTCCGATGATGCATACAATCTGATGCACTGGAAACTGCCGGGAAAGAAAGCTGCCTCGACGGCAGGTGATTTTGCTGGACGATGCTATGAAGTGCTCTCAAAACGACCCTGGAGAACTGGACCATCTGTATTGTCCATTGCTGAAGTCAACGAGGGTCTGGACAAGTTATCGATTGCGTCAAAAGACGAGGACCAGCTACCAATACTTCAGCAGTTCTATGAAGACCTGAATCCGGAAGAGTTAATGTGGTTGATTCGCATCATCCTGCGCGACCTGAAAATTGGCGGCACTGAAAACACGTTTTTCGAAATTTGGCATCCTGACGCTAACAATCTCTTCAACATTTCTTCCAACCTTCGTCGTGTGTGCTGGGAGTTGTTTGACCCTTCTATTCGTCTCGAAGGCGACAAATGTGATATCACGCTCATGCAGTGCTTCCGTCCAATGCTCGCAGCTTTCCAGCAACATTCATTCGAGGTAAGCGTACGCAAAATGCACCTCACAGCAGAAGATCCCGAGTTCTGGATTGAGGAAAAGCTTGATGGAGAGCGCATTCAGCTTCACATGTGCGAGGATGACAGTATGCCAGGCGGGATGCGATTTGGATTCTGGTCGCGTAAATCCAAGGACTACACCTACCTGTATGGCGACAGCCTTGAAGACTCGCGTGGCGCGTTGACACAGCATCTCAAGGAGGCGTTCAGAGAAAATGTGCGCAACATCATTCTAGATGGTGAAATGATCACTTGGGACATGGAGATGGATCGGATTGTGAATTTTGGCACTCTAAAGACAGCAGCACTCTCTGAGGGACGAAACCCGTACAGCAACGGGCAGCGCCCTATCTTCCGTGTCTTCGATTGTCTCTTGCTGAACAATAAGTCGCTCACCAATTATACTCTTCGCGATCGTCGCAACGCACTCTCAGCAGCTGTATTTGGCGTGCATCGACGTCTCGAGATTCATGAGTACACTGTCGCTCAAAGCGCCGCCGACATCGAGCCAGCTTTGCGAAGAGTAGTAGCCGAGGCCTCTGAAGGTCTTGTTCTGAAATCGCCTCGATCATCATATGCACTTGCAACGCGAAATGACAACTGGGTGAAGGTCAAGCCTGAATACATGACCGAATTCGGCGAGGCCCTCGATTGCGTCGTTGTGGGAGGTTACTGGGGTAGTGGACGTCGCGGTAACACTCTCTCCAGCTTCATGTGTGGACTGCGCGTCGATGAGGCGCAGATCAAAAAGGGTGCCAATCCACAAAAGTGCTACTCTTTCTTCAAGGTTGGTGGTGGCATGGCTAGATCGGACTACGACAATATCACCCAGCGAACAGCAGGAAAGTGGATTGATTGGGATGAGAAACGACCACCCACCGACTGGATCGAGCTGGCTGGAAAAAATTATGCGCAGTATGAGAAGCCGGACGTGTGGATAAAGCCCGAGGACTCTGTTGTGCTGGAAGTGAAGGCTGCTTCCGTTGGTGGGACTGATCAATTTCGCACTGGATTTACCTTGCGCTTTCCTCGGTATAAAAGATTGCGGGACGACAAGAGTTGGAAAGAGGCTCTATCGATCAATGAGTTTATCCAGTTGAAGATCGATGCCGAGAAGGAGAAGGAGCAGAAGACATTCGAAATTGACAACGAGCGAAAACAGCACCGTGCAACAAGGCGCACGAGGAAGAAGGCGCTGACCGTTATGGGCGATGATCAGGATGTCAACACCCCGTATGCTGGACCAAACACCAAAATCTTTAAAGGATTGACTTTCTTCATTGCCACCGAAGCGCTCAAACCGTGGAAAAAGTCGAAAGCCGAGCTTGAGCGACTGGTGAAAGCCAACGGCGGCGCCATCACACAGAAGCGGGACCTCCCGGATGTTATTATTGTAGCTGACAGATTCGTACTGACTGTGAGGTCGATCGAGAAAGACAACTTGGTTAGCATTGTGCGACCGTCGTGGGTTTTCCACTGCACAGAGCAGAATGCCTTGGACGATGGGAAAGAGAGGTTTCTGCTGCCGATAGAACCAAGGTATGTCAGACTGCGGAACCAAGAGTGCAGGGCTGACCTGTCCTTAGCCATATGTTACATGTTGCAGACAAGGATCGTGAGATGATTGCACGAAATGTTGACGAGTTCGGAGACAGTTACTGTCGTGATGTTACTGTTGATGATCTGAAGACTGTCCGTGAAGACTCCTAACTTTGATTCAAAGCTGATACTCGATAGATCTTTGACAATGTGCCAAAATCCGAACGTGAGATTGACCATAACCTGCTCCTTGCTCAATTCAAAGATCATAATCCTGATCTTGCCGAAACACCCGGCTGGATTTTCAATGGCCTAGTCGTCTATTTCGATAAGAAGGGAAAGACGGTTCCTCATCTAAATCGCGACACTGAACCTGAGCATGAGGACGATTACGATCTCGACACCAAGCTCGCTGGCAATATAGTTCATTTTGCTGGAGGTAGACTGGCCGACGACCTCGACGATGCAGAAATTACTCACGTCGTTGCCGGCAGCGATGAGAACAGGCTGCGAGAAATCCGAAGTCGAAACTCATTGTTAGCATCCCATTGCATCCGATCTGTCCTGTTTTAACACCTCTTGCAGGAAACCAAGCCTTCCAAGACTGGTTACTATCGAATGGATACGCGAGAGCTGGAGGGAGAGTACACTCCTCGATGCAGAGAGTGCGTATTCAATCATGTCCTCGATGAATGCACGTGCTAATGAGACAGGATTTGCACCGTGAACATGGATTGCCTGTGAGAGAGATGTTACTGGTCTGCGGCTCCTGCCGGGGATTAAAGTGGCGATTACAATAAACAAGCTGGAGCGAGATCTTGAGCCCCATTCTAGGCACACGATCTCTTCCAAGCGACTGTGTGATTATGCGAGTCTTATGTTGCAGTTGCGAGAACACACTTCTCCACCTTGCGATGAGCACGAGAGATACGGGTTGGAATCTGTTGCGATGCAGAGTGGGTGGAATTCGGGCGCGACGGGTGAAAGTCTCTCACAACGTAGATCGTCGGACGATGCATGCATGAAATCACAAGGATAAAGTCCAACGAGAAGAGTGCCTCCTCCATTTTAGCAAAAGACCAAGCAAATTGATATATATATTTTGACATGACTCGACCTCGTATCGTTTTGCGAGACAGACGGGACCAAGCCGGAGCAATCTATTTCCGAACCTGAGAGTTTACACCTCGAGAGCTGAGATGTTCTGATATACCCTACCTATTATACATGTATCCTCTCTTGCAACCCTCACCACACCTCTTGTTCCGCGAAAAAGACAATGGCAATCACATCCTCACAACCCCCAACAAACCCTCTCAAGCGGAAAATGGAAGCGCCTGCGTATCCGCCGCAGCGCACCTCTCCGCTAGCCAACGGCACTACCAACGCCAACCAAAATCGCAGTTTGCCGACAAATGAAAATCTACACAAGAGAAGGTCCTCCTCTACTCACAACAATAACCCACTACTCGATCGTACAGGGCCTAATGGCCGCAAATCAGTGGCTCCCGCTTTCGCGGTGGGAAAGGGAAATCAGAATGAGAGGGAGATGCCGCCGGCTTATATCATGGCGACGAGCCCGGTTGCGATACAGGCGGAGTACCGGAAGATGAGGCAGTTACCACTTGGGCTGATTCTGATGATTATTGGATTTGTGAGTGCATTCCTTGAATCTTACAGTGGCCGCATCATCGGAGGAAAAGGCGAAGTGGGCTTATGAGGGTGGAAAGGTCTTGGGATAGGAGGATAGCATCTGAATGATACACTTAATTATTGAGGAATAAGTACAACGCTAAGATCAACCACATGAAAGAGCAGGATGTGGGAGAGCCAGGATTTGAACCGTGGCATCATAACAAGCTGATGGTAAGATCGCTAACCATGGCTACAGCTCGACGACATCGGCGATATCGCACGCGTTACTCGCGCCTCGAAACTTCTTTACTACCTCACTCTCCCCAAACTATACGAACGAGTCATACTCCATTCCTATCCTGAGATCCGATACAAAGATGGCCGCGCTGAAGGCTTTGGCAGCGGTAGCCCCTTCAGCATGGCACTGGATGGCCTGATTAGTAGAAATATTGGAAGCTATGTGAGAGAGCTGAGATTAGAAGGGGCGTGGAGAGAGGTTGGGTCTGAGGAGTTCGAAAAAGGCAGGGTGCCAGATAATACTATGATGTTAAATATCGTCGTCAAGGCTGCATTGGACAAGATGGAAAAGTTGGAGAGATTCTGGTGAGTCAATAGGCATTTCCTGCTCGAGTGAGCTGGACACTACTAACGACTTCATCAGCTGGAAACTCAACACCAAACCTTTACGAACGACATATCAAGGTCTGGGCTCGCGATCAAATCTCCAATCTCTCACAATTCGCTTTCCCACCAACCGAATACCCCGCCCGACGGTTCTCATGCCTGGCATACCATCACTCAAATCTCTACATCTCCAGAACATAGATCCTCTTTGCTACCCAGACGACCCTTCCATCCTCCTCCTGCAATGCAAAAAGCTCTCTTCACTGAAGTTGGAATGGTCCCCACGAATGCGCCGAGAGAAAGAACCGTCCATCTCCCTCCAACAAATGTTCAATCGCTGCGTCCGCGCCAACTACAAGATACCCCTCAAACATATAGGCATGAAGAATCTCTACTGCCGCAAAGATGCAGAAATGGATCAAGCATTGGATAACGAGAAATTGGAAACAGTCCACTTCATCAACTGTGTGGATCCCACCGACCAGGCGACAGTGTTCATCGACAGGACGTGGATGGTAGAGAACACAGCCAGTGAGGAAACGATTCTGCACATGAAGGAGCTGAGGATTGATCGCTTGGACGCGCACAGCAAACAGCCCTTAGGCGGCCTTGAAGGATTGGAAGGCATTTATCTCATCAGTCCCGAAGGACCGCCGAAAGCACTCATCCAGACGAGTGGACTGAACGGAGAGGGCAACGGAAACACCATGACGAACGCTTTCGCAAGCGCGGCTACAAGTCCCACGCCCTCCACACCTAGCACAACAGAATACTCGCGCACAATGATCACATCCGGATCGTCGTACATTGCTACCATCACGTCGCGCCACGGCCCAGCCCTCAAAAGACTTCTGCTTTCCAATCTATGGGCACTCAGCGCTTCCGTCGTTCTCAACATCGTCAAAGCCTGCCCCAATCTTGAGCAATTAGGTCTCTGCATCGAAAGCAACGACGTCGATGTTCTTCAACAATCAATGCCATACCTCAGGAATCTCAAGGCCCTTAGACTTTTGATAAGAGAGGAAGATGAAACGTACAGGAAGATTGAGGAGATTGGGGATGAAGTTCATTGTTATGCTTTGGGACAAAAATGTGCGCACGAGGATTTCCGAAAGCTGAGGTGGTTAGGGATTGGACCGAACATTTATGAGCTGAGGGAAATTATCGAACAAGAGGGAAAGCGGCCGAGGAGGGTTGTTAGACCGGCTTGTTTGGAGGATGTGAAGCATATTGAGATTTGGGGATTGGATAACTTGGATCTGTGAAGGAGGAGCTGGGATTAGTATTCGCTGGATTGGGACTGTTTTGGTGTTTGGTCGTGAGCGTTTGGCGACATGTGTCCTCTGGCACTTTGTATGCTCCTCTACTGCTCAACATTGCGTAGGCGTAAGGGTGTTGTTTTGGAGTTCCGGGTATCTTGGGATTATACCCTCTATCGCGTGCCAGCTTTACTAGTTGACTATGTCCCGGACAGATTATATGGATTTCTTCTCCAGGATGGGCTTTTCGCGTTGCTATAATGAAAACAAGAAAGCCTAAAAGCATAATGCCTGGACGGGGGGATCGTGGCTTTTTAGTAGCTTGGTCACAACATCTTTGCGTTGATTTCGTTGTCAACGTGCAGAAAGAGGGAGCCATAGAAGTGCGAGGTAATCTATCGACAGCCACCTCATTGTTACACTGCAAGTATGAGCTCCAAAAAGGGGAATGTGCCAAGGCTTGTGTTCAGCCTCATCCTGCCCGGCAGACTGTGTACTTCTACTTCAAGCGAGTCTTGAATCCTTCTTTGGCAGTAGACCCGCAAGCCTTAACACATGGTCTCTCTTTACACGTGCGCGAAGCAATGTCGTTCGAATAGCTATACACATATAGCCCGTGTCAGACCAATCACAGCCGTCCTGCCTAAAACAGCCGGACTGAAACAGGGGATTCCTCCATAGGACTAAGGTTCCCTCCTCCGCACCTCATGATCCCAAACCCATCACCTGCACATATCCCTCTTCGCCGGTACCCTTGTTTTCTGCTCTTCTCTTCGTTTGTCCGTCCGAGTCTACCAGGTCCATAATTACCGTCTGTCTTTCTTCTAGCCCGCTGTCCGACTTCTCGTCCTTGCATCGAGAGAGAACCGATGACCTGGCGATCCGGCAGCTGCTACCATCACGCGCACCATCCCTCAGAAGAGACGGTCAAAGGTCCTTGAACCCATGGATCGCCCGGCGGTCTTGTCGTCGTTTGTGCATGTCCGGCCATGAAGTCCACCACCATCCCTCCCGTTTGCGCTAAAGGTCGACGTGGTTCACATGCCCGCAAGGCGCTGGCGGAAAGATCGGAGCTAGGATGTGTTTCGCCGGTCCTGGTGGCGAATGCTGCAAAAGCACAGTTTGATGTGGAGGAGAGGGCGGGATGTGGTATAAGATGTGAGGAGGGGCGGAGGGAGTGTGGGATGGAAGGTGCGAGGAGTTTTTATGGCACTTTTGTAAATGCTGTCCCGCCTCCTTTGACAGAGCGAGAGCGATCGGTTTTTGTACCGTCTTTTCGGGATTGCGTCTTTTTGGGAGTACTGGTTGTAATGTTGGGGCTTGTTCATTGGTATGGATGGGGAGTTGGAGGTGAGTTTGGTGCTTTGCTTTAGCATCGTCAGGTCCATGCATTATGATGGATGGCTTCGTGTTGGACTCGGTGTCTTTGTTGCGAGACTTTTCGAGGCTCAGATCTGAAGACTCGAGTCTAAGCACATCCAAGGGTAGAATGTAACGTCACTATCGTTGCTGAAAGAGCTTGGAAAATGGTGATCTTGAGGAGAAACATACTGACCCTTCACAGTTCTGGCCTCGATAATACACCACTCATCAGGCACGGCTCACTCACCACAGCCACGTAGGTCTTCTCTCCAAGTCTCGCCAAACACATCTGACTCACCATAGTCGTCCCTTTCACATTTCGACCACTCCCTCTTGGCTCGATCAAACCACAAGGATGGCTCAAAGACCAAATGCAACTGATGGCATCCGGTCTCGCAGGTCACGAGCATGATTTCTACCGCTTCGTTTCCGAATCCTCTTGGCTGGGCGGTAGCTCTGAATACAGCAAACTGAACGAAGGATTCCCCTATTGGTTCAATGGACTCGTCCCGCTAGCTTACGGTCTCGATGATGAGAGATTAAAAGACCAGATCAGACAAAGCGTGAATATAGTATTGCAAAGGAGAGCAAGCGACGGCTGGATCGGGCCAGAAACAGGAGGGGCTCGCAATTTCTGGGCTCGCTATCCCCTTTTTCTTGGAATGATCCAACTCCTGGAAGCGGACTTATCTTACAAAGCGACTATCCTCCCAGCCCTCCACGATTTTGTCGCTTTGCAAAACGGAATGCTCAAGAATGATTCTCAGGGTTATCTTGAGCGTCCCGGCGATGCGCTGAGCTCTGAGGATCATGGATGGGGAAGAGTGAGGGTGGCAGACATGATGATTACTTTGCAATGGCTTTATGAGCATGACCCTGCAGGACAGGAAGAGACGTTGATGGAGAATCTGGATTACCTGCGGCGAGGACAGATTGATTGGGCGGAGTGGTATAGAGAGGGTGTTTATATCAAAGAAGACTTCAGTACAATACCGGAGGAGAAGTTGAAGCCGATTTTTGCTTATGCTCATGGTAATTATGGCCTTCCATTTCGTGAGAAACAGTGCTAATGCCCTTAGGTGTAAATGTTGGACAAGGTTAGCCTACCATCTAATTGCAAGATTCTCATGACTAACAACTAAAGGCCTCAAAGCCGGCGCCGTATTAAATCGTTTCACACGCAACGACTCCCTCCTCACAATGTCTCGCCGCGCAGTCGACTGGACATTTACCTACCACGGTGCAGCCTCCGGTACTATTCTAGCAGATGAACGCCTCAAAGGCTTAGGTCCCTACTACGGCTCCGAACTCTGTACGACGGTAGAAACGATGTATTCTCTCACCTACCTATATCAGACTCTGGGCGACTCTTCATTCGCTGATCGCGCCGAGCTTGCGGCTTTCAATGCACTTCCTGTTGCTTTGACACCAGATTGGTGGGCGCATCAGTATGTGACGCAGCCAAATCAACCTGCAGCCAAATACTTGGACGAGACGCCATGGTGGAATGTTAATGGGTGGGGAAATACGTATGGTTTGGAACCGAATTATCCGTGCTGTACGGTCAATCATCCCCAAGGGTATCCCAAATTCTTAAGTGGTATGTTCGTCGGTGTCGGGCAAAACGGATTGGCGCATACGTTGCTAGGACCTGGCAAAGTTGAAACGACGTTACCGTCGGGAATCAAAGTCAAAGCCTCATGCTTGACAAACTATCCATTCAGCAACGCCTTCACTTACTCCGTCGATTCCTCCGCGCCTTTCGATTTCGCAATCAGGATTCCCGGATGGCATATCCCGACTGCCTCATCCAATATCAAAATCACGACGACCTCATCGACAGGCCAAACATCCACAAAATCCGTCACCATATCTCCAGATGCCCACTCGGGACTCCACACCCTCACACTCTCAGCAGGAACATCAACACTCTCCCTCACTCTAACACACACCATCCAAATCATCCCCCGCGCAAACTCCTCCATCGCCATACAAGCAGGTCCCCTCCTCTACGCCCTCCAAATCCCCTCCTACAACACCAGCACAGCGGTAAGAGCCTACAACGAAGCCACAACAGCAACCCCCTTCTCCCCGCACCCAAACACCACAAACACAACAACCCCCTCCAAATCCCCCATATCCCCCTCAGCAATCAAGCCCCTCCCACCCCACCTCCGCGACTACCAGATTTTCCCCGAAGAAAACGCAATCTGGGCCGTCGCCATCGATCCCTCCTCTCTCTCTTTCCACTCCCGATACAGCGCCGGCGAGTCTGAACAGCCCCTCCCGAATCCGCTGTGGACGGATGGGGAAGACGAATTGCCGACGTGGATTGAGGGGAGGGCATGTGAGATTGAGTGGGAGATTTGGAAGGGCGGGCCGGGTCCTGTTCCTGTGGGTGAGGAGAGGGAATGTATCGCTGAGGCTTTTGGTGTTAAGTTGATCCCTTATGGGGCCGCGAAGGTGCATATTAGTGAGTTTCCTACTGTTGAGCTTGATGAGGGGGGATGAGCTTGACGAAGGAGGATGAGTTTGACGAGGGAGGATGTTCGTTCCGATAAACGTATTTGCTCGATCCTACATCATTTTGTAAGACCTGGTTGTACAGATGGAAGCTGAAGCTTTTTTATATCTGCGATGGAGAAAATGCCACGTCCATTTCTATTCTGCATTGAGCTGTATCATCGAGCGGTGGAAAGCTCTCGACGGGTTGTGAAGCGCTCATCGATGAAACCTAGTCTATATTCCATCCAATTCAACAAAGCAGAAATAACGTTTTATCGAGCCATAAAACGAAAAATGGACGTTTTCCCGTCGATTAACATTTCACAAGCCTAGAGTTGGTGATTTCAGCAATAGCATGTGGACCGATTTTTCCGTCATAACTCGTCAGACATGATTTCCGTAGATTCTGAGTATCAAACAGATAGTAGCAACCCAGCCACATCCATTTCATCGAAAATCATCCCATCATGGTATCATCACCTCCATCGACCTCGACAGCCATTTCTTCCCCACCAGCCCCGGGCACAGGGGGTACAACACCTCTCCCTCTCCCAGCGAGGAGTTCTCTCCGAACCTCAGGACCGATATCTTTGTGTCCCTTGGCCAACAACAGATCCAGCAGCGCCTCTCTCTGATCCTCCGTGATCTCGTCTCGGTATCTCTGGGCAAACGCCAATAAACACTGATGCCAGATAACCGGTAACTTGCCCATGATACCTTGTTCCCTCGATGGGAGCCATTTCTGTTGATTCAATCTGCGTCCACCGATGCCACTATTTCTCGTCGCAAAATCCTGTGTTCGTGCCGTCATTTCGACATCCAATTCCATGGCTTCTGCTTGCGAAGGGAGGGGTTCTCCCATCACCGGTCTGAATCGTAGGAAATGGAAGACAAGGGCGTCGATGGTTTGGTAAGGCAGTGCGTATCGTTTCTCCAGAAGAGTCTTGATAAAGACGTTCGTTGCGCCGCCGGCTTCGGTGTCGACGCTCATTTGCTCTGCCGCTATCTCGCATAATCTCGCCAGTGCATAGGCGGAATGTAATACCGGGATGGAGACGCGAGTGAGAGCCGAGGAGATGATGGCCGCCTCGCGAAGTGTGCAAGTCCCGCTTTCGACGAGGGGGAAGAGGAACCCGCGGAAGAAATCTTTGGGCTTGTAGAGCGATTTCTTGATGGCATTGTACAAGTGTATGTTGAGCTTCTTTGATTCGGCGATGTCTTCCCGGACTCGTTCGAGGAGGATTACCTTTAGGAAGGCTTCTGAGGTGACGGAGTTGGAAGAGATGAAGAGACGGGTGGCGGCAAGGATGGCGTTCGGTGTCCATTCGTCAGGTCGTGTGAGAGGGATAATGAGACCGAGGATCTGAGGAGGTAGAGTGGGTAGGATTTTGAATGGTTTGGAGAGTTTGCCAGACTTGTAGCGGGACATCATGAGGCCGACTCTATTGTATCAATTAGTAGATGCCTTGAACCTGGGGAGTCTAACGCACTGGGTGTATGTTTCCACAGCCGACGGTGGTAATTGCACATCGTCTTCGTCCTCCACAATGCCCTCATCAGATTGTCCACCATTCTGTGCTGCTTCATGTTGGGCTATGGCTGCTAATATCTTGTCTGCCAGATTTATGGGCGGCTGCTCTATCGGATCCTCGCCCGGCCGTAGTATCGGGTCGTCAAAGGAGGGAGGTAGAAATTTGTTGAACGTATCGAGGTCTTTGGCGTCGACTTCCTGTATAGAGGATTAGCTCCATACAATAGTATTCGCAAAATGAATGACTTATACCTCAACTTCAAAGGTTTCCTCCTCTTCTCCCCATGCCTCTTCACCCTGGTCGTCGTACTTTTCCGTCTCATCTTCACTGTCTACATCTTGCCGTAACCTCGACTCGAATGAGAAGGCCGGGTTTGGCACTGTGACTCCCTCTACTCTCAACAATCTCCTCTCCTCTTCGTCTTCATCCGCCAGCTCTTGTCCAATCTTCAGGATCTTCCGTGACGCTTTCGTGCCCACCACCGCATCTTCGTCCTCTTCTTTTCGACTGCGCTTTTTCGGTGCTTTGGTTTTGAATGATTGTGCGCCCGAGTATTCTTCCGCGAGCGGATTATGGCGGTCGGACGACTGCGCTGGGCGCGGAATTTTGGGCATGATTGGACTTTGGAGATGTTTGCGATAATTTTTGGCGGTGGATTACCTTTTCGGTCTGGCAATTTTTCGGACAGGTCGCGGGTCGGTTCCGCTCGAATTATAATTCTTGAGAACACAACTTTATAGAAAAGGCTGGCGAAAATCGGGAAATTATAATTTGAACACACTGGAAATAGCTGTAGTCAGGCAAGAGGTATTGACTGGGTTATATGAGCAGGCTCACGTGATCGTCCCATGCTCTACCAGTTGAAATTTCCACTTCAAACCATCTGTCTCTCTTCCTCATTCTCATTTTTGCAAAGCACCCTTGTGAAATTTCAGAAGACATTGAGTACAGATCTCTATGATCTTACCCGATGAGGCGATGAAGAAGATGCATGACAGCCAGATTGGGTTCCTCGAAAAGAAGATGAGATCAAGAGCTCGAAGTTTAGCTCAATGTCATGCTCATTGAGGATCAGGCTGAAAAATGTGGAGACGAACTTCTTCCATTGATCTTGGAGAATGACAATGGCAAGATACTCCTAAATAGATGCTGTACAATGCAGAGCAAGAGCTTTGTGAGGAGATGATGTAAACGGGAGACGAAACCCTGGCAAGATTTGATTTTCAAAGTGCTAGGAATTGCTGAAGCATTTAACTATCTAACAGCATCGCTTGCGATCTATCAAGCTCAGAACTCTCACACTTTGTGCAGGTTTAGACCAGACCAGCCGGAAATGGACCTTCGTGCAACACAGCGACGCTGAAATGACAGAGCTGGGCTACGGACAGGAAGAGAACGAGATTCTCAAGTCTACGACCATGCTCGGTTCATTATCGATGACGAAATGATCCGGGAGAGGTGATATTGAAACCTTGCCAGGATATTTTCAGCCTCGCTACGCATTTCAAGACCGCTGCAAGTTTCCGGTTTGCTATTTCCTCCTGAATTTTGGTTCCAGAAGGCCGAAGAGGTGAAATCTTGTGCCTACGACAAGAAGATGGAATTGTGACGAGTGGGAGGCGAGAACGAAAGGGTGCCTTGGAGATGGTCGGAACAGACTGTCAAAAGTTGATTGCGAAGTAAGTTGTTTTCAGCTAGTTTTCAAAAGTCAATCTATGGAGCGCACTGTGAGAAGCGCTCACCACTCTTGATATGAGATCCTGCGAACGAGGTCTTTCACCCCAAGAGACTCACTTGTGTTGGTCTATCTACACGATGATATTCTCCTGCTAGATATGTGGAACAGCAACGAGCCAGCCAAATAGTTCGAAATCGAAAAGCGGTCACCAGTTGTTCTAACACACCCCCATTACGACTCGCCAGGATCTCTGCACCATCGGAATACTGAATTTATCACCAAGTTTGGCCCCCCACGATCAACAAATGGCTGTACCTGCCTACTTTCACTCACTGTATTCAACGCCTCCCACAAACTCCAACTGCGACCGCTCTCTCAATCTGCTCATATAGATCACTACAATGACGGACCGTGACCGCGATCGCCGCGATCACACTCGTCCTCAGGATTCAAAGCCCTACAAGTACCACGATTTTAAGCACCAGGATACGCACGCCTACAAGCACAAATCTCAAAGGCATCAGGAAGAGTGGAAAGGTCGCACGCGTTACCGCGACCGCGACGATGCTTGGAGTCGAGAACAAAACAGACGCAGCAAAAGCCCTCCACGTTTCGGATACCGCCAAGAAGTCGGACGGTTGAGTCCTACGCCTCATGAATCTGCTTGCCAGACGGACTGGAGGAAGCGCAAGCGAGACAAGGGCGAGGGAGTGGATGAAGTGAGAATTGCTGTCTCGCTGCGTGTGTTAGAATAGAGGCTAACAAGCTGTAGTTGCCGAAGGTCTGGAGCGTGAGGGGGGAGCAGGACTCAATTGACCCACCGAGAGCCAGACTGGAGGCGCAGATTGCGACTATGACGACCGAAGAGTTGAGCTCTGAGATCGATATGCTCATCCAGGGCGCTAAAGAGGAGGCTGGTCTGCATCCTCCTTCTGCGCACAAGATGATGGAATTAGAGGTGGAGTATGGTAGGCTTGGATGGTACGAGGACCTGGGAGGCAGAGACCAGATGGTTGACCCAGGCGACGAGGTCTATGGACCTGTGCAACCTACAATGGAAACAGGAGTATAAAGCTCCTCCTGACACTGATGATGAGGGTCCTGAGTGTGTTCCCTTCGTCACAGCATCAATAGCTGCGGAACAAGCTCGTCAAGTTTCTAGAAACAATGGTTTTCGAGATTGCCAGGAGTTTGCCATGCTATTGTTTCAGACCTATTCATCAATCGATAATCGATGCGGAACATCGACTCCATCGACTTTGCGTGAGAAATCACGTGTGTTTTCCAACCGTCAATATTCTTGAATGCGTCTTCTTCTTTATCTCATAACAACATCAAGCAACTACACAGATACATAAGATGACGACTGAATATGATCAATCCATTGAGAAAAGCGTGGACAGGCGACGAGAGTTGAGTGAAACCGCGCTTTTCAAGGGTTCGACAGGATGCCGACGCGTTAGGCTCAAACATTGCGAGAAAAAGCTTCGCTAAGCAACCACACCTTGTGGGAGAATAGAAAGGAGAAGCAGAGAAAATGAGAAGCGCGGCGCGTTCGATTCGGCTTGCCAAAGCCTGCACGCCCCACGCCGCCTGCGCAGCCGACCCCGAGACTGATGGTTCCGATGCTTCGACCTGATAGAGCTGCCGAGAAACAAGTGACGGTGAAGCAGGAGCCTGGCCGAGAGATGGGCTTACCAAGAGGGAGTGAGGCGAGAATAGAGGGTACTCCCAGACCCCGAGCCAGGCTTCCACCCTTTGAACTGAGACATATGTATCCCAATCTTCAATATCAGAGCTTCGAGGAACATTAACGTCCTTGCCCTGATGGCTTGGAGCCTGAGAAGGTTGTCGGCACCGATCTCGACGTCAAGCAAGAGTCTGTCCCACCGCGAGCGAGGAGCCAGATCAATGAGAACTTCAATCACAAGAAGCGAGAACAGAGAAACGAGAGCATCAGGAGCGAGAACTTGAGAAGCGAAAACATGAGAACTGAGCTTATGAGAAACGTCAGGATGACAAACGAGGACTTTGAGAAGTATCAGCAATTCCTGAACCTCAGTAGAGGAGATGCAGAGCGTTTGAGGAGAATCGAGCGCCTCGCAAAGCTCTGCGAAAGCAGCCCCGAGCTTTTGACAACGCTCGAGAACGTCGCTGACCATGGCGGAAGATATTCCGAATTATTTAAAAGAGGTCAAAGAGTTCGTCGATCTTGACAAGTCTTGACAAGAGCAACCACAAATGGAACTTCAACGCAAGATTGTCAGAGCCATGCGAGCTGGAAAATGTCCTCGACCAAGCCGTCGTCAAAAGCGATCTCGCGAGGAAGACGAGGAAGAGGAGAGGCAGGTAGAGCTGCAGCGATATTTACTTTTGTCGCAACTACATCGTTTGGAGCAGAGGAAAGAGAAATGGGTGTGAGAAATTTTGAGCAACCTTTATGCACGCTTGCGAACGAGAAACATGAATGATTTGGGAGGCCTTTTGGGAGGGGCGAAGAATAGAGGACGAGCTCCTTCGTAGGAAGTTTAAGATATTCAGAGGGGCCGGGCGTCCAAATCTACACAAGGACACCCAGGATTAAGTGGCAAAACGGTTCAAGCTTGACATTGAAGGCACGAGCATCACACGTGAACGTGAGCCTACGTCAATCGGTCGATAAGGTTACAAAATTTGTTTCAGCTCTTTTTCCGTGGAGTGGCGAAAGGAAGCTTTCGAAAGAAATGAAGGAACTCTTTATTCTCTTCAACCTAGCACTTGGATTGTCTCAGAAATTTAAGTGATTTCACAAGAGCGATTTTGCCAAGTACGAGACTGCACATCCAGCATGAACAACATCGAAAAGGACAGTAGAACAGACGTTTTCCAAACATTCGTAAAAGCGTGTGTGCAAAATTATGAACCGCGACCCCAGAACCATAGCTTCCATTATTCCTTCCACGCTTCAAGCACCATTGGAACCATATCGACCTAATATCCGCCGCGACGACCACCATTGTAACCATTGTTGTAGTTATCATACTGACCACGTCCACCACCATTGTAGTTGTTGGGATTGTAGTTGTTTGGTCGATTGTAGTTGTTGTCATTGCCATAACCGTAAGGCCAATCGGCCTTACCAGCCTCCGCTTTCGTAGCCTCAACAGCAGAGTTGTCGCGCTTGGCCTTGTACCCGTATCCGCCGCGTCCGCGATCACCACGACCAAGGTCGCTGAGGATATCCCCAAGGCTATCCCCAAGGCGGTCCCAATCGTTGCCGCGACCTCGATCCCAATCGTTGCCGCGACCTCCTCCATAGCCGTTATTCCCATAGCCATGCCTCCCATAGTCGTTGCCGCGACCACCACCATAGCCATATGGGCCATCAGCTGGAGCTGCAGCGGTGTCTTTGGCAGCTGGTGCTGCAGCACCGTCTTTGGCAGCTGGTGCGGCGGCAGCGTCTTTGGCGGCCTCAGTGGCAAGAACGGAGGTGCTGTCAGAAGTTAGTGCATGTCGCTACGATGCGTGAAGGATGTCTCAATGATTGGCCAAGACCAAAGCGGGAAGGGCTAGAATTGGTAGATAGCGTGTTTAGCTTACCTGACAGCCAAGAGGCCAAAAACGGCGAAATTGAGTGGGTTGATCATATTGAAGTAAATCTGTTGATTGTGGATTTGACTGAATGTTGTGAGAGGATTGAATCTTGAGTTGATGGTTTGAATAACGAGAGGGAAACAAACCCATTATATATCCCAAGGTCATCACCAATTCGATCCAAGAATAATCATTTCGACAGTAAATAATATAAGGCCACCTATAGAATCCTCTTCAAAGGACGGTCCGAAATGAAGAAGGGGCATCGATGCCATTGAGAGTGCTCCGCCTCACACGAAATGGTGTGAAAATGCGGGGACAAGTCTCGTTCTCCTGATCTTTCACAACATGGTCCTTTAATGACGCAGCAAGTGTTATAGCAGGCAGTGTCAGGTGGCCTGACAAGGCTGGCCGTCATGAGTTGCAGAACGCGAGCCAGCTCGATCCAAATTCAGGGCTGACGCGGCGAACCGCTGTCGGCCACAATGATGGAGGTGGTCAGTTCGCCAGGACTATCCAAGTTTGAATAATGCGGGAGGCTGTAGAAAATAATCCAAATGCACTCGACCACAGTCGTTTTTCTTACATTTCGAATACAACTTTTGGCAGGATGTTACGAATCGAGTCACAAAAACGGATTCTAGACAATGTCTTGGGCATGTACAGCTCTTAGACAGTACATTGAGTGAATGATGGCTGTATCAGACCCTGCCCATGTGCCAGCTATTCTCAAGGGTTGGAAGCCAGAGATGTGGTTAAAGCTCGTGAGCTTGGCGCATCTGTAGCGAACATGCAGGTATCCACAGTAGGTAGTTGTGGCCTTAGTGTTGTTGTTGCCGTTCGACCCATATTAAAAAGTTACCGAGACAGCGTTTCACGGAAACGATCCATCGTGATATATGCCGATCTGGGCGATCAGGCAACCCACATCCTTCACTCGCTTGCCAACCTCTTAGTCAGAGTACAGTGTGCGTTGCCATGCTGGAGTCAGTGGATCGAATTGGAGACCAGGTTAGGGATGCATTGCCTCAGCGACCCCTTGCAGTGACAGCCTCATTCATGTGCGTCGCAATATAAAATAGTTCTTGATTGGCATGCAGACCAAGCTGTTGGTGGTCGGGATTTCGGGACCGGATGATGCCCTCCCCTTTTTAGGTCGAAGATGTGTCCAGGATACCGAACGACCTGCTAGAAGGGGTTGGAGGGTCAGTTCTGCCATCTTCCTGTCATGCGTGAGGAGTCAAAGTCCACAATTCTCTCCAACTTGCCAGCCATCAGCAAGTGCGATGGCGATATTCCAGCTGGCACTGGGGCTGGATAAGACGTGCCATTTCACCTGACAAAACAAGGTGGCATAGTGTGCAATCTGTCGACCAAGACATTGATTTTCGACAAGGTTTTGTCCGGCTTGAGGCGAGATTAATAATAGACATCTACTGTGTATTCTAGCGAGGTTGAATGCTGGCCTGATTTTCACCAGGAGGTACGGCCCAGATGCCAGGCCCTTGTTCCGATTCGGTAAGCACGGAAGTACTGAATAATGAGCACCAGAATGGTCCGCGGACGGTCATCTTGACACTTGCGCGGTGGCTCTCCTTGGCAAATTTTCCCTGAATGTTCGAAGCGCATATGCACTGTTCGGATGTAAACAACGTCTATAATGACTGAGTAGTAGTGCAAGACACTACGAATACAGGAATAAAGTGCGCAGTTGAAAATGTGAAAAGGGTGAGGTAGCTTTCGCCATCTTTAATCAACACCGCAAAGCTTATGCTCCTCTCTGGCGGTGAGATATTTGGGGTAGGAGCATGGTTGAATAGACCATGGGCAATCCAAGGCTTCCAGGAGAGTGTTTTAGGCCACGGCCGTAATGTCTGCCCACAAGTTCCCGCCACAGCTCCGGATATGACGGCGATGACCACCGCCTCACTCCAGCATCAAGGCTGTGCTGCTGCAGTTGCCTTCGCTTTCCCTTCCCTCGTATCTGGGTTTGTTGGTTTGGGGGGCAAGCATGATCATGACGCTTTCAACTCAGCGACGGCGAAGTATCCCTTGTTCTCCACGACACCTCTGTCCTTGACCACAGCTGTGTATTTGATGACCCATTGAGGCTCAACGCCTCCCTCTAAGCCTTGGGTAGTTGTGGTCTGCCGGTTTTCTGCTCCCGAGGAGAGTACTCCAACGCCTTTGTCGCCTGGGCCGAGGAGTTCTCTAAGAGTTCCTTGGGGCAGAATATTGGTAACGTCGCTGTGCGTGAGCAGCTCGATTTTCTCCTTCTTTGCAAACATGATGAGAGGTTTTGGTACCACGCAGCAATCTCGGACATTAATTTGATTGACTGCAGGCCTTATTCTCGCCTCGTCTAGAAACCTGGCGAGACGCTGCGTACCGAATTCCGCTATACCAATCTTCGCAACTGTGCCGCTATCGTGGAGGTTTTCCATTGTGCGCCAGGTCTTCATCATTGAAGATATTTCTTCAGGTCCAACGGCTGACTGTGCATCGGAACCAGCTGAAGGTGTGTCCTGTCCGGATGTGTCATCCTCCTCAGATTCGTCATCGGCGTCGAAGACAATATTTGGGTAAGAGACGATGAGCAGATCTATACTCTCGACATTCAACTCCTTCAAAACCAACGTAATTGCCTCTTTCGTGTGCTCACATCTCTTCGAAGGTGATATGTGCGGAAGGTAGAATAATTTGACTGTGATGTCGTATGCCGCTCGTTCCTCTGCAAGACCTGATGTAGAGAAGTCTACAGATGGAATGAATAGAATGTCGCCTTCTTGTGTCGTCCATGAACTGTATGAGCCACCTTCGTCCTCGGCAGAATCCCGTCGCTGGGTAAAGTTGGATCGCAGGGAATTTGTGAGTTCGGAATCTGATTTGGTGCTGGCTCGTCCAATTATTGAAGCTGATCCGCTCACGATGTTGCTGAAAGTGTGTCAGCATTTGAGTGCTGCCGTTGAGGGCTGGGTTGCGCTCACGAAGTCGATAAGACGAGCTTCATCTTGTTTGGTGTAATTCGGGCTTGAGGAGAAGTATGCTTTTGCAACCTGATGTCTGTCGCAGAGTATCTTCAGTTGTTGATAATAAGGAGGTATACAAAAAGAAAGGTATGTGAATGCTTGTTCAACTGGAAGATGCAGGTGGTTTGATGTGGTTTGTAATAGCAGCTCATCGCTCTACCTCCTAGGGAGACACTTGACCAAGTGGGGCATTTACAACTTCTCGCGCCCGAAGTCTCTTGCTCCCAGCTCTCCATTCTCGTCCACGACAGCGAGCTGTGACCTCCATCTACTCTGCGCCGCCAATATGGCCATCAGGTATGGCCACTGCCTCGACAATTTCATGGACACTGATTGACGCTCGCAAGATACCTCATTC
The DNA here is from genome assembly GCA_003689335.1 of Venturia asperata. Lineage (NCBI taxonomy): Eukaryota > Fungi > Ascomycota > Dothideomycetes > Venturiales > Venturiaceae > Venturia > Venturia asperata. The sequence continues at coordinate 665,532 of QWWL01000012.1, forward strand.
TGCTGTCAAGACAGGGTAAAGTCGTACGTCTCGCCTCCAAGTTTGCCTACAAAGCCCAGTCTGACTCCTCCCCAGCGTCTTGCAAAGTGGTTCACTACGCTTTCACCCAAGGACAAGGCCAAGATTGTCAAAGATGTCTCTCAGCTAGTTCTTGCTCGTCGCACAAGAATGTGCAACTTTCTGGAATACAAGGGTTCGTCTCCATCTCTCGTGTGCCGCCGATTCAAATCCATACTGACCAGATGGCAAAGACACCAAGATTGTATATCGTCGCTATGCTTCCCTCTTCTTCATCGCCGGAATAGACTCCACTGATAACGAGCTCATCACCTTGGAGATCGTGCATCGCTTCGTCGAGCAGATGGACAAATATTATGGGAACGTGTGCGAACTTGATATCATCTTCAACTTTCAGAAGGCATATTTCATCCTTGACGAGCTCCTCCTCGCAGGTGAGATGCAAGAAAGCAGCAAGAAGAACGTCCTCCGTTGTATTGGCCAGCAAGATAGTCTGGAAGACATGGAGGTAAGTGGTGTTGTGGGATAGCAGCCGACCAATCCCCCAAGTACATGGCCCTCTCTCTATCACTCTACCCAGACTAATTTATTCTATCATTTTTGCCAGGCTGAGGATGATGGCATCACTAAGCTCATGTAATATTTCATGGAGCGACTCGTTCGTCCCGCATACACATTCCCGCTGGAAGCACTCCACCTACCTCTCTGACCTAACGTTGGTCGAACTGCTATGTCTAACATCACTGGCATAGGCTGATACTTCTGAAATGTAGGCCGAGGAAGCGGTGATAGAGACACTTCGTGGCTCCGGCATTCTATAAGCAATGGCATAATCGAGTAGCTACTCTAAGACGCCGTGAGGGCACGTCAAGTGGCAAAAGAATATGTATTGCTTCATGGTCTCACGATCGGCGGGCTCAGGATATGGATATCAGGAGGTATCCATCGATGGGGTTTGGTCCTCGACGCATGGTCGCGCGCTAACATTGGGTCTTTGTTGAGTGACTCTGCCACAGGCAGAGATCAGCCGTATTGCGGTATGCACTCTATGTACAAGATAGTAGTTTCGAATTGAACCACATCACGCTACGCCATCATTGGCAGACAGCAAAATACCACACAATGACAACCTTGCCATCGCAATGTTGGCTGCTATCATCCATGACATGCTTGCTTCCACTTGCACCAAATCTGGACACGGAGCACATCTACAGGTGTTCCAGGTTTCGATGGTATTCTCTCAAATCGAGTTCACATCTCCAAAAATCTTGGAACCTTTGCTTCATCGAATCGCCAGGTCGTTTGCGATGACGATTTTGCCAGATTTGAACACTTCTTGGAACGAATGTGAATGCTCCCAGACCCCACGTTTGGCAAGTCCTGGACGGCCATTCGTCGAGATGATCCTACAAGGTACGATCGCAATCCTCTCCACCATGACAATCACCATGCTAGCATGAGATTTAAAGCAGTGCATCACCAAGTCCATGGAGAACAACGTGCATGAGCCACTGGCGCTGCACATCTAGAAACACGTGATGGTCAACCCAGGCTTGATAATTCCTGGAGCAAGAAGAGAAGGGCGACCGCAACGACTACTTACCAGGACTAAGAACGATCTTTTACCAGTACATCCACCTTGTGCTTATCTCCACTCAGCCAATAGGTCCGAGACCAAGAGCGCTGGACGTCTGCCCGTCGCTGGCATCACGTGGGCCATGATCATGTGGGGCCAGATCTGGTGCAACCTCAAGAAACAGGGCGATGATAAACACCCTGACCACTCCCCAACAACCAACACCAACAATGTGGACGCCCGTATCATCGCCGCAGCCTACTAGACCTTCAGTCTGGTAGTTACAATACTCCGCGATCGTTCCTCGCCTCCCGCCAGGCTCAGTCGCGAACGAACGCTTACGCAATCCTGCCAACATCTCCGCACAAGCGTAACCACCGCGCAACCAAGCAGTGGTCGCCAAGACCCTTCTGAACTCTCAGATATTACGAATCTGTGAGCAAAGTGAGTGCTTCTTGTCCAGATCCGAGCATCCGAGTCGAAAAGAGAGCCACGAAAGCGCGTCAAGGACCACGGTCGATCGATTTTAAATCACCACGTCTTTAGTAAGATCGAAGGCCTCCGTCGCACCATTATCACCAACTCATCATTTAGATCCAGTAAACCATTCTTAACTCATCATGAAGGTAAGCCCACTTGTTCAGATCTCATGTGAACCCCTTCCCTCGCTAACGAGCTGCCAGTACATGCCGTTGCGTAGCTTCGACATTGTCGACGCGGCACTCAACTTCGAGAACGACGGTGTCGTAATCGAAGGCGGATGTGACCTCTTCACCTGCAAGCCAACCAAAGATGACAAGAAACTCGAATTCAAGCTTGAGAATGAACTTGACGAAGACTATCAACGCTGCCTTCGGTTGGCTGTTGCCTTCGCTCAGTCAGAATCCGTTCGCAAAAGTAGCAGTAACAGCAGACATAGCTACCCAATTCCTCCCAACCTGGCCCGCGCGTCACCCTTCGGTCCCCTCAGTGTGCGCGCCAATCGTCGCAAATTTGGCTACATGCTATCGACGCTCAATGCGTGCCACCCCGATCATGATTTCTTCAAAGCGCCGAAGCCCTACGAGTTTTCCAAAGAACGCACCCTCGATGATGTGGTGAACGCGTTCGACGATAAGATACTTGGAGCACATGGCATGCAGTTTCAAAGTGGAGTTCAGACACCTGGTGGCAGCTTTCTCTGGGGCATAAAGATGTGGCGCATCATCGATTCCGAGATGGACATCGAGAATTGCGACATTTACAGTTGGAATCCAAAGGAGAATCCGCTGGACGATTTCGAGCCTTCTTTCTGGAGTATGCACTATTTCTTTCACAATAAGAGCAAGAAACGCGTCACCTACCTCCATGCGCGTGCCTTGAAGACCTGCTACGAATGGGGCTCGGATATCTACAGTACACCCAACAGCTATTTCGCTGATCGCGATAGTACTGACAATGATTCTGGTGAGGCATCTCCTATCCGTATACAAGAGGAGGACAGTGAAGAAACGATTGTTGACGTCGAATTGCTCGAAGAAATTATCAAGCGCTCCAGGTCGGCCCCAACGCTCGCAGCGGAACACTCCGACAATCACTCCGAAGACAGCCACTGAGCAAGGGGAAGACACCTTGGACAGCCTGTCAATGACTACACTCCGTCCTTGTATTGCACGATGGACGATAACACGATATTGCACACTCTTGCCTTGGCGCAGACGAGTTTGCAAAGATGGATAAAGGCAACGCGACGTGAGTTCATGTTGTGGGGCATTCACTGTCTTCTTTTTCTTTGTTCCTTTGCGATACCCAGGATTGATCCATTGATTGTCATTAGGACATGATGGCATATGGAGTTCCTGCAGGCAGATTGACACGATATTGGAATTGAGGTACATTCGCACATTTATGTGTTAAGGCAGCAGGACTTACCGGCTTGGTGGATATGAAATATGAATGGGATGCGCTTGGACAATTCGATCGCGAGATCATTGCCCAGACCGAAAGGATGACTGGTAGATGCGAAGACTCCTGCCTCATTCCTCATTGACTTGACTACTATGAGTATGTCTACTGCGACTGTTTTCTACGCTGCAAGAAGACCATGCTGACAAGTCGTTCAGACAGGCAACGAGCAGCCAAATTGACCAGCCTCCGACATGTCGCAGCGCAAGTTGACAAACAAGGTGTTTCTCGCAATAGGGACCTACTTTTGAACATGAAGGTTAAGCTCATCACAATACTTTCCTGGTCTCTTTCCTCCTGTTCTCCTCCCCCACATAACAGTCAACAACGTTCCCGGGACTTTGATATTGCCGACTGAAGAAACTAGGACTGTCCAGTGCCCTCAGATGTCCCACAATGTAGCTTGAACACTGCTGTGAAACGCAGAAGCTGAGTCGCGATGCGACGATTTAGCAGTATGCCAATTGTCAGGCCATTGCCGATTTCATCGCCTGTGCTACTTGATCTCCAGCACCCTTGATTTTTCCGTGCGTGTCTTTTTTCGCGCCGCAAAACCTTACATCCTCACTTTCATTCCAGTACCGGCCCGCACTTGAATCTTCTGTGAATACTCAAGTTATTACTTAGCATCGAAACCCAAGGCCAATGCTTGCATTCACGCGAGAGGAGTACGTGCCAACACTCTGTTGTAGCCTTCAGCAGAGAGAGGTAGAATTTGTTTTGGCTGCATAGACATGGCAAGGCTGGAGCTGGAGCTTGAAAAAAAGGCAAAGACGCGAACTCCAGCACGGACCAGACAGGCTTTCTAATAAAGGCTGTGCCGCGCCCCTCCTGCCGGGCTGGTCTTTTTTCTCATGCTTTCAAGCTGTTCGAAGAGCATGAAATCCAATGTGAAAGAGACTGGCTTCAATTTTAAGATGCTCCACTGCTTCCAAAACGTGACTGCTAGGACCTCGGGAGCTTGTCGCGACCGTGCGCGATGCGCCAGAATTTCGAACCGTGGGCCCAGTAAACATGACTTGACTTCAACACCATCGCTAAACCCATCCCCACGATAGCAGTCTGTTCATCGGCAAATACTAAGGCCCATCAACTACTGGCACTCTTCATCGTCCGCCATCACAAGAGAGAGTGCCGATGCAAACGCATACATTGAGGACCTTCACCCACCCCTCTCTACACCACAGCCATCTCCTCCATCTCAAACATGTCTGCATATGGCCATATTCCAGGTCTCCATTCGGCAAATGAAATGTCTACAGGTCAACCACTCAACGGAGCCTCCCCTTACCCGATTCCAGCCGATCCTATGTCCGGCCTCGAGAGTCTCTTAGCAGAAAATCGACCACAACCAGCTTCCAATGGATCTAATTACAATGGAGGATTGCAGCAGCAGCAGCAGCAGCAGCAGCAGTTACAAGGCATATCTCAGCAGCAGCAACAGCATTTACAAGGCATGCCGCAGCAACAGATGCCAATACATGAGCAAATTGGACAGCCTGCAGTACAGCAGCCATTGCTGGCACAGCCCGTTGCTCAGATGCAGATAAAGCAAGAGACTGGTGCTCCTACCCCACCGGCTGCTGACCCAAATGTTGAAATTCCTGCGTGTTTGTTGTACACAGGTGAAGGAGTTGAAGAAGACCAGGTTATCCCGAAGCAGCGCTTATCCCAGTTGCCCCAGGACGTCCTTCTTAATATTCTCAAGGAAGGCAGCAGCGAGGACGGTATCCACAACCTCGGAGTCACACCCAATTTTCAGTCCCTACGACGGCTGAAGCAGTATCTAGAAAAAGGCGATTATCAACCGTCCATGCCTCACACGCCCTTGGAGTATCTGGACGCCACTGGCACCGCTCGTGAGTGGGCAGCTAGGCTAGCTGATAGTTCGAACGCTGTCGAGATACCCAAGGCAACATACGATCTGTTCTTGCGCGAGGTCGATCTATACCTATACGCCGCTAAGATTGGCTTCACCGAGCTGCGCCGCACCAGCGCTGAACGTCTATGCAGTCGCTATCCCAAGTCTGTGCACGGTATCTGGGTCTTGATCGACAAGGTAGCCAACATTGCCGCTCAAAACCAGGACCAAGGATTGTTGAAGCGCATTATGGCTTATATCAACGCAAATTGCAAGGAACTGACAGGATTGCCCGAGTATGTTCCCCTATTACGCAAGCTCACCCGTGGCAGACCACCATTGGGACCTGTCTTGCTCGAAGCCTATATCAGCTCCAGCGATGCCGCTCGTAGAGAGCTCAAGCTAGGGTTCAAGGCTACTGGAGCAGGAGAGGCCACACCAAAGACTCCGGCAGTATCATCACAGCAACTGGTGGCGCCTACAGGTCCCGCAGCCAACGCAGGATCGTCTCCTTCGGCATTTTCTACTTCTTTTCCGCCGCCACGTCGTCAGGCTCACAATCACCCAACGTTTAACGCGCCGTTCCCAGCCCAGGAGCTTACCAATCTTGTTGAAGCATTGCAGCGCCAGTGTCTTGTGGTGGCCAATGATAATGGATACGGTACTTTGGTTAAGGATGGTCGTCGCAATGTCCGTAATACTGAGTTCAAGTTCCTCAAGGGAGAGCTGCTCACTGCGGATCGCTATGCGGACACTGTGAATGGACGGCACAATGTTCTGGTTATGAATGCTAGGGGTGAAATTGGCGATATCTTGCGTACTCTGGTCAAGAAGGTTCCGGCTGGATTAGGTGTTCTTAGTCAAGGTAAGACCGACACTTTTCGAAGGATGCTGCTCTGCAGTCTTGTATAAAAAAGGGGCAGTTGTGGGACGTAGACTGACACTCGACGCACAGATGGATCAGTCAATGCTGGCAATCCACCAAACACCGGGCACGGTAGAATACCAGACCGAGAACAGCGTTCATTCCACGCTTCAGGCGTATATGGAAGCCACCGCTCTCGTTCGCGGTCACCCATGCGCAGGTACTAGCGCTCACACTGCTTGGTTATCTTACTTGTTCAACATACGTCGTGGCTGCGCATGCGCCGACTGTAACCAGTACAGCCATGCAGTGATAGTCGCGGAACAATGCAGTACACTCGCGGTTATTCACGTTCAGTAAAGTGGCAATGAATAGGCCGCTGAAAGTCGTCGGCAAGAATTGTCTTTGACATTGCCAGACGGATTTGCGCTTTCGGAGTTTTCCTGGGAGGGAGGATGTTGATCCGAGGCAAGCAAAAATTATGGCGAGATATTGTATACCCGCTACGAAGTGCGATTGTGCGGGACGGGTATGCCAATCATGGGAATGAGTGGTACCTCGTATTAGAATGAGTGGCACCTTTTCCTTTCTTGTTGATAGTAGTCAAAAGTGAGAGGCGCTGGCGGCAGATCAGTCTCTCTGTTATCGAGTGCGTTTGTTTCATCGAGTGAATACGATGTTATATCATGTTCTGCCTTCCCCCTTTCCGGCCCTTTTCACTTTCTGACACGGCTTTGCTCGATCTGCGTTCGTGCGGAGTTGGTTCTGGGCTGGTGAGTGGAGGGGACATGGCGATTTGACATGGGTGGGAAGCAGTTTTTGTGCTTGAGATGTAGGGTAGTGATATATCTACGCACGGTAGAAATGATATTCAGCAGTAGCTCAGTAGAAACCTGTCTGTCCATGTGAGAGCCCCCTTCATAATTGGAAAAAGATATACCAGCATACTCATAGATTTGTAGGGATTCATTCTCATCCACCTTATCCGACTTGAATGGTGAAGAGGAAGGTTTCTCGGCTGCATGCGTTAAATTATCTGGATGGACTCCTGCAAGGGATTCGCTGGGCCCGGATGGGATGGGGTGGCCCTGAAACAAAAAACGTGCCCTGGCCTGGATTTTTGCTACCCCCTGTTCTTCGCTAGCCCTGTTTTTTTCACCTACTAGTCCTGTTTTTTTTTGCTAGTCCTGTTTCTTTGATGGTCCTGTTTCTTTGCTGGCCCTGGTTTTTTTTTTTTTTTTTTGGGAGGAGGTTTCAGGGGTCGGGTCGGGTCGGGTCTTGGTCTTGCAGGTGCTTGGTATGTGCTGTGGTAATTACAAAGCGTGTTTTCTACTGAGGACCCGATGGAACGGGGGTGTGTGGGGCTGGGTTTGGCTGGGCTGGGCTGGGCTGGGCTGGAATGGAGCGGAATGGGATGGATGGATTTCGCTTGGTACTATTTCGATTTTGACGCGGAAGTCGTGGTTGTGGGAGAATTATTCGCGGGTTGGATAGAGCTTGGGGAGGGAAATTGGCGGGAGGTCACGGTCACGGTCACGATGCGGACGTTTCGTGTGGCTTTTGGTGATACCTACCTACCTACCTACAGCAACTGTCCTGGTTTTGATGGTCGGATGGGCGCAAGGCATGCGATCGATACTTGGATATATGGTATAGGAGTTGTTCTTTGTGGAGGGCGGTTTGTGGGATTATTGCGTTGGTAGTTGGGACTTGACTGGTAGGGTAGAAAGGATTCTTGGAGCAAAAAGAATTGATAGGAGGAAAAGTCGTTGTTAGAACCGTTGCGCTGACAATATATTGCAAATGTCGGTTACTGATGTGGAGATGCTGGTTGGTTGATGAAGGTGGAGGACTCGTGATATGAAGAGGTTGGGTGTGGAACATGATGGGCACACGATGGATAGCATTTGGAAGATACGGTAGAATTGTGGGATGCTCTTCATATTCCCCAGCATGAGCAGTGGAGCTAACCGCTTCCCCTTTGAAGCCATCCAGAATTGTTTGACGACATATATGGAGGAAGAATGCCCATACCAAGCTGCTCGTCTATGTACGGTAACGATGGCACGTTGACGAGAAAAGTGGACATGAGAAACGGGAAGGCAATGGACTGTGATTGGTGGGTGTTTGACAGGTAGCCGCTGAGAGGCTGCACGTTTGGCGCAGGAATAGCGCGCTCTCCACCCTGGACGCAAGATGTCTGGCGTAGAGAGGCGGTCGAACTCTCGTTGTGGATGCAGACTTGTTGTGCGCAGAGAGACGCTTTGTGGATTCGATTCGCTGGTAGACAGGGCACTAGTGACTTCCAACAGCCAGTACCGTACCAGCATCCATGGTGTCTCCTGTCAAGTGGCCTCAGGCTCAGGCTCCGGGTCAGCTCCAGCTCTAGGTAGTTGCCCGTAGATTTCTATCACTGAGCGTGCTTGTGGCCGAGAGAGATGGCACGGGAGTCGAGAGTCGGGAGCGAGAGGAGAGAAGCAGAGACGAGAGACGAGAGACCAGAGACGTGGCCTGGGCGCCCTGAAACACGCGGAATAGATTGACAGACGCTGGCGACGGGCCTGTGAAGGGAATAGAGCACTACACTAGGCGCTGTCATGCAGCTGGAGAGGGAATGCGGCCCCCGTCGAAAAGTGGTTCCCCTTGGCTGCCCTCAAATTACTGGCTGTTCCCCCTCCCACTGCCTTCTCTGCCTCTGCCCAGCACAACTCTCCTCTCCTCGACATCTCTCCCGTCCTCTCCTCCTCTCCCTCCAGCCTCCAGCTCGCCTTCGCCCGCGAACCTTCACTTCTCTCCCACCTTTTCTTCCGCCGTCGAGCTCCATCTTCTAGAGCGTATAATCTCACTATCCACTTGGTCACGCCCTGTGCATCTGCCTGCTGCCTCTCACGACTTGAAGTCTCTGAGCAGCCTCCAGCATCGCATCCTCACCACGACCACCGCCTCCACCACCACTACAACAACAACAACACCGCGCCCTCTCTCTTTGCATTCACTGTTCATACATTAGTACTATTCTACTATACAGCACGACGAACTCTCGACACACTGCTGCCTAGCCTGCTGCCTGCCTCGACACTAGCAGAGCTCACCCACTTCGACTTCTGTCCTGTCCCACCCACGAGTCTTCTGCATCCACACCAATCTTCACCTAGCTCCAGCGTCCGTCTGTGCTCGTCCTACTTTTATTCCATCCGCTTCAATTACAACAAGCTCTAATCCAATAATTCGAAACCCCCGACCGCTGCCAGTCTCTGTTGCAAAGTCCCTGCGCCCGTCACCGCTTCACGTCAACCATTGAACGGTTCATCGGCAACCCACCCGCTACGACCCAGAACTAGCCTGTCTGTCTTCCGGGTCTGTCACAATCATCAACTCGCCCACTTCCACGATTTTTTTGCGCACGAGATCTCCCGACGTTCTCTCCCAACATCTAATCCGACTTCTCTCTCGCCATCTCCACCGGATACGCTGTCCTTCCTGCTCTTACAATCCCTCTCTTTCCGTGTTAAACCGCAAATTCATTTGTAGACAAGACCCTGGCGGCCTTTCTCAAAATGTCGTTCAACAACAATCAAAACTTTTCTTCCAACCCTGGCAATGCCATTGGTCTTCCAGGTATGGGCTATGGCAATCGTGGTAAAGCCACTGGTTTGAAGCGACTGAGTGTCGCGTCTCCACCAAAGCTTGGCGCTTTGAACGAGAATCAAGTCGACGATTCCGTCCCGACACCACGCACCAGTCGCTCCTACCTCTTGGCTGGCCTGCGCACTGCTCCCAAGACTCCTTCCGGTGTGCCAGCCTCCGCTCCTTATAACCAGACCCAGCACGCTGGCCTTGACAATTCCCGCTATTCTTACCAGAATCAACAAGGCTCCAACCAGCAGCGCCACCAGCAGGCTCCTCAGACTTCCGTTGGCAATCACTTTCCTATGCAGCTGCAGCAATACGGTATCGCTCCAGGTCAGCAATTTTACGCTCTTCCCGAGCAGGTCCTCGCTCCACCATCTCTCGAGATTGACGACAGCGTCGAGGATCCTCAATTCGCAGCCATGTACCACAAGCAGCAGATGTTGGCCCTTCGCCAGCAAATGCTCCAGCAGCAACTGGCAAACTTGACTGGCAACTTCTCGGCTGGCATGAACCTCAACCAGCAGCATCGTCAGCAGATGTATCCTCAGACCCCCGTCACTCCTCAGCAAATGAACTTGTACAACCAGCAACTCATCCAGGGTCTGCAGCCTGTTGTGCAGGAGGTCCCCGGTCACCCTGGAATCTACCTGGTTTACAATCCCTTGACAGGCCAGACAACATACGCGGCCGATCCCAGCTCCCAAGAAGCACCCCAGCTTGCCAACTCGCCGCCTCCGCCAACCCCAAGCCACACCGCAACTGGTTTCGGTATGGACACCCCAACCTTCCGTGCCCAGGTCTCGCCTCCAGCAATCGAGCGCAGCTCCCCGTTTCCATCGCGTAGCCTCTCTCCTCCAAAGAAGACTCCGTCGCCCCCTGCCAATGTCGAGCCACTTCCACCACCATCCGCCAATGCGTTCCGACGCGGCCACCACAAGAAAGTGTCGTCGCTCGCTTTGAACAATTCCAGAGTCATCACCGACGGACCAAAGTCTGCCTACCTTCCTCGCACTGTTGGCATCCCTCCTACACCTTTGACTGGCACTTTCGGTCCTGGTCAGGGTCGTGCAGGCGAGCACGCTACGCGCGAGCCCCGCGGACCGCCTCCGATTGACGAGCTCAAGGAGAAGCCAACCACCAAGTTCGATGGGAGCAAGAATTTCGCGACCCGTCAGCGTCGACAAGCGCTTAGCAGCCTTGTGCGCGCTGGCCTCGAGCGCCGGGTTCGTCCAGGCAGTGGAAGCAACGGCAGCATGACTCCCGTCTCTGAGACTGAGCTCACATTCTCGGTCCCCTCAGACAATGATTCCGACAGCGGACGGAGCTTGAGCGGAAAGCAGAGCATTGGTAGCTTGAGAGCTGCAGCACACGGGGCAATTGGCGGCGAGCGCAAGTCGATGAGCCCGGTCTCATCAGAAGATGGCAGGCCATATGGCCAGCGCCGAACCCGCACGCCTTTACTCGAATTGGCTAACGCTGCTGAGAAGCGCAAGAGCGTGAACTACTAGACAGAGGTAGGCATGGTGGATCGGACGGTGGATTTTCCCATGCACCAGGATGCTCGAATGATTTATGACGACTTTTTCCTCCATCCTTGCAGGTTTCCTTCCCATTTCATGCATCACAAAACCAGACATTCGCTCTCCACGAGTACGTTTTCTAGTACACAAGATTTTCCATAAGTCAACCTCTGCAGCTTCGCTTTTGAGGTCATTGTTGCTATCCTGGCCACTTCTCCTCCATCGATTGGAATGGGTGGATTTGCAGGACCGCATGCTTTTCACTTCTTCAGACCTCGTCATTCTATGGGATGACCGACCTTTTCTTCAATTGGCAGGCAATATATTGTCGAATTACGAAATTTGTAATGATGCGAAGAATATCATCATGCCTCTTCTGCAGGCTCGGCGGTGGTTTCGGCGGCGATCAGTCCATTTCCTCGGTGTTACACTTTCCTTTGTGGACCGGTACAAGGCGGCCTTTGCTACTTTCCCATTGTCTGAACCCTCTTTTCCTTGTCTGGAATCTCTCTTTCCTCGGGTGGGAAATTGGGCTATGGGGAAGACGAAGGTCAATATTATGCTTCTATTCTTGTTGCAGGGTGGGCTTTCTTCTCTCTCGGAACGCGTTCCTTGCCTCTCTGTGTGTCTTCTCCTTTTTGGCAAAGGCACGACATGGAGGGTTTTGCTGGAAATGCGGACGTCTGGGTTTGAGAGATGAGGTGGCCGGGTGGTGTTGGGTAGAAGGATGGATGGATACGGTTTTAGTAGTTGATCAAGAAAATCACACATCTAAGAATGCGGTTTCATGACGGTTCTTTTCCCCTCTCCTTGCACATTTGCTTCCTCTACGCTGGCTTTGATGGTGTAATTCTGAATTGCCCGCTCTGAATTTCAGTATTTACTGTGCTTCAATTCGGTGGTCTTGGAGAAACCAAAAGGAGATTGGATAACCAGCCATAATTCGTGCTGAAGGGTGCTTCAATGGAGATTGTACTTGGATAGACCATATCATCGCAATTGAGGACGGAGGCACAGCAAATACCACATCAGTTAGCCACATGCAACCAGAAACTTGACCAAAAGCCATCTCAACGACGACCATCTATTTTCTCGACGATTCCCGACCCAAGATCTACACATTCCCAACTACAACGTCTCGTACGCCTTTAAGCAAGCCTCGGCCGTGACAGTGGCACTGGCGGGATTGGCCCCCGTCACCACCCTCCCGTCCGTGACCGTGAAGGCATCCCACGGCCCATCGGGACTCACGTACGTGGCGCCCGAAGCGGCGGCCGAGGACTCGATGGTGGCGACGCCCCACTCCTTGATCTTCTCGACGTGTCCCAGGTCTTCCTCGCCTTTTGTTGTGAAGCCTGTTACGCGTTTACCGGTGATGATGGAGGTGTTGGTGGTGGGGTCGGTGATGCCGGGGAAGATGGCGCCGCCGTGGCAGCTGTGGATATTTTTAATTAGCAAGGGATTTATGTGTAATGGGGAGGCATAGGCGAGAGAACTCACACGGCGGAGATGATGGCGCCTTCTTTGTACATTTCACTTGCGATCTTCTGCAGCCCCTTGGCGGTCGGGTAATCGATCAGACTGGCGTGTCCGGCACTGGCGAAGAAGATGCCGTATTTGGACGCCGTCACGTCGGCCGGTCTGAGCAGATCGTCGAGCTTGGCCCGGAATCCAGAGTCGCGGGTTTCCCAGGCTGTCTTGTCTTCGCCTTTCAACCAGTCCGATTGCAGACTCAACCAGTCCGGGACGTAGCTGCCGGTCTCGCTGACGAAGTCGACGGCGAATCCGGCAGCTTTGAAGACGTTGTAGGGGTGTAGGGCTTCGGTGACGAAGAGGCCGGTGACTTGGTTGTCCGGGTAGAGGACTGCTTTTGCGGAGGTGACTGCGATGAGGGCGCGCTTTGGTGGGGCCATTGCTACGGTGGGGGTGTTGGGTTTGATTTGCTGGAGGGCGGGGTTGTGGTGTGAATGATTGTCCTCGAAAGCCGTGGTTGTTTGCTGTCAAGGACGGGGAGTTCGAATGATTTATTGTGCTTGGTTGGTGGGGTTGGGGAGAACCTCAGGTCACTGATGACGCACGCCTTCAAGCTGGAGCTTTGAAGCCTTTGTGGGTCTTTCTCTTCTTTCCCTGCACATCTTGGCCCGAAAGGCCAATCATGTAAGCTTCGTCGCTGACCAATAAAGGCCGGGGTAAAGTCCGTAAAGCTTGAAAACGAGGCCGGCGACTCTTGATTTGGCAAATTCGACTGAAAGAGGATATGTCCGTGGGTGATTCCTGGAACGAGTTGGAAATCGTGAAGGATGGCGTTGAGGGCGCTATACATTTTGCCTCTTTGGGCTCGGTCTCCGCCGGTCAGGGTCTCAATTCGTCTACTACGAGCCCCCTGCGATCCACGAGACGGACCAGATGCGTGTGGTTTGTAATGCGTAAGTTCTTGAAATGGCGTTAATATACTGCGCACTTTCTCACCTGCGGCGGAAACTCGTGGTTTTCGTGGCGTCTTTTTCCGCGTCCAAGGTGCCTCTTGCTCTTCACATGCATTTCCCAAGTCGCAGGAGTAACACATACGACTCCTCCACAAGCTTCACAGACCTTCTTCTCCCATAGATCCGGCCGCTGGCTGAGATCCTCGGATTTTGGGGCAAGCATTTCTTTCGCTGCTTCGGACAAAGACAATGGGTCAGGAAGGGTCTCACCCGCTAGAAATTGGCGAACGATATCTATTCCAGGCTCCGCCACCGATTGGTGCCAATCCTTGATATCCGAACCGTCGAGGAGAAAGGTCGTGTGGGATGCCCCAGCGTTCTGCAGAGCGTTCAAGAGTTTGATTCTTATCCAGCGGACTTGTCGCTTGGAATATTGACGAGTAGCTGCTTGCGTCCGTTCAATGCCGAGCTGCTTTAGCTTTTCAAGCTCTGCACCGGAGACATTTGTAGCACTTAAGCCCTTTTGATACTGCTCGAACTCTTTGTATCCTATGGAGACCCAGATACCACGACTTCGATCAACCGCTTCGCCTTTGAGTTCATGTTCGAGAAGAATGTTTCCCAATGCTTTGACCTCTTCTAGCAGGCCGCAATCGACCATGTTCAGCACCCTTGCGTCAAGACGATCTTTGAGTTTATTCGCTGCCGCGTGGACCCATAGGATAATTGTCGGCTCAGTCAGAGAAGGAGAGCTATTGTGAAGCACATCTGGGTCGACCTCCATTTTTGGGTTCAGCGGCTCTTCTTTGAAGGCTTTCTGGTCTGAGTATATCTGAGAAGCAGGCTTTCCCGTTCTTAGACATATCTCCAAAGATCGCTGTATCTTTCGTCTGTCATTGGGATGCCATCTATCCGCAATGACAGGATCTAGCTCTTTCAGCTTGGCCAGCATGACCTCGGTGGAGTCCTGTAGGATAGGAAGAGTGTCTTCGTGAAGACTTTCGGCTTTTTCGATGATTTGATTCTCGAATAGCAGCGCTTGTTCATAGTAATGAGTACCGCCTACTAAAATGGGAAGTCGTCCCCTCTCGCGAATGCCATGGATGGTCTTCCGAGCTGCAGCTACGAATTGAGCGACCGTCCAAGTCGGTTGATCGAGACCAATGCAGCCGAGGAGATGATGTGAAATCCCGTTGCGTTCGTTCTCGGGAATTTTGTTCGTGATGATGGGAAGTCCCTCGTATAACTGCATCGCGTCGCCATTGATGATTTCGCCATTGAATCGAGTTGCGAGTTCGACAGCTAGCTATCTCCATCATTAGCCAAGATTCTCACGACATTACAGACGCATACCTGTGACTTCCCCGTCCCGGTTGCGCCTACAATCGCAATCAAAGGCAGCCTCTTCGGAGTTTTCACAGGCAGCGAAGCCATGTTTGTCCGCCAAACTCTCCCGAGACTTTTCATCAACCTCGCACAGTATTCAAGTGAAGGCCAAGATAGTGACTGCCGCGGCAGTTGGAAGATTCGAAATGTGGAGGCGCCTACATATCACGCTCTTGGACGACTCGACGGGACCACCCGAACATCACGACATCATTGATATACAAAAAATGTGAAAACTTTCCCCACGAAGGCTTCAAGCCTTGACACCCCAGTTTGAACATCAGACACAATGGCGAAAGAACAGTCCCCACCTACCATCGAGACAAAGAGTCTGAGTTATGCATTTCCAGACGGGTCAAGTGGACTCAAAGACGTGACACTCGATCTACCACCGGGTAGTAGAGCCTTGTTGATTGGAGGTATATTCACCGTTCTCCTTGTCAAGCCTTTGATATTGAATACTATGTATGCTAACAACGTACCACAGCAAACGGCGCTGGCAAGACAACCCTCCTCCGCCTCCTCTCTGGAAAACGCATGTCCCCAGCTGGCACCGTTCTCGTAGCCAACGTCGACCCATTCAAAGACGGCCTCGAAGGAGTTACATACCTCGGTCTCGAATGGGTGCTCAACCCCATTGTTCGCACAGATATGGGTGTACTTGAGCTCCTCGCTTCCGTTGGCGGCAATTTTTACTCCGAGAGAAGAGACGAGCTTGTGCAAATCCTTGACATCGATGTAAACTGGCGTATGCATGCTGTTTCAGACGGGGAGCGGAGAAGGGTACAGTTGGCCATGGGATTGCTGAGACCGTGGAGGGTCTTGCTGTTGGACGAGATCACGGTTGATCTTGACCTTCTCTCGCGCTCCAACTTTTTGGCCTTCTTGAAGAAAGAGACGGAGTCGAGGGAATGTACGATTGTGTATGCTACGCATATCTTAGACAACCTTGCGGAGTGGCCGACACATCTCGTGCACATGAGCTTGGGCAAGGTCAAGAAATGGGGCAGCATGAAGGACTTCAATGTTGAGGCTGGTCAAGTTGGACAGACGGGCAATAGCAGGTTGGGAGAGCTAGTCCTGACATGGCTTCAAGAGGATCTTGCTGAGCGAGGACCGAGAAATGGAAGAGCTGGAGAGGGCAAGACGTATCAGTCGTTGGAGGGCATTGGTGGTTACGGTCATGAAACCAGGAAGACAGGATGAGGGAGATGAGTGAGATGAGATGATTCAACAGCAACATGTATCCTTCAACTGGATTTGCATGTAGGAAGTCAAGACTGCTTTAACGCGGCGCAGAAGGTCGCGGCGGCATCGATTCACGACGGTGCAAGACAAGCTGCATCTGCCAGGATCAGACGCTGCTTAATGCAGTACTCAGGAAGAGGCACAAGGAAGAAGGAGAGACTTGAATAACCAAGCCTTTCAGAAATGAGCATAGCAGAAAAGTAAGAAAGAGCAGATACCTGCGGGAGAATTGAACATGTCGAATCATAAGCCGTTACGCAGGAAGAACCAGCTTACGGTCGCCACTACATATGCACCTGGTGATTCAAACGACAGCATGCACTCAGCAATTGATATGCTAGGGCACCAGAAGCGCAGGCAGACTTATCGACCGTTCCATATCAGTCGCGTTTGGTATGCCGGGGCGCACAGGACCTTATGTTACTACCTACGAAGAGTGCGTAGTCGTATAACAGTCCTCACCGGCAAGCCACAGGAAATGCAGATGATGGTGGCGCGGGCGCCATCATTGACCTCTAATCAGTTCCGGCCCACTCGGTTCTTCCATGTGGTAGAGACAGCGCCTTGACGCTCTCTAGGCCCAGTTTCAGGATGCAATTGAGATGACTGACTCAAAGGCAGAATCGTTATCGACTCAATATCCGCAAAGACTTGACCCTCATCCATATTTCCACCATCGTTTCCTCTCTCTCGCCTTGACCCTTGGCTCCTCTACGACGAACCTTTCATCGGCCCGCCAGATGCAGACGCTCGGCCCTGCGTTCCGCCTGCAATCCGAGTTCTACTGCTCCATATGCCATGGCTGCTGCTGGAGCAAGCGCCCCACCTGTAAGGACGGTTGCAATGATAGCACTATACCCAACCACCATCCGGGTACACCAGCGAGCGAATCTATTACGACTAACGTACTTGCCCATCTTTGATCTTAGGAGATACTGATCTGGAGTGATTAGCTTTGGACCTTTTCTCTTCCTTGCCTGATTGCTACTCACGGCAATCAAGAGATTTCCCCACTCATCAACAGGAGGTCGTGCAATCTCAGATGGTGCGAGGAATAGTGTTGCTGCTAAGGGGCGTCGATTGAGGGGTTTGTGAATCGAGATGAAGCTTGTGGTACTGGGAAATGGGTGAAGGGAAAGGCTCTGAGGCACTTTTCCAACGAAGATTGCGCTGCAGCTCAACGCTGCAAGCACATTTTATATTGATGAATGTGAGACTCTGTCTGTTTCCAGTGGGAACAGCAAGGCTGAGTTTATGCGATTCGATATGTCGCTTGATCGGCTCGTGTTCATCGGTCATGTCCGCTTGTTCTCGTCTTGGGTCCTGGCTGGTATCCCCTAACAGTGTGAGTCCAACACGAGGAACGCGCGGTCGAAGTTCAGCTCCTGTGTTGTTGGTTTGGCCCCCGAATTTCGTACCTCGTATTGCATCAGCCCAGGAGTGGCGAAGGGTGACGAGTTCGCTTCAAAACAGCTCATTAGACGGCATGATTCTCTCCAGGCCAGCGCTTACGATAATGCGGAGACTAAAGCACGCTCAGCTTTGCGCTCCTGATTTGCGTATTTAGGCGCATGACTGCACATCTCGTTGTCAGCTTCATGAAGTGCGGCTGGAAAACACTGCTTTTTCGCCTTTTTTTCCCTAAGAAAGCGGATCCAGGCGTTTGAGCAGGATAGTGAAATTTGAGCGCATGCGAATGAGGGTAGAGGGGTAGTATGGGAGAAAAGGAAGAGGAGAGGAGAAAGGTCGCTTGTGGTCACTGCCACATAAGCCCAAAGAGCTCAACTGCAGAAATCAGGAGGAGTGGAGAAAGAGCAAGTTAGTTCTTGACCTGAATTATTAGCCAAGCTTTAAGCTAATTAGGCTTCATCGCGATGTACCAAGACTACAAGTTCCAGTCAAAGCGAGGCTTACCAACTCTAAAATACGTTTCCAACGATTTCCTCCACTGAATGGCTCACCGTCCGAACACAATTTGTCTAGGGATTTGAGAAACCTCCTTCGTCGTAGAAGATTTTGAAAAGTCTCATCAACTTTCGAAAAATATGCATGCTCATCCCACTAAGGGGGCTCTCGCAAAAACCCACCAGAACGACCCAAACAACGAATTCAACACCAATGTCGAAAATGAGTCCGTCAATTCCGAAGAAAGTCCAACTTCCCAGGTCAAACAACGCTCCCGAGCTGTATTCAAAATTCTCCTCACATACTCACCCGTTGACAGTAAAATGAGCACTGACGAGGCAGTCCGAAAAATCGCACCTTTGGCACCCAACAAACCGCTCAACAACGACGACAGAGCCCTAGAGAACTTCCAATGCGATTTCTGGAAGCTGCTCTTCTGATTCGCAGGACAGCTTGATTATAAGGAAAAACCCATGCAGAGGGTTCTTTTTGTAGTAATAGGACTTCAAAACCCGTGGCCGAATCTGCCGTGGATGCGGTATGAATTTGGGCAAACATCGAGACGTGGCCCGCGGGAGTTGGATGGGAGTTTGTGGGAAGGTTTGAACAATTTGGACGTGTTCCCAGTGCGGATGAGCATTGGATGAATTTCTGTGCCTTTCATGCCCATCTCACTTCTGCTGGTCTTTGCGATACGGAGGAGATTTTTTACGCGTGCGTGGAAGGCACTTTGAAGTCAACCGATACAAGAGCAGACGATCTGAAATACCTGGGTCGATGGATCTCATCCGTATACGTGTATCTGGAAATCTGTGGTGACATAATTTACGGGTACTGCAAGAATGAAAGCAGTCATGGAGAAGGAAAGTATTCGGTCGCTGAGTGGGAGTCTTGGAAAGAGAAGTTTGTGGAGCTGGCGGATGCATCTATTGAGGTCGATGGATTTGTGGATGTGGACGGACTTTGTGATGCGAACGGGTTTGTTGATGTCCAGATGGAGAATCTACTGGGGCAGATTGTTGAGGAGATGAAGGCTGCCGAGTCATGGTGAGGAGAAACCTCGTGTATCAAGCCAGAACTGATAACATTAGTGGCAGCGGCTCGAATTCGGATTCTTGAAATGGGAGGTCTCAGAGGGCCAACTGTGACATAGAGTCGCAAAGAAGGACCTCGTCATTATTAGGTCCCGAACTCTACGAGCCTAATGAATGCAGGAATAGGAGGACGTCGATGCAGTGTACCCCATGATGTACAAGGGTGGATACTCGAGTAGAATCTCATGATGCTCTTGGCAGCTGAAAGGTCTGGATTTAGTACGCCATGTATGGGTCGATCAAGTATCCAAGCACTATGAACAATTCCAAACAATTTTCAATCGAAGAGCTTGCTTGCTACGTGTTTCATTGGAAGTCGAACTTGTCTGAGTATATTGCAGACAGTATTTCGTTGAAGGGAGCTGGACGATATCCCATCGAATGACGATAGTCAATCTCCACAGTGCTTGTCTATCAAGAAACTCAGCCTCTAGATGCGAGTATATCGTGCGACCGTACTTAACAAGCTCATATCCTCCATCTCAGGAAGCCACACTAGGACTCACCGTTTTTCGCCGAGTTCGATATATGTCCGTATCCGATACGAAGCCTTTTTCTTCCCGAAAATTGAGTAGCAACGAGGACCAAGCCCATTTCTCACCTTTCATGTGGTCTAGGATGAACCCGGCAGAGACGCGAGGCCTTGTACCGATGTGTAGTAGAGGATAATATCCAGCCGGCTCGCGCTGCTCATGAACATAAGGCCGGCGGCCACATACTAGGCTGGGCTTTCGTTTGGGTCTTGATGAATTGTGGAGGAGGCCGGAATTGTATTGTTCCAAGGTGAACAACACTGATGGACACTTGTGTGTAGCCCCAGGTGTTGAGAAAGGAGCAGGATATCTTCGGAGGCTGAGCCTGCAGGTGTGCTGAAAACATGCTGTCTTTTGACTGGCCTCCCGCTGCTGGCTGCTGCAATCCGTTTCAGTCTAACCGTTGTCAGGACGTCAGTGCCGTGGTCAAGAACCTTTATCGAAATCGTTGATTATGGCAAGAATTTGAAGTCGTCCAACATTTGGGGAAATGCTGTGTATATCTGAGACCTGAAGCGCATATCTCAGATCAGTCTGAGCAAAGCCTCTTCTTGTTTCCCTTCGGCTCGATCCATTCACATCCATTCGCACTTCAGCATGTCGCGATAGCCACTCTTTCACAATAAAATGGTGCGACTGTCTCCGCCAATTTCTCTTCGATCGCCATGATCAGTACCTCCTTGCGTCGCTTCTACAGCACCCCCAGCAAACCAAATGCCAAACCCTTTGCTCTAGGAAGACCTATCAAGCCACGACCAAAACCTACTCCAAAGACCACTCCGAAAGAGGCTGAGTCGCGCAAGGCCAAATACACGCTGGGAGAGATCGCACGAGCTGCCTTCCTCCCATTCTCTAAACAGTCTCAGCAATGGCGGAGAGATCTGAGCAAGATGAAAGGCACAGAAGAGCTAGCCAAAACACATGGCGAGGGAACTGGTGACCAAGAACCTCCATCGGCTCTTGAGCTTCTTCGACGATGCGTGAGCTACAGCCTCGCCATACTGGTGGTGGGGCATTTATTCATAACGCATGTTTGTGAAATGAATGGAACACTTGGAGCGTCCATGCTTCCTACACTATACTACGAGGGAGATTGGGTTCTCATCAATAAAAGGTATAGGAGAGGGAAGGGTGTTCAAGTTGGAGATCTCGTTCAGGCGAAAGATCCTCGCCGGGCTGAAGGCATGGTGATCAAGAGAATTATTGGCATGCCTGGTGATTTTGTGATTGCTCATACGGTAGAGACTGACGGGATGATGTTACAGGTATGGTAGTACGTACATTCAGGGACGATTGGACACTAACTGGCATATCGAACAGGTCCCGCAAGGGCACTGCTTTCTTGCTGGAGACAACCAGCCAGGGTCCACGGATTCTAGGTTCTATGGACCTATACCGCTGGCTTTGATCGTTGGGAAAGTAACATATAGGGTAAGGCCGTTTGGGAGAATGGGGCCACTTGAAAACACCCTGAAGCCTGTTGACGAGAAGGAGCTATTTGGCAGTATATGAGCCAGGAATACTTGAGGATGCATAATGTGCATACGCTTCCACGTATTCGAGGTCTCCCTGTCAAGGTATTTCTCATGCTGTACTCGTATCTTCATGATACTAATGTCAGGTTCTAGCAGCATTTCCCGATTCGGTCGACCTAAAGCCTTGGCCATTTTCGCTAAGATGGCAAAGTCTTAACTAGAATTGAAATAGTGCGACTGAAGCCAATATACCCCTCGTTGGAAAAGGTCACAATGAATGCATCAATCTGAACTTTACATTGGTGTCCGCGAAGTTCCAGGCGCATGCCATGACTAAAATTTCCAGACAGACATCGATTTCAATGCCGAGCTCAGGGCTCGTCGTTATGGCTCGACACGTGCCAAAAACTCTGCAGTAAAAAACACACTAACTTCAAATCAAAAACAGCAAACTTCACGCAGACGAAGGGACTCGAAAACTCAGGCCCCGCAACCTTCTACAGCGGCACTGCCTGCTCAGCAATCTTTCTCCCTTCGAGCCTTGCAAGGGCTTTTGGGGAGACGTCGATGCAGGCTGCATCTTCCATGAAGAAATCGAGGAACCAAAAACAGCAAGGTCCACCAACCAAGGCACAATCTCGTTCCCCTTATCGCAAGTCTTCTTGTGCGAATGTCCAAGCTTCACAAATGAAGACTGTCAAAGTTTTCGTAGTGACCCCGTAGCCAATCCGAGAATTAGTCACAACAATGTGGCTCGCTCCAGCTCGAGCCTGTCACCTAGGGAGTCCGACATTATTTCAAGTGGAAGGAGAATAGCGCCCTGAAGATGTTTTGGGACGTAAGAATGGGACGATTGTGCGTGGCGTCTGAGCGGGATATCTGGGAAGATCAGGTTTACAAGGCCAACGAAGGACGAGCATCGTTATCTTTTAGATTCTCAAGATTAGATCGATTCGAGAATGGCGTTTACACAAGGACATCCACCTTTCTCCTGAGTCAAGACGCTCGTCTCGCTCAAATAGCCTTGCAAGTATTTTGTATACGTACAAAAGGATAAAGCTTCGCCATTCGGCAACACGATTCTCCGCTGTCGTGATTGTCCTCATACCTATCCTCAGGTAGAAGTTGACCTCATCTCCGCAGTCGCGACCGTTGCACGGAACCTTGAAAAGAAACGTGACTATTCGAGATAGTACAAGGGCAAACCAAAAGCAAACTAAGCTATTAAATTGAAGCGATAAATCCAGACAGAAATGTATTCAAAAAGGTGCCAACCCAGTTCTTTGAAAACCCGATGGAAGTAAAAAACGAGGTAAAGAAGATCATCAAATCACTCGCAATCAGCCTCGCGGCTCCTTTTTCGTGCACATATTTGCATTCACAAACTGCACTGCTCTTACACAATCACTTATTACGACAATCGTTCCAAAAAACTCAATAACCGGCCAAGGAACGGTGTGTTCCATCAAAGACCCACTTCCAATAGCTTCAACACCATCCACGTCTCGAATACTCCCGTCAATATCCCAGTCATTCTTTTGCTCAGGTCTCGCGAGACAATCGCAAACCTCACGATTTGAAACGGTACTAAAACGGAGAAAGGATAAGAAATATGGTAAAAAGAAACGAGAGACAGGGGCGAGAAAGGGGGCCGACGAAAACGATTAGTAGCAATGACGGAACCACGTGCGCAATTTACGACCATTGAGCCATCATTTAAAAAGGCAAAAATGAAGATAAATGCCAATAATACTAAAGTAAGTGGTAAAAAGTCGGTGTAAAGGGTATATGCACGCGTGCACCGCCAAGTCACCATCGTGCTCAAAAACACAAGTCCTCCATCCTCCTTTCTTCGTGTCCTCTACAACTTCGCCCCAAGGCTCCAATCAAGCCCGCAAGAGAGCCGCTGCTTATATACACGCATTCGAACAGGACAAAGAGTATAGAAGAGCGATCTCCCATGGATCATTTTGCCTTCGAGTGAGTGTGAACAGAAGCGCCAATCAAGCATTCCATCGATTGCCCATGGCCAGAAACAAAAAGAAGCTTGGATGTCCACCACGTGGTGCTTGTAAAAGCAAAGAAGAAGACATTGATAAAGGTGAGGAGGGAAGGGTCATCAAGTATGTGGGAAAAACACAGAATTAGTCGCTCATATGATGCTTGTTTATTCGCCAGAAATGCTGATGCCGTGTTCGTGAAGAAAGCAGAGTCGTCTATGCCAGCACAGAGCGTGAGGAGCGTTCGTAACAGTTGCGCGCGGTTGCAGCATCGTAAGGAATCGTCAACGGTCGTGATCATGAATGCGGAGCACGTCGCTGGAAATTAAGGTTATTACAAAATCTACAGGGGAATTCAGCCGTCGCGGAGACTTACCAAGCTTGCGCTAGCCGCCGCACTCGCCATATCTGGTCTTCCGCTCACGCTTCTCGTAGTCCCTGGTGCAGCCCTGGGCAGACTGCTGCCTCCCGCCATCGAGGGTCCAATGCCAGAACCCGCCGTCACTGTCCTCTGAGCCACAGCCCGTGGTGCAGCGATCCCGTTTTGTCCAGCTGTGAACGTTGAGTGGCGTCGCCCAGGACCCTTGATTGGCGATGAGCTAGGCGGCAGAACGTGCGATGCGTGCCTCATGGTCGTTGCTGGTGGCTCGGGGAGCGGCCTGGAACCTTCCTGGGTCACTTTACGTTGCGGTGTCTGAACGGGGAAGCGTTTAACTGGACTCTGCGTAGGGCCATTGCCCTGCATCATGCGAGTCCTGGATACGGGTTGTCGCTTAATTCCTGTGACAAACTCATGCTGCATGGCCTCGTCGGGCTTCAATCTGCGTTCTGGGTCCCATCGCAAGCATCGGGTGATGAAGTCCAGAAATGCTTCATCGTCGCACTTCAGAGCTTGCTGAAGCGTCTTTGAACTTGGCCGTCTTCTTCGTCCTTTGGTGCTGACGGTGACTCTTGGCTTGCCCATGGAATCGAAAAAGAGCTTCTTGCGCGAGCTCTTCTCGATAAGGTGCTTTTCAGGTGGACCGAAAATTTCCATGATGCAGGCAAGTTGCTCCTGCTCATTCTCTCCAGGAAAGATAGGGTAGCCGGTGAGAAGTTCTGCAAGAATGCAGCCAAGGGACCACATGTCGATTGGAATTCCGTAGCTCATGCCCAGGATGACCTCTGGTGATCGGTAAAATCGAGACTGGATGTAGGTATATACCTTCTCGTTCTCAAAACAGCTGGAACCGAAATCGATGACTTTGATCTCAGAGTGCATCGGATGCGCGAGAAGAATGTTTTCAGGCTTGAGATCGCAATGGATGACGCGCTTGCTTTTCAGCATGACCAAGGAGCTAAGCATTTGCCTACTGAATCGACGGATAAGAGGTAGAGGAAAGCCCTTGAACTCGTATGCCTTTATAAATTCATAAAGGTTCATGCCCAGCAATTCAGTCGAGATACATAGATGGCCACGGAAGTAGAAGCTTTGTATGAAGTTGATCATGCTGTGTTTGTTGTCGGGATCCTGGTATCACTGTTAGCTGCGGCGCAATTATATCGACTTGATCTATACACACCCATTCGCGAAGCTTCTGCAAAATGTTGACCTCGACCAAAGCTTGCTGGTGAAAGCGCTTCTTGTTCCGAATTATTTTGACAGCGACCAGGAGACCTGTTTTGTGATCGATGCAACGGACGACCTGACCAAAACTACCCTTCCCAAGCATATCCACAACTTCGTACCGATAGGAGAGATGATCTCCCATAACAATGTTATAATCGCCACGATCATCGTCATAACCAAAATTGTTGGTATTGTGATCCAGATCACCCACGTGCTTCCGAGCCTTTTGTGTTCCACAGAAATAGATCTCCTTGTAATCCACGATTTCACCCTTTTCAAAGATGTTTAGTGTATACATCTGGGCTGCCTGAGCAGGAAGGCATTTCTCCCGAGGATGTGCTCTGCGACGCAAATCATCGATGTCGCGAGCAGCCTGCTCGAAGTCTTTTCTTTTGGAGCCCATCTTCTCCATGATCTTGTCAGCGGCGAGATCGTCCTTATCAAGGTTGGTGTCCAAGTGACGAGCTTTGAGAGCTCCGAGCGAGTTCTTTTGGCCAAGCATGCGTTGCATGGGCGTGAGTAGAGATGACGAGGCGGATCTCGAGGCAACTCGTCGGTGTTGGTGTTGATGCTCATGGATCGGCGGAGGTTCTGGAATATCTTCTTTGGAGGGAAAGTGGTTCATGAATATAGAGAGGTCGGCAGCGTCCTGCTGTGGCATATTCGCATTGTTTGCTTGTGAGTTGCCATTCTGACTGTTGGCCAAATTGCCGCTGCTCTTTCGAAATCGAGATTCGAACGAGGGTTTGGAAGTAGGCTCTTGTGGAGTTGGGTTGATTCCACTCCAGGTGACCGAAGCTGGGAGCTTTGGCGGTAACATTTCTTTCTGCTTCGAGGCACGCTTCGCCTCGTCCTTCTCGCGCTCACGCTCAACCCTTTCGGCCCTTTCGGCATCAGCTTTGTCTCGACGTGAGGCCATTGAGGAGGTGCGCTTCCAACCCAGGCTGAGTTTACGTCTGAGCGACGTCGAGGATGCTGGGGTGCCTGGCTCATCAGATGTGGATGTTCTAGTTGAGGCTTCTTCTCGCTTCGTTAGTGATTTCGGGCTTTGGAGATGGGCATTCACCAAACTGGTGTCCACACGATGTTCATGAGAGTATTCATCTATCGGGGTATGGAGAAGATTGCCGAGGTCGCCATTGCCCTTTGGCAACGAATTCGACGAAAAGGGGGTCGGTTGTCCGTGTCTCACAGCAGGACTTGGGATTGCTAGTGGAGTGGTAGGAGACAGGTTCCGACCAAGCCCTTCCAATCCCATCATATGTGAACTGGCGGCTCGTAGATTAAATGGCTGGTAATCATCATCATTATCACGATGGCTTCTTGAGAAAAATGTCGCTTTGGACGCGGTCATGGGCGTGCTTGGTGTCTTGGCAAAATTTCTTTTTGGTGGTGGAGTTGTGTGTCGATCGTGAACGTCCAGTGATGGTGCTGGGAATGAAGCTATTCGGTTGGATGTGGGTGTGCTAAGAGGGAGCAAATTGAGTGGAGGCAGAGTAAGTGGCTGTAGGTTCCGCTTATTCCGTTGAGTAGGCTGTGGCTTTTCATGCTCACCGTTCCCTACTGTTAAACCTCTCCGATGCCTCGAACTAGAAGCAGGCTGAGCTGTTTTGGGTGGTGGCATAATACTGGTCCGTGGACTATCGATACTGGGTCTGCTTGCGAGTTTGGAACCTGTTTGAGACCGTGATGCGGATGTTCCGCGAGAAGCCCGACCTGCCAACAATTCGTCCGAATCAACTCGTTGTGGTTGACGAGGCACAAAATATTGCGCGGGCTCACTGCTCATCAGATCCTTGGGAGATCCGTAACCTTTTGGAATGGCTGGTACTGGGGGCACTTCCTCCTCAGCCGCTCCGGCAGAGCTATGTACGTTTCGTGGTTTCGGGGTGGGTAGTCTAGAGGAAGATCCTGACTGGCTGTTCCTTGAGGTGCTACCACCGTTCGGCTGCCGCAGGGAGCTGTAGCTGGAACTGGAGGACAACGATCCGACCCCAGATATGCCAGATTTCCGTGCAAAGTCAGGGGTACCACGGGCCGAGGAAGGGGTATCATTCTTGCGATGTGGCACAACAGGGGAGTGCAGATTGGCGTGTAGATTTGCCACAGCATCGGGCTGTGGCGTCAATGGCGCCTGTGGAATCGGTGGCCTCGGAGGAGCAACAGAAAGTCGCTTTAGGCGCCGAGCATCTGTGGGACTAATGGTGCGAGCACCCAGCCCACCGTGATGCATTTGTGACTGTCTCTTATTACCACTACCTGAAGATGGCGTTGGGCCTCGTTGTGCGGGTGTTCGACCTGGCGAGGCTCCCAGGAACGAAGGCAGGTTTGCATTGATTGGAGTGGTCACATTTGGGTTGAGGAGGCCTTGCGAGGTATTTCGAGATGGAGGCTGTAATGATTTCGTTCGAGCTGTGCGTGCTGCTGTGGCTAGTCGTGGGCCTTCACCTCCGCTAGCTGAAGTAGGAGTGGCCGACGCTCGAGAATTAGGCTTGTTGATCGATGTGTTCCTAGACAGAGAGCCGGACGACGGCTGTGCCTCTCTTACTGCCCTTCTCTCCTCAAATCCTTGTGTAATCAGACCAGGACCTACCGACTTTCTTGGTTGACGTGCCACAGCCGGTGTAGTAACAGGAGGACCTGTCGGTAGGGCGCTCTGTCGTCGTCCTCGGACAGCAAGTGGCGCATTTGGGGGTGGCATAGCTGTGGAGTCAGCTGCAGCATTGTGCGCTTGGTTCCGGCGGGCATTGCTGAAACGACGTGCCAAAGAGGAGCTTCTCGACACCTTTCCCGCCGGCTCCTGCCCACGTCCTGCACCAAGTCCCATTCCAGTTCCTGCAGACATCACCGCTGTCGGCCCTCGCCCTTGATCACCCATGTCGGACCGCGTGGATGCTTCCAAACTTCCACTTGTACTGCTCCCAGGGACAGGGAAACTGTCTAGATCTGCTTCGTAGCCAGTGACTTTGGCGTGAAACTCGTCAAAGTTGACCGAGGGAAGAAAGTCTGTGGAGCTGGAGCTTTCTGCGCGGTCGATGGAGGGATCACGAGGTTGTTGTCCTTTGTAGCTGAATCGTGAATTGGCGGCGGAATGCGAATTGGCAAGAATGGTTTCGCTCGTGGACGTGGGCAGGAACGAGGGACGGTTTGCAGGGGCGGCATGGGACTCGCTGGTAACCCTAGAGCATAACAATTAGTAAACAAAGTGCCATTGAGAGTGTTGTATCCAAGATTTACCGCTTCGATTCCAGCGGTCGCGGACCCAGCAACGGTCTGTTGTTGTCTCTCAGGGTGGACCGGCGACGATTATGGCCGGCTGGGTTCATTTTGGGGTCGGACAAGGGCGCCGTGACATTATTTGACCTGCTGAATAGACCCGGCTTGCGTAGTGGATCCTCGCTTTCGCTGGTGGTACGCTGGAAGCGTTTACGGGCGCGTTCCTCAGCTGTTGGTGATACCTCAGTGTCTGTCTGCATGGAGCTTGGGTTTGTGCTACACCTGGCCTGCAGGTACCAGGAAAACATACCTCCACTGCCAGCGGATTCGGAATCACCACCTCCATTAGCATAGTCGGATCGAGGCAGGCCCAGCGAGGAAGGGTCCATTGTGGAGGGGCGGGCTGCTTGGAGCATTGAATATGCAGATACGGAGTCCTAATTCGTCTGAACTGGTGGCAGGTCGCAGATATTCCCCGGACGAGCAGACTCTTTCCACAATGCAAGGCTCAGAAATGGTCCATGGACTCAATCCGCGCGTCCCTGCTACTCCTGCTTGGTCAGGGCCGACATAGATGCAG
Source organism: Venturia asperata (assembly GCA_003689335.1). Taxonomy (NCBI): domain Eukaryota; kingdom Fungi; phylum Ascomycota; class Dothideomycetes; order Venturiales; family Venturiaceae; genus Venturia; species Venturia asperata. The sequence goes on from QWWL01000012.1 coordinate 694,421, forward strand.
TTGAAGGCCTGCACGAGTGTTGTTGTGTGTTGCGGAGGAGCGGTGGACGACCTGAATCTGAGGAACGGCGCTGTTCAGGTCGAGGAGAAGTTGAAGGGGGGGGTGTGTGGGAACAGCAGGTAGCAGGTATAGCTGAGCTCCTGAGGTAAAGGCAGACAAGAGTCGGTCCTGATAGCTCCCGGTGGTCGAATTCTTTGGTGTACTAATGCACTTTCTTTGGGTAGCGTGCGGCTTGAACGTGAACTCTCATGTTATGGACCAGGGCATCCATCTCCTAAACAACATGACAGAAACCCCTGATTGATGCAATCTAATGAATCTATACCAGAAAAACCAATAACCAATAACCAATTACTGCATCCTTCTCCGCGAGCTAATCCGTATCCGCGCACATGCCAATCACTGCCATTCCATGAAGGCCTGCGATACCGAATAGGTAGTCTGCCAGACAAAGGGTGGAGAGCTAGACTCAGGCCCGCATGAAAGCATCATGGCAGAACCAAAGAACAGCCAGAACAGCCAGAACAGCCAGAACAGCCAGAACAGCCAGAACACCCAGAACACCACCTCTGCCGCGGGCAATACCGCCAACTCAGAGGCCATTCCCATCATCCACGTTACAAACACCGACTTGCGCTCTCCATCGCCGCCCGACGCCAAGCGCAAACGTGCCAGCAGCAGTCGCATCGACCAGATCCGCTCGTCGTCTTCGCGAGCGGCCTCCAAAGTGCGCGACAAGCTCGCCGACATGGAAGCCAAGAGAGTCGAGAGTCCTGTCAGTGTACAAGACAGACTCGTCAATATGTGAGTTGATTCTGCACTGCTGCGCGTCTACCTGCACTGGCACCACGAACTGTTCATAGAGAGTAATACGAAACGTCGCTTTTCGACAATCAACCACCTTCAACCACCTTCAGTTATAGCCCACTCTCCCATCCTTTCGACGGATAGCTATCGGTCGCACTTCCCTCCACCATGCCCTCCCACACGATGCCCTCCAAGCTTTCTTCCACGCTTGCAAGTTGGGCATCGTCGATGAGGTCCGCGATTGCATCCTCGCTTAACCTGGGCTATATCCAGGGGCCAGGGGTGCAGTGCTAACACAGTGCACAGGTTGATGTCCCAGATCATTCCGTCAGCAGAACAGAATGATGCAGATGCCTCTAACAGATCTTCACGCAAGACCGCCGACCGTCCTAATTTCAGTCTCCCTGCCATGAGCAATAATTTTCGACGATTTAATGCAAGGTGGGTTCAATCTTAGCTAGACGTCTCCTCACGTTGACATCTTCCTCCAACAGAATTGGTCCAGTCTTTGTCTTCCAGAATAGAATTATTCGCTTGTTTTCATGGACTACTCCCTCGCACACCCTCTCATTTCTGGCCATCTACTCCTTCATATGCTTGGAGCCATCACTCGTCGCGGTTGTGCCCTTGGCTATTTTGCTGTATTTTATCATGGTGCCGGCATTCCTGGTCCGGCATCCACCACCACCTACTCTGCTTCCATCCGATTTGGATCTGTACGCTTTAGGTGGACCAGCGTTGGCACCGGCACAAAAGATCAAACCTGCTCCGGAGCTGTCAAAGGACTTCTTTCGCAACATGCGCGATCTTCAAAACAGCATGGACGACTTCAGTGTTTTGCATGACGAGGTCTTGAAGCTTCTCACTCCACCCACAAACTTCTCGAATGAGGCATTGAGCAGTACACTCTTTATATCCCTTTTCCTTACTTCGCTGCTTTTATTTGTGTCAGCGCATTTGATTCCATGGCGCTTCGTCTTCCTCCTGGGAGGCTGGGGCGCTATCGGAGCCAACCACCCGACGATACAGGCACTATTGGACACGCCAGCACATAGTGAACAGCTGGCTATCCAAGAGCAAGAGATGACCTCTCAATTCAACGCCTTCTCAATCGCCGATACGATCCTGGATCCAGCGCCGGAGAAACGCGAGGTCGAGATCTACGAACTCCAGCACCGTGATCTATATCCTGCGGACTCAGAATGGGAGCCTTGGGTGTTCACGCCGAGTCCGTACGATCCGCTCACTCCAGCAATGATTGCTGGTGATCGACCAAAAGGCACACGCTTCTTTGAGGATGTCCAACCGCCAAAGGGCTGGAGATGGGCTGATAAGAAATGGACACTCGATCTTCTTAGTCGCGAATGGGTCGAAGAGCGTTGTATTGCTGGCGTCGAGGTCGAAATGGAAGGCGAGAGATGGGTCACAGACATCAAGTATGAAGACGATGATGAAGATAGCATTTTTAGTACTAGCTCAAAGAGTGTCAAGAGTCCTACGAAAGGAAAGGGACACGTCAAGGGCAAAAGTTTGGAAAAGAATAAGATCGTCACATGGGAAGAGGGAAGTGGAAGTCACAAACTTGGTGAATGGAGAAGACGAAGATGGATCAGGCTGGTTGAGAGGGTTGCCCTGACTAATGGGCCGAAGGACGTTGGGAAGGTCATTGCAAATGAATGATGAACAACACCTGGGCAGTGGATACCCGCATGACTAATGAATGGAAAGATTCTGACTTTCGTCGGCTGGCTTACCACAGCGGTATCATCGAATAACTCGTCATGGTGACTACACTCCGCTGCTCGGCCCGAAATCTCATCAAGTTTTCAATCATGGAGATTCCTCAACATGAAACATATACTTGGGCTTGAGAATGATGTGTCGCACACATTTCAAGGCGTCTCCCAAGAAGGCTAAAATGGCATACTCCATTGCACTCGAGATACCTGGTCCCTCATCAAGATGAAGACGAGCAAGAGCTTACTTGTGTGGAGTCTGATTGTTCACCTCGGGTTGATTGTGACCATATTCGTGTAAATGTCGCAATGTACACAGCTGCGGTAGATCAACCATCCAATACGATGAAGGCCAAAAGATTCCCGAACAGCCGCCATGTAACAAGCTTGTTCTGAGACCATCAGTGCCACTTATCACTGATATTCTCAAGCTATTTTCGAGCTCTACGAAGACTCTTTCATGACCCTCTCCAGTGCTCTCACATACTCAGCTACCTCCTTTGCTCCCGTCAACGTGATATCCCGCCTTTTCCCTTCAATTACAATATGCGGCACCGAGTCCACTCCATTCCCAGTCTGCTCCCTAACCAGCAACTTAACATCCTGCAAGCCCTCAGACTCATCATCAATAATTGCCTTCGCATCCTTTGCCGGTATACCAGCAGCCGAAGTAGCAGTAAGCAGTGTTTCCGGACTCGAAGGATGCTTCTCGTTTTCAAAGTACTGCGAGTACAAAGATGCAACAATGTTATCAGCAACCTCTGCTCCTCTCTCCTCCTGGTAATGTTGAATAACCCGGTGTGCATTGAGGGTATTCGCTACGGTCCCCCCAAACTTGAAGTCAATGCCACAGCTCATGCCGTAAGCCGTCATGAGACCAATATACATTTTCATTTTCTCCTCAGAGTCGCCGTAACGGCTTTTTTTGTACCATTCGTATTTGTCCTCGCCTTCTTTGGAGGCGTCGGGATATAGTTGGTAGGGCAGGTATTTGATTGTATAGGCGATGGGGGCGGAGGGATTCGCGTCTCGGAATTGAGAGAGGGCGATTTGGAGGCGTCGGAGGCCTAAATAGGTCCTATATATGTCAACTTTTGGTGGGAAGAAAGGGATGGTAGGGTGTACCAGGGACATATTGTGTCGAGGGTGAAGGATATGGTAGATTCATAAACCATTGCGATTGTCGTTATAGTGTACAGTGCTTGATTGCTACAAACTAGGGAGGATATGTGTGATAGTGAGCATTCATGTTCGCGTTGATCATAATTGTATCCTCCTTTGGGCCGTTACATATGCGGGGAGGTGACGATTATGGGTGGGTATAACTTTAGCTGATGTAAGGAGACTCCCTATGCCTATGGTCTTTAAATTTATTCCCTTTCCTTTCCACCATCCATCATCGACATCATGACAATGAAACAAAGATGAAGCCAAAAGACATTCCCACCTTCGCAACAACCCAGTTAGACCTACTCGACCAAGAATTACAGGCCGAAGTCGCCGAATCAAACACTTTGATAGCACAAACGTCGCCGACAGCATTGCAACGCGCTGGTGCAGCAATTGGGAACCTAAACATCGGCTCTCAAAGAACCGGTTTTGGTGGCAAGACTGTGCTGGACCTTGAGCTCGATCCAGCGGTCGGTAGTGGAGATATCCCGGAACATGGCATTCGAGTCGGCGACATCGTAGGTGTCCAGGAACAACCATCAGGCTCCGCGAAGAAGAAGGAAAAAGCCGACTCGAAAAGGAATGGGGTCAACGGTGTTGTTCTCAAAGTGCAGTCGGCCTGTGTGTCTGTGGCGTTGGACAAAGAAGATGTGGACGTGCCAGGTGGGAAGTTGTGGATGTGCGTTAATCTGAATCCGCAAAACACTGCCAAGTCGAGGTTGATATCGGTGAATTTATAGCGAATCTGAAAGATGAAATCGCCAGAAGTTCATCTATACCGATGTTGATGGAGGATCTCGGAGACAATGGAAGCTCTGATCGTTGCTAAGCAGGAACGGTGCTGGATCAATAGCCTCACCGTGTAACGCGAGAAGTGCTGATTTGTTTGATAGTGTCAAACTCGCCAATGATGTTACTTACAAAAGGTAAGCTGATATCTCTATCACTCATGTCATGGGCTTCAATCTGATATATGTATTAGGATGAACCAAACCATGACACGACTACAGAAGTTTTCCGAGTCTGAATACTCTTCGTTCATACGTGTATTGTTTGGCCAATCTTCACGAACGCCTCTACCACGAGACCTCTCAGACCCAGAATACGGTCTCGACAAGCTGGAATGGATCGACCCGTCTCTCAATGAATCTCAAAAAGAAGCGGTCAAATTCGCGATCCTCTCCAAGGAAGTAGCATTGATACATGGTCCACCAGGGACTGGAAAAACGCACACCCTCATCGAATTAATCCTTCAATTTCTCAAACAAGGCCTAAGACTTCTGGTTTGTGGTCCATCAAACATATCAGTTGATAATATCGTGGAAAGACTGGCACCTCACAAGGTCCCCATCATCCGTCTCGGACATCCGGCTCGTCTGCTACCATCAGTAGTGAACCATTCACTCGATGTCTTAACTCGCACATCCGACGCGGCGGCTATTGTCCAAGATGTACGAAAAGAAATGGATACCAAACAGGCCAGTATCCGGAAAACTCGATCGGGACGAGAACGTCGCGAAATCTATGGCGATTTGAAGAATCTGCGAAAAGAGTATCGAGAGCGGGAAACAGATTGTGTCAACAATCTGGTAACAGGTAGGACCGAACATTGATTATTTAAGAAATTTCGATGCCTGACTTGACTTTCATATCGATAAATTTTTAGCGACATCGATCTCAAAGAGTTGCTCGAAATTCACCGATTTCGACCTTGCGATCAAGATCTCCAAAGCGAATGGCACAATTTACAACGTACTGACTCGCGTGGTAATAGGTAGCAAAGTCGTGCTAGCTACTCTTCATGGAGCTGGCGGGTTCCATCTGAAAAACCAGAAGTTTGACGTGGTAATCATTGATGAAGTGAGTCAAGCCTTAGAAGCACAATGTTGGGTTCCACTTCTGTCTGCGAAGAAAGTCGTACTTGCAGGAGATCACCTTCAATTGCCGCCTACTATCAAGAGTCTCAACGTGAAGTCTGACGCAACGTCCAATGAGAAGAACAGCCATAAGGAGTTGAGTTCGAGGTCCAAAGCCAAAGCTGTTAAAACAGGTCAGTACTCTTAGGGTCCAAATTCAGCTTCACATTATTCAAATGAGATCGATATCGACAAAGTTTTGGCGACGATGTTTGGTACATTTCCAAAATTCTGTCAATACTGATCCTGGATTGTGGGCGTTCCTTTTGCGACAATAACTGACAGCCTCCCAGTCGATGTCGTCTCGAAGCACGCTGCAACAACAGAAGTTGCAGATCGTACCAAATCCTCCACCACAAGACCGTCAGATCCCATGGACCTGCCAGACTGGGCGAAAGAGTCCAAACCTAGCAAAGATGAATCAATTACTCTCGAAACAACCCTCTTCGACCGCCTACTCTCCCTCCACGGTCCGTCGATCAAAAAAATGCTAACAACACAATATCGCATGCACGAAAAGATAATGACGTATCCCTCAAACTCCCTCTACGACTCCAAACTCATCGCAGCTGAATCTGCAAAAACACGATTACTCAAAGACTTACCGTATGAAGTTGAAGATACAGATGATACTCGTGAGCCTCTCGTCTTCTGGGACACGCAAGGCGGCGAGTTCCCAGAGAAGGAGGAGGACGATCAAGAGACAGCCGGGAAGAAAGGAAGGTTATTTGGTGGCGAGAGCAAAAGCAATCCCAGCGAAGCATTGCTCGTCAAATTCCACGTCATAAATCTCATCGAAGCAGGAGTGCGGGCAGAAGACATCGCAGTCATAACACCATACAACGCCCAACTCGCTCTCATTCGCCAATTTCTCAAAGACTCCTTCCCAGGTCTGGAACTAGGCAGTGTCGACGGTTTTCAGGGCCGGGAAAAGGAAGCAGTTGTTTTGAGTTTGGTGAGGAGTGGTGGGGAAGTGGGTTTCCTGGGTGAGAAGAGGAGGTTGAATGTTGCGATGACGAGACCGAAGAGACATCTTTGCGTTATTGGAGACTCGGAGACGATTGCCAAAGGGAGCGATTTCTTGAAAGAGTGGATGGCACATCTTGAGGAACATGCTGATTTGCGGTATGCAAATCTAGATGAGTTGCCTACGGGGTGAATAGTATAACTTTCATGAACGACCCAATAATGAAACCATTATCTTTGCATTGCTTTTTAGCGATAGAAGTACAGGCCATGGCATAAGTAGACTTAGTAGTTTCGGCAATTTTCTGGACATGACTCGTATCCACAGCACCGGGGCTCTCTCGCTTCTTCCAGCTTACCCATCGCTCGTTTTCGAACAAGCTGTCTCAATCAAGTCTGTCAGTTTTCCTTGACAGTCTATCCTCTGTAAACTGTGATTGAGTGTATCCATCGTTATGTATGACCCATACCGTTCGTCTTCTCGACGTGGGGCTTCACAGCCCCGCAATTGAAGGACTGACTTCGGACTGGTGAAGATTCTTCACTTCTGATCTCCCACCCCATCTAAAGCATTAAGAAGCATCCGTCTCAACAGAGTCTACGTGTTGTTCGTCATGTATACCCTTACCGTCCACCTTCATTGCAACGAGGACCCAGAGTCCATCATTCGCCTCAAAGCCAAACTGGTCGAAGCAGCCAGGGTCTACAGGAAGGACAAGGAGACGGCAGATTGGTTGGTGATGCAGGATATCCATGACCCTCGGTCCTTCACGATTGTCGAGAGATTCGAGAATGAGTCGGTAGGTTCTTCATGTCTATGCTCCTTTTGGTGATCGATGGAACTCTTGCCGAAGCGTCCGTGGTGCCGAAAAACAGTTTCAATGATCCAAATTTGTGAAGGAGATCTAGTTGAAAAGGAACAAAGAGAGAGTATTCAAAATAAGTGTCTAACGTTTTGATTAGTCACAAAAATACCATCTCGAGAACCCATACTGGAGGACTTTCGACCCTTATGTAATCCCACTTTTGGACCGGCCAATGGATCTCAGAAGACACGAGGAATTGGACACAAGCAAGGATGTCATTGTTCCTCAATGAATCAGCGTGTCCGGGAATGGGTCAAGAAATGTAGATCCTTGCCGGGGTGAGAGGAATGATCAAGATGATGCCATGAGTAGAACGTTAGAAGACAGATATTGTTATGCTTGGAAACTCCGATATAACATTCACTTCTCGATTTGGTGATGGAAATTTTCGGTGGCGAGTCGAGCTCAGCAAATGGCATGACGCATGTGATGATCCATCCGGGTCACTACTACTAATTGATTTTATGCTTCGGTTATCTATCCACTGTCACAACACATAGACACCCACAAATTACCGCGACGGAAGAGCAGACGTTCTTGTCTTTGCCCATGCGGTCACGGATAGACTTTCTGTAAGTCATTTCTTCCGCAACTACGGTGCAAGCCTTCGAACCTTGCGCATGCACGATATAGGATTCACTTCATCACTGGCATGCATCAAGCTTTTCAAGGAATATGCTTCGGAATATTATTTGCAGGTCCCATAAAATACGCATCTCAAAAAAATACCATGGCCAATACCATTCTACAGTCCCCTATTTCTACCAGCTCATACCATAACCGATACAACCCAATATCCCATAACAGCCATTCCTAAGCCTTCACAACGCCAACATTCCCATCTCGCCCTATACTATAAACCAGGTAACCGCGCCGAGCTCTACATGAGTTCCTCCCTTTCCCTTCCTATCTCTTCTTCTCAATCGAATAAATCGTTTTCCCGTCTATTGCGGTTGTTTATCTCTTGCTGTTCTGATCTAAGGTTCGGTTGGTGAAGGATAGATGATTTACTCAGTCGATCGATGGATAAGCCGACGAGTCTTCGGTACATTTGGTAAGCTTTTGTTTATTCGAAAGGCTAGAAGGTAATTCGAATGGGATGGAAGCTTGCCAATGGTTGCGTCGTCTCAGCCGTGTGAGGGGCTCTTGATGGCCTCAAACCCCACAGATTATCGAACCGATAGATTTACTGGCAACATCCCTTGTCGTGGATGCCTACTAGCTTGTAAACCAACTCTCCACAGCCGTTAGTCCCGCTCACGCGCAAAAGAAGGCTCCGCAATTGCGAGCGGATACCAAACGATTCGGGTTAGGGAGACCGGTTGTTGAGCGGCCTGCTTTCAATCGATTTTCGGGCCCTATCGCAGCAGGCTGTCAAGTTGGTGATATGCGACTTCGGAAATTGTACCAGCGTGGCAAAGCTTGATCCATATACAGTCACTACTCTCTAGATCCGGGATGGCTTGAATACTCCTTGGTAGCTGAACACTGGTATAAAGAGCACGCGCCATATCAGCCAAGGTACGCTTGATAGACTTTACTTGTACAAGTTGCTAGATCATCATGCATCTTATGAAGTTTCTTCCCCTTGGCTTTCACTTTATCACGTTTTCGACGGCTGCGTCCGATTCTTCGGGAATATGCAAGAACCCACCGAAGAGAGTAGAATGGTAAGGTCGTCTGATAATATGAGTGAGATTCGCTTATTGATCGATGCAGGCGCCAGTTGTCGATGCCGGAGAGGAAGTCGTACATCGATGCCGTGTTATGCTTGACGAAGAAGAACGCCACATCAGGTATCGAAAATGCTTTGAACCGTTACGACGACCATGAGGCAGTTCATAGCAGCCAGACGCCGGACATACACTGGGTCGGCCACTTTATACTGTGGCATCGTTATTTCGTTGCCACTTATGAGACGGCACTGCGTAACGATTGCGGATATACTGGTGGCCAACCGTACGTGAGCAACATGTTTGAATTCAGACCGACTCGGGGACTAACTCACTCAAAGTTATTGGGACTGGTCCCAAGACGCAAAGCCGCAAAATCCCAATTCTACCGAGATCTTCCACACCGCAATCTTCGATCCTGAGACAGGCTTTGGTGGTAATGGTGACTACGTAGCACCTACTGCAGAGCAGAATCCCTTGAATATTACTGGCGGCACCGGAGGTGGATGTGTGCAAACTGGACCTTTCACATCATCCAACTTCATGCTGAATTTCCCCGAGAGGGACTGTCCGAGGCGCGACTACAATCCCAGAATCATGAACACATTCGCTGACCCCGCTTTGGTGGAAAATGTGCTCGCACAAGAGGACTATACGTCGTTTGCTAGGGAGATTGAGAATGTGCCGAGTTTTGATCAGCCAAACATCCACGGTAGTGGTCACTTCGGAGTCGGCGGCGCACTCGGAACAATCGGAAATGCTGCTAACAGCCCTGGAGGTGAGTTTACGCTAGAGCGATCATCATAAAAAAGACTGACACGTCCTAGATCCTTTGTTCTTCCTCCATCATGCGAATCTTGACCATGTCTTTTGGAAATGGCAGCAGAAGGACTTGGAAACACGGCTGAACCAAGTTGGTGGGCCCATTGTCCCCTTCGACTACGGCGGACAGAACGTAACGCTGGATTTCGAAATCAACATGGGCAAGCTGGCAGGCAATGCTACACTCCAAGACTTGTTGAACACGGAGGGAGGGACGTTATGTTATACCTATTAGATCTAGCATTCAGTGGATCCCCGTCTGGTTGATTGATAGCGATCGCGGACATTGGAATTGCCTTCAGATGGTCTGAGGATAGATCCGTATTGTTGGCGAATCCAGATGGTCTCGGTTCCGGTGGCGCTTATGTCCAATTTCTAGAGGCGGTGTTTTGACCGAGAGATGAAAAACTGATCTGTCAGGAGAACAGGCGGCCGGAGGATCTATGGTGATTTGCGGCGTTACAATTGCAGTACGGCACGCATAGCTGTGGTGTCTGTGGTGATAGATGTTGTCGTTTGATGATCTTTTGGCGAGAGAAGTTGAACTTCCGAAGGCTTCCTTCGGGGCGGCTTCGGATGAGCCATTCCGACCCGACAATTTTCGGATCTCTGCCAGAATACGTTTTTTTTTTTTGGCAAATGAGCTGACAACAAGTGTTATTTTTCTTCGTTCGAAGCAATGGAGAGAAAAACTGAAGATATTTATAGTATTGACCAGGTCACGTGAGATCTGAATTATCTCGGCTGTTTCCCCTGTGCCCATCGTGATGATATCGCTTCCCGCAATCACTCATCCTTGACATTGCTCCCTTGGGACCACTCTCGGCCATCTTGATTCCTGTTCGACATGGCCAAGACAAACCAATAACAATGCTGTACAGAGCTGCCACCTGCAGTCGTCGGGGGGCTAGACTTCAAACGTCTGCGCCTCGGTATCTTCTACAATTCTTATTTTTCCCCACGTTTGGCAACAGCCGATACATCCAGTAAGATCCGTTTCGACTCCAAACTGTCCAGTGAACTGAATTTCTTATTCTTGGCCGATTTCATTTCGCCGTCCTGAAAACTCCCCTCGCAGTCGTTCTTGTTCGTTCCTGTGCCATAATCAAGACGCCGCATTCACACATCATTCGTATTCGGAGATTTTCGTCAGCGGAAGACACCCTTGACAGCCAAGGGTCTCTTTCCTTCGCCGCAATCGGCAATATTCTCTTCTGACAATAATTTGGAACAGCCAAAATGCCCATACAATCTCGGTGGTCGGTTGAGATACCTCAAGTCTCTCTTCCGTCTTACATATTCGAAAGCGCCTCGAAGCCGCTCAATGACAAGAAGCCGGTTTTGATTGAATCCAGAGCTCCAGACACTCACTTTCTGACCTTCGCAGCATATCGCTTATGGTGTCAACGTTTCGCGGCGGGATTGAGAGCAAATGGATTCCAGAAAGGTGATCGCGTTCTCCTCTTTGCTGGAAATTCCATTTACTTCCCCGTTGTGATCGTAGGCACGATTATGGCAGGCGGAATCTTCACAGGAGCGAATCCGTCCTATACGGCTCGCGAGTTGGCCTATCAAGCAACAGATTCGGGCGCCAAATTTCTGATTGCGAGCGAGTCAAGTATTGAAACCGCAGCGGCAGCGGCTAAGTTGGCAAATCTTCCAGAAAGTTCCGTCTTCGTCCAGGATGATGGGTTCGCGACATTCGAAGGCAGAGGTCAAGGTTCCGGCAATATACGACACTGGACGCACCTTGTGGCTTCTGAAGCTGTAGGGCGCAAGTTTCAGTGGGAACACTTGACACCCGAGGACGCCGCGACAACTACCACAACACTCAACTACTCCTCTGGCACGACAGGTGTGGACCCTTGTCAAAAATTGAGCTGTTCAAAGCTGATAGCAAACCAGGTGTACCGAAAGGTGTTGAAATTACTCATCGAAATTACATCGCTAATTGTATTCAAATGGAGTTTCAATCGAAATTACAAGCAGATTGGGAGCAGGTATTGCCAAGATCGCGTTGGCTCTGCTTCCTTCCTATGTACCACGCCATGGCGCAGTCAATCTTTGGGATCATGGCCTTGAAAATGGAGATCCCGGTCTACATGATGCCTAAGTTCGACTTTGTAGGTATGCTGGAGAACGTTCAGAAGTTCAAAATCACCTATCTCATTCTCGTACCTCCCGTCTTGGTGGCAATGGCCAAGTCTCCACTTACTCGGAAATATGATCTCTCGAGCGTGGAAAGAGTTGGCAGTGGAGCTGCGCCGCTTGGAAGGGAAATTGCCGCGGAGCTCGAAAAGCTCTGGCCCCCTGGAAAGGTGAATGTCAAGCAAGGATGGGGTATGTCGGAATTGACGTGCTCGGCGATGAGTTGGCATCCTGATGAGCATTCTGATTCCTTCTCAGTTGGCAACTTGAATCCAAATTGCCAGGCCATGCTTGTGGATGAAGACGGAAATGAAGTCAAGCAAGGAGAAAGAGGCGAGATACTCATAAAAGCACCAAACGTCATGAAGGGCTACTGGAAAAAGCCTGAGGCTACAGCGGAGACTTTGACAGCTGACGGGTGGCTCAAGACTGGTGACATTGCCTATTACGATGAGAAAGAAAGATTCTACATTGTAGATCGCAAGAAGGTATCTCGATTGACCAATCTCGCATCGATGCAAGCTGATCCGTTCAACAGGAGCTTATCAAGGTCAAGGGCAATCAAGTCGCGCCTGCTGAACTGGAAGCATTGTTGCTCGATCACCCGGCCATAGCGGATGTAGCAGTCATCGGCGTTACTATGTAAAATTCGATCTCCACTATTGCCATCATTATTGCTAACGCACTGTATAGTCAGGATGACGAGATGCCACGTGCCTATGTTGTTCTCGGCGAGGGCAAGCAGGCAAGCGAGAGAGAAATTCAGAAATGGATGGAGCAGCATGTTACTCGGCACAAATATCTCACTGGCGGCGTCAAATTCGTGGACGCTATACCGAAGAATCCTGTATGTTGTTCATATCATTCGGTTTTGTGTCAAGGCTAACAATCAGTAGTCTGGCAAGATTCTACGAAAGGTCCTCAGAGATCAAGCCAAAGCGGAAATTGAAAACGATACGATCAAGGCTAGGTTGTAGAGAACAATGGCCATCGGGCCTTTACGAAAACGATTTCATACGCAAATGATGCCTAATGTCTCGATGAGCGCACTGATTACCCAAAGTAGTAATACACCCGCACCTGGCGGCCTCCTGCAGCCTCAAAAATAATTGCCGAACTGACAGCAAATCTGAGATTACAAATTGCGCGCGCCGCATCTGCGGCTTCTTAGTCCCAAACATTTCCCATTCTCTCATTGGTCACATCTGACCAGATCCTGGTTGAACAGGGACTAAACCCACTCAGGTTTGCGTTATGACGTCTCGATGTCATTATCTCCGTTTTCTCCGTAAAAGTCATGTTACAGTGCAATGATGGTGAATTTTCTAGGATCGGTACAAATACGTCTCGCTTGCTGTTTCGTGACTTTTCTACTATTCTAAACACTTCGACCTTGCTCAGATAATCACCTCAATACTTTCGAGTTCAGCTTTTACCTCAACATACTTGCATTCGAGCATAACTTGTCCAATATAACAGAAAATGGCACAATCAAATCGTTTTCCCGTTTCGGAAAAGGTCGATCCTTCACCATTGGGCAAACCATTGAAATTTGAATTCTCTGGCAAGACGTTCGTTTTTTCGTTCACAAGATTCATCACCACCATTTCTAACATGGAAACAGTGCACCGAACCGATTCCTCAAAGGCGCAATGACCGAGCGAATGTCCTCTTGGGATCCCAAGAACCACACCGCCCGTGGCGTTCCCTCCAAGAACTTGATAAACGTATACAAGCGATGGGGCGAAGGCGGCATCGGCCTTATCCTAACAGGCAACATCATGATCGAATACGACCAACTTGAAGCAGCGGGAAACCCAATTATCCCCCCCGAAGCAGAATTCAGCGGTGAACGTTTCGACCGCTTCAAAGAACTAGCCACAGCTTCCAAGGCCCACGGTTCTCTCGTCGTAGGACAAGTGTCCCACCCAGGCCGCCAAGTCACCGAGTCCATCCAGAAAGATCCCGTCTCCGCCAGCACGGTCCAGCTCGAAGGAAACGTCATGGGCATGACCTTTGCCAAACCGCACGCCGCCACCACCGATGAAATCAAAAAGGTTGTCGACGGCTTCGCCCACGCGGCAGAGTACCTCGAGAAAGCAGGCTATGACGGCATCGAACTCCACGCCGCCCACGGTTACCTCCTCGCCCAATTCCTATCCCCAACCACCAACCAGCGCACAGATTCCTACGGCGGCGACCTCGAAAACCGCGCCCGCATCATCCTCGAAATCGCACGGGAAGTGCGCAAACGCGTCACCCCCTCCTTCCTCCTCAGCATAAAACTGAACAGCGTCGAATTCCAAGAAAAAGGCTTCTCCACCTCGGAAGCGCAAAAACTCTGCACCCTGCTCGAGAGCGAGAAATTCGATTTCGTAGAGTTGAGCGGCGGAACTTACGAGAATCTGGCGTTCGGACATAAACGCGAGTCCACGCGGAAAAGGGAAGCCTTCTTCCTCGATTTCGCCGAGAAAATTACACCGGGGTTGACGTCGACGAAGACATATATAACGGGCGGACTCAAAACCGTCCCCGCCATGGTAAAATGCCTCGATGTCGTTGACGGCATCGGTCTCGCCCGTCCCCTCTGCCAAGAATTCACTCTCTGCAATAAAATCCTCAAGGGGGAGGTGCAGAGCGCCATCGAGATGAAGATCGATAATGATAATTTTGGGATTGGGAGTGTAGTTGCAGGGAGTCAAATTCGGCAGGTGGGCAAGGATGAGGAACCGATTGATCTTAGTAAGCAGGAGAATGTCGACGCTTTCATGAAGGATATGGGGGCTTGGCAGAAGAGGATGGCCAAGGATACGGAGATGGTGGGGTATGGGTATGTTGATATTGAGAGTGTTAAGGGTGTGGCTTATGGGACTGCTTCTGCGTGATTGATGTGGTGGGAGAAGAGTGGAGTACATTAGAATAATTGTTTGACGGGGAAACTGAGATGATTGATGAAATTCTTCTCAATAGAAAATGTAGAATTATAGAATATGTCTCTTATTCCGCTTGCTTATCACATTTCAGTCTTTCTATGAGACCACCAATCCATCATCTGTTTTCTCGTAATCCCAATACTCTCTGTTCTCTCAAATAATGATCATTTGATTACTCCTCCCAATATTTACCATCGTCCTCACTTCTACCACATCATTGTGATCAACGATTGAGAAACAGGCACCAGGATAACAACCATCAATGGATGCGTAAGAAGTACAGATAATTCCCTAACCGAACGAACGAATCTTACAGAGAGACAAAAGCTCGGGGTATCTATTCTCTTTGACATCAAAGACACATACACAGATCTCCGCCCCAAAAAATTCACAGTAGATCCGTCAAAGGACGACGGGCTGTGAGAAGCCTTCATACAATATTCCACTCACATTCCGCGCCTTTGCCATGATGACCAAGGCTACGACCCAGAAACGTCGCATATCCAACAACCGTCAACTTCACGCATTTTCTTCTCAACCAACCTTCACTCACACAAGCTTACTCAGACAAAACACCGCCACCCATAACAACATCACCCATGCCGTCCACCTGCGCCCCCTTCCAACTCTGCTGTCTAGCCCTCTTCTCAGCCTTCACCTCCTTCCTCTTCCTCTTCTCCTCAGCACTCCTCCCCTTCGACTCCACCACTGACTCCCCATTACCAAGATCGGGAGACGGGGACTTACGTTTCCTCTCAATGTCCCCGACAACTCCTTTGAATTTAACCTCCTCCTCCTCCTCCTTCGACTTCTTCGTTTTGCGCTTCTTTCCCGATGCCTGATGATCTTGTATCGAGTCCCGACTGTGCTTGGGGCTTGGTCCACTCATACCAAGAGACTCCCTCTTGTGCTTTTCACCAGGATTGATTCCTAATTCTCTCGCCTTTTCATCCTTCTCGACTCTTGCACGATGCCGTCGCATCTTCTCGTCGACCTCTGCAGTGATGTCTTCTGTTTCGTGGACCTCTTCGTCGCCGACCTTCCCGACTTCTTCTTCTTCCTTCTCCTTGTGCTTTTCGTTATGTTTGCCAGTTTTCTTGTATGGGTGAAATTTGTCCGCATATCGTCCTTTCTCGCTCCTCGATTTTGACGTCAATGTTGGTATGGGTGTCGTTACAGAACTTGTAATGGGCGTGGCATCTTTCATGGAAACGTCTGATTTGCGCTTTCCCTTCTGCTCTTCTCTCGACAGCTTACTCTTCTTTTGTCTCTTATTCGGACTCGTGTGCGTCTCTTCCGCTTCCTCCTGTGTAGCTGGTGCGGCTGTCGGTGCCTCCTCGCCTACATTTGTCTCTTTCGAGAGCCTGCTCTTCTTCATCTTCTTGATCGCGCGCATCTCTGCTTTGGATTTGTCCTTGGGTTCGGCTGGTGTCGCCGACTGTTGTCGTTTCTGAAACTTCTGTGCAGAGCTGTCTACCTCCTCTTCTTCAATGGCTTTACTCTTCAAAGGCGACAACTGCCGCACAGGACTCGACGCAAAATGTTCCGCAAGCAATGCCAAAGCCTCTGGTTGTCCCACGCCCCTAGCTCGCTGCTGCTCAGTCTCCGCCTCAGTAGGGTTTGGTTTTTCAGCTTTGGGCGTACGATGCGAACCAGGCTTCGGTCCCGGTTTGTTCTTCGGTCTACCAGATTTGGTTAATCTAACACCTGGAGCGTGGAGAGGAGTATCAGTTGTGGTTGTAGGGGTATGCGAAGGCTCGGTGTCAAGGATGGCTTGCTTAGCGGGCTTCTTCTCGGCGCGTCGTGCAGCTGCTCGCGCTTTCTGTGAGACATGTCAGTCGGCATAGTCCTGTCGTCTTCAGCCACACCATGTGTAGCCAAAGCCAATTCCTTCACGCGAAAGTGCCCCACCTTATCAGCATCTTGGATAGCCCTCACACCCTCCAATGCCGTCTGATTAGCCAACCTCAAAGGCTCCAACCTTGCCGCTTCCTCCACCGAAACATTTGGTATGACAGCGTCAAAGATGGTCTCGTTGGTTTCCAGATTGATCAATGCGCTCTTCAGAAACTCGGAAAAGAGTTCTGCATTCTCGGCGGAAGGCGACGCGTCGATTCGGTGGGCTAGGGCATTGTTTCGCAAGGCATTGCGGAGATTCCGTCTGATGACATTCGGTGGATTGGGCGGACCGATTTCTCTAATTGTGGACGAAGAATGCGCCATGGTGGTTCGGGATGTGGGCGCGAGGTTACAATTGCTGGAGGGTTTTCGTCCAGACGATAGGTTTGTTAGAGGACGCGTCTGATCGCGAGTTTGGCGGGTGAGAGGCTCGCTATCGGGACGACAGGGATTATGATGCGGGCCGCCGTTTAGCCTAGGCTCGGAACGTTCTGGAAATAAACGTGATGATAGGAGACAGAAGGAAAAATAAATTCTATAACACGATAGGGGATCTAGGATCTTGTACTTGCCTTTCAACCCTGGTCCATATCATTTACTGTGTCACTTAGCTGTGTTTCCCAATCGTTGAAGTCGAGGAGGTTAGATATCGTGATGAGGCCGCCACGATTTAACTTTTCAGCATCTCATCCAAGGGTCTCACCGTTGTACATTAATAAAAAAAATGTTCGGTTTTTTTTTCTCGATTGATCGTTGACGATTACATAGAGATAGAGATGAAGATGGAAAGAGCATTTCCATCACAATAACCGTTATCAGGTTGATCAAAACAGGGTTACTGGTATAGAAACGCGGATTCAAGTGAAAGGATACAATGGAAGAGCTGCCTCCAAGCCAACGTTCATCAGATCCCAGACTAGATTTACACAGCTTCTAATATAGAGTAAATCGAAAGCAGCAGCAGCATCAACTCGCAGTAAACGCAAAACTAAAATCACCTCGACGTTTTTCCTTCCTCTCCACTGCAATTTAAGGGAATATTCTCCTCATAGTAGGGATCATAAATGCCACTACACAAATCAAGCCAATTGCTGTCAGTCTTGATGCCGAATATGTATGGTACGAAATCTGTCCCTCCATGACACCACGAGGAGCCAAAAACCATCTTCAGCAGGGAAACCATTGCCGCTTGTCGCTTCAAACATTGGCGGGGGATCAATGAGCTTTTCCATCCACCCACTCGCGGTTTGTCCCAAATGTTGGGAGCCAAGGAAAGATCTGAGCTACATTCTGACTCAACTCACGCGTGTCATGTACTTGTTGAGGAAGGACTGGAACAGCTGTTCAGAAATGCGGATTTCAAGCTAGTTACTCCGGCATTCGACTAAGAGCTATCGTTGACACAATGAGGGGTGTGGAAGAAAAGGGTCATTCGGAGGCAATCAAGCGCCAAACTTTAGCGCCATCGGGAAGCAGGGCAAAATTGATTGCAGGATCTCACTGACTCGCTTCTGTTACTTAACTGAAGTATCCAGCCTCGTCGCCTTGACTATATGTGCTCCCACGCTGCCAGATTGCAAGTTGTCTTGTGCTTGTACTGCTACACAGACTACGCAAATCCTGTTCTCTTGGAAGGGTGATGTCTGGTGTTACGCGAAGACCCAGCCAGAACGGGACATGGTGATGATGGCTCGAGGGGGAAGTGTGTGAACGATTTGTGACTCCATGGATAGGAGCAGAATTGCTGCAGTGTTTATACTCGCCCGATGTGTTGTGAACCGCGAGATGACACTCCAGCCTTATCTGATATCATTGCCTATCAAAAACTGGGACCCATCAGGTCAGCACGCAGGAACAGCTCCAATAGCTTGCAAACGATCTTTACTCCGCAACAACGAATACCGGGAGAATTCGCCTGCACACCTACGATCCTCTTCATCGCCTGCTTCTTTGCCTGATGAAGGCGATATCGAGCATTCACCGCCATGTCGGAAAACAGTCCTGAGCACCAAGACCACCTGCACGAAGCGCCGTCAGCCGCCGTGTCACCTCCACACGACGAGCCCCCCGCTACTGCTAGTAGTAGACAAAATGATCTCCCCGCAGCAACGACAGCAGCAGCATCTGGTCACGAGAACACCTTTCCAGGAACGTCTGCTGTCCCAGTGCCAGTGCCAGTGCCAGCGGTCGCCGGATTGAAGGTCGCGCAGCCGTCGACCTTTCTGCAACCGCTTCCGCGTCCTCGTGCCTTTTCACGGCCAATGACTCCCTCCCTGCCTTTGAGCGCGGTCGACAAGGAACAGATTGAGGGATTGGTGAGTGATTTGGAATTTCATGACAGAACGCTGCATGGACTATCACGCGAGAAACGTGGGATATTATATGAGAATGTGCTAATCGTGGGACAGCGCGCCATTCGAGCCTTCCTTAAAGTGCGCACCAGCTACGATGTGCTTCCCCTGAGTTTCCGCTTGATCATCTTCGACCAGGCCTTGCTAGTCAAGAAGAGTCTGAATATTCTCATGCAAAATGGTGAGCATCATGGCAAACTCGGATCGCCTCCAGAACTGACAGACGACCGAAAGGCATCGTGTCTGCGCCACTATGGGATTCGACAACCTCGACCTTCGCCGGCATGCTGACCACGTCCGACTACATCAACGTGATTCAATACTACTGGCAGAATCCACATGAGCTAGAAACAATCGATCAGTTCCGACTGGACAGTCTGCGGGGTACGAATCAAGCCCCGTAATACCACTCCTGTGCCGCTAATATTCGAGACAGATATCGAGAAAGCCATCGGAGCGCCACAGATTGAAACTGTATCCATCCATCCTGAACGGCCGGTTTACGAAGCATGCCGCATGATGCTCGCCTCCCGCGCCCGCCGTATACCCATCATAGACATCGACGACGAGACACGGAGGCCCATGGTCGTGAGCGTAATTACACAATACCGCATACTCAAGTTTGTGGCGGTCAACGTGAAGGAGACGGAGAAACTGAAGAAACCGCTAAAGGACCTTGAGATGAAAGTGGGCTCATACGATAATTTGCAGACTGCGACAATGGACACGCCTGTCATTGAGGTGATACATATGCTGGTCAAGAAGAACATTTCAAGCGTGCCGATTTTGGACAAGGATGGTAGGTAACGTGGAGCTATGGACAAACCGAGTGTTACTAACGTGTCCAGGAACGGTCATCAACGTCTTTGAGGCAGTGGATGTCATTGCTCTCATCAAAGGAGGCGAATTCGATGAGCTGGACATTTCAGTCGGAGAGGCGCTGCTCAAACGGCCAGATGTGCGTCCCCATAAGATTCACGTTGCGATCGGCATACTGACGCTCCACGTAGGATTTCGCAGGGATCTACACGTGTACGATGCATGACCGGTTAGACACGATATTCGACACGATTAGAAAGTCCCGAGTACACCGGCTGGTAATTATCGATGAGAACAGCCGCTTGAAGGGAGTGCTGACGCTGAGTGATATCCTGTCCTATGTCCTCCTGGAAGGAGAAGACGAAGACGAGAGAAGCGCATTGAATTGAGCAGCAGGTAATTGGACATGCGTGGACACGAATGCTTAATGAAAGATATAGAACGGGTAGGGAATGGATTGGCGCGTGGATTTCTTTATAATCATGAATGCCAAACCTGGACTGACGATGAGGCATGTCTCTGCTTGGCCCTCGCCAATCAGAATCTCTTGTGGACAGTGAGTGTCAGGTGAATGATGACTTTCACCATGAGATTGCCGGTGCCAAACTGGCAGGATTGGCATCAATTAGCAGATGAGAAAACAAACAAGAGGCACAACGGTGCGGGAGAAGTGTTGTTATGGTGGTTGGGGTTGGCTCCAGTTAGGTCTTAAACACACCACCGCAAAGTGTCTCACCAAGCAATATATCATCCATGTCCGATGAGAAGAATGATTAGTTGACTTAAGGTATACAGTGCATGGAAAATGAGACGCTTCTCGCAATTTGTTCATCTGGATTGCCATGACAGGAGTTCACTGCCATCTGGAAATAGAAAGATGACGACGTCAAACAGGTGACCAGAACAGCAAAACACCAAAACACCAAGCACCATGGCAACTCGTATTACTTCACATGATTCTGACTCTGATCATCCATAGGCAATCGACATACACCTTGACGATATTCGAGGTCTCTCTCTTATTATGCAGAGTGCTCCTTCCGTTCCAAAGCTATACGTAGACAGTTCCTTCACAACTTCTCATCACCAACATCTCAGCTGCTCCTTCTCTATATCCTATCACGATTGGGGTCAACTAACGTTGAGATTCCATCATGTCCGCTTCCCCGACACAAACACCCCGAGTCTTTGACGGCACACGACCGCGCTCGACGTCCAGCACAACGACGTGCAAGGCGAGGCACTCGCTGTTGAGCTCTATTGAGATTTTTGAGGAATTGAGGGACCTTGCACTTACGCCGTCGCAATCACGGACATCGATCGAACCAGGACATACAGAACAAACACCACAGCTAAGACCTACGACCTCGGTTACGATTGCAATCGCAAGTTCAAGAGGACGGTACAGTTCATTCAATCCCCCAACTTTGATTCCGCGTCCTTCTTCTTTTCCTCCGGCAAAACCGCCGATCTCGTCTTCTCGGTCTCACCGAGCACTCGACGGCATGTCTCGTAAATTCAAGAAAGGCACGCGCGATCTCTTCTCCCGGCTCTTCGTCAAACCATATGAACCCATCCAGACTCACGGGAACGTGCATAATTTGGCCAGAGTGGGTGGGGTGAGTGTGCTTTGTTTGCCTATGGAGTTTGCTGCTTTTGATTTGGTCATTCCGACGAGGTTTGCCGCTTGTGGGCAGTTTTTGGTTGATGTGGGTGAGTGCAATCTGTTCAACTTGAGGAGGTTGGAGAAAGAAAGGGAAGAGGAGAGGGACTGTGGATGATGTCTGACAAAGTTACAGGACCACAGGTCCCTGGATTATTCCGCATACCCGGTCAGACACGGACGGTCACGGCCCTGAAAGATCATTTCCTCGGTCACCTTTATCTCGATTCTTTTACCGCGCCTCACCAACAGGACATCGAAGTTACCATTCGTCTTGCTGCGTTACCGAGCCAAAGCGTGGTCGCCTACAACATCCACGATGTCGCATCGACTTTCAAGTTCTTCCTTGGTGAATTGGACGGAGGCATATTGGGCAGTGTCGATATTTTCGAGAACTTGAGAAAGGTTCTCCTACCCAACGCTAGCACTGGGCCTAGAAAAGAGAAGGAGAGGACATCTCTAGAATGGGCTTGCCGGGGTCTCGATGAGCAAGAGAAGGGGGAAGACGATGCTGGCATTGAAGCGAGATGGGTTGCACGAGTTCTATGCGGTATCGAATGTGCACAACGTCGTAATTTGATCCTCGCGGTTTTTGGGGTCTTAGCCATGTTGAAACAGGATCCGATCGATTCGGCTATGGGCACTCCAACGTGCTCGGCTTTTCCGGCCACCTTCTCAGATTCGCTGAGGGAATTGAGCGAGGACTTCCAACCTGCGATCGGTAACGAACGCATGTCCTCCAAGGCGTTGAGTCTCGTCTTTGCGCCTTTGCTACTTGGGAACCTTACGGACCGGATTCACATCGAGAAGAAACATCAGCATACCATCTCGAGCCCGGCGATCCTCAGGAGAAGAAGCATCCCGCGCACGGCCAGCGCTTTACATCTGAAACGCTTTTCGGGTAATTCGACACAACCTTCGCCTATTACGTCTTCTCGCCCTTCCACGTCTGGGCCGGTTTATAACAAGAGTCCTAGCAAGCGCCATCACATCTCAGCGCCGATTCAAATGCCAGGCAAGGAAAGCACGCCCTTCACGGAGAAACTGAAGAGGGTTGGTGGGAGGGCGGAGCAGGGAGAGGAGTTGGGCAAGGGTGTGGAGAGGAACCGCGTTGCTGCTAGGATGATTGAGATGTGCATTAGAAATTGGGAGGATGTTGTTGAGTGTTTGAGGGATGGAGGGTTTGGTGGGAGTGGTGAGGAGGTGGTTTGAGGAGTTTTGGGAGATGGAGATGTTATCTTTCTCACTTTCACTTGTGGGAGGGACTGGGATACTTGCTGTTCGTGTTGAAGAAAGCATGAGATGTACTGAGAGCCTCACTGTTGTTGTTGGTGGAGCTATACTTTTTCGGTTCGTATGTTAACCACGAAGTACGACGTAAGAGCATATGAGATTTACTCCCTGCAATTCGGGGAAGTGGGATCGAGGACGGTGTTTTCACTGCTCTGGGATGTTCATAGCTTGGCCTATTGCGCAGCCTTGTTTTTACCCCCGTATTTCAGGTTATACCAACGATCCACTGGGCCGGGTCCACAACGCGGGAGCCATCTACTTGCGATGCGGCGTCGAGACCGGAGTTTGTTTAGATCTATGCTTGGGTTTGGCTGTCTTTCTGGGTTGAATTTATTGACTCTGATAGTACAGTACTACTTTGTGGATTGTGCCCTCGGAGGCAGCTCCCCTTATCTCTTCACTGGCGCCTTCCCAGCTGTCCGCAACAGCACTGTACGGGATCATCCTGAGCCACTATAGAGCTGGCCTACTCTCGCTACTCTCCGCCTGCGAAACTCAACTCACTGCATATTCTGATCTCTTTATCATACCCTTCCCGTCTCGACGCCTCCTCTGCAGACAAGATTCTCCTGCCCGCTTCGCTCTACGGCAATCCTATTCTGACCTATCATTGCCTGCTTTTTACGCACCACGCGCCAACATTACTCCTACACCTCTCACGTCCGGGTCCCTGTCTCGGCTGCCGGCCAGTGACAGGGCGCGACATGCTCGAGCACACCACTCGAGAAGCACGTCCGAATTGGCCATCTCAGAGACTACCTCAGCAACGGATTTGGCACACTCTCAATTCTGCTACGGCACTACTGATGACACTGATACAGCGGAACGAGCCAGGTATGTCGAACAACCCGAACTTGTCCCATCCTGCTTTCTGACCCAACTATAGATGTCGAGAGATCGCCGCGTGAGTGGCGCGGAGACGGCTGTAACCTGTCTCCCACAGCATACTGATTCAGCAATAGCTATTTATCGGCAGCTTCCATTGGCTCCGACACTCATCATGGCCCGCCTGCATCGCCCCGTCTTTCAAGAGACACGAATCTGAACGCACTGGTTCAGCTTGGGACCTTTCGCCTAAATGCTGATCGAGCTTTCCTCTCCATGCTTGATGGTGAATTCCAATATGTTGTGGCCGAGGCGACCAGAGAGCAGCCATTTTTGTCATGCGAAGTGACGGAAAGCGAACCGTCCTTGTTCCTCGGTGTCTGCAAGCTGGCATTGGGTTACGGACTCTGTCCCAACACAATGCAGGCCTTTACTACCGACACGTACACCAAAGATGGTCCCAATATCACCTGCAATCGTGACCGATTTGTAATCAACGATTTGCATGCCGAGCCCGATTATGTGGACAGACCCTACGTTGCTGGTTTCCCACACATGGTTTCCTATCTCGAGGTCCCGCTGATAACCCCCTTGGGCTATGTTCTGGGCAGCTACTGCGTAGTCGATAATGTTAAACGCGATTTTGATAACAACAAGAACGTCAACGCCATGAAGGAGATCTCCAATGCCATAATGCGTCATCTTGATCTTGTGAAGACGAAGGTGCTCCGTGATCGCTCTGAGAAAATGATCATAGGTCTCGGACACTTCATGGAACGCGACGTTGCTATTTCAAATCCTTACGCGAGCGCTTCGGTGACGGCAAGTGTGGAGAGTACACAGCGTGAGCTTTCAGGCGTGGGAGGTAATTTGGCCACACCAGGATCCGAAATTCCGGACCGGCGACTGTCTATATGTAGTCAACTCAGTCAAGCGACATGGTCAGACTCAGGATCAAGTGTTACATCAACATCAGACGATCAGTACACTACATCAGAAAATCCAAATACCACATTCGTACCCTGGACACCTCGCCTCACTCCGTCTCCGATCGACGAGAAGGCCGTTTTAAACCCCTCCTCTGCGAGCTCAGGACCAGTACGCATATCTAGTGGCCAGAACGAAGTCAAAGATAAGCAGAGTAGCGCCAGCGTCCCGGTTTCGCCTCCACGGTCACCCTGCCCTACAGGGGGCACATTACCCAGCGTCGCTCCACCGATGCCTCCATCACCGGCTACCACTCCCACGAGCAAAACTACTCACGCTTCTCCTGTCTCACTCGAGGTACGAGATACTTTCGCCAAAGCAGCCCGTACAATCCGAGAGGCTATAGGAATGGACAGCGTGACCTTTTTGGATGCTGTTCCAAGCGGCTTTGCGAGCAGGGTCGCGGTAGCACACCCCGCACCGCAAGAGGACCAACTTTCAATGGAGGCTCCGGAGTACTTCACTGAAGGGATCAAGGAGGTGTACTGCGCCACTCTCTCGCATTCAGCAAAAGCCCAGGGACCCAGCCACACACAAGCCCCTGCACCACTACAAATGCCAGAAGCGATGTTGCAGCGTTTTATACGGCGATACCCTCGTGGTCATATCTTCACAGCCGACGCCCTGGGTCCCATTGATGTTCACTACGGGCCTGGCCATGCTTTGCGCACTGTTCAAAAATCACGCGGTAGGACGACTCGCTACAGAGAGGATATCCGGAAACTCTTTCTTCATGTACCAAATGCGCGGTATGTGGTCCTTCTTCCGCTTTGGCATTTCCAGAAGGAGGTGTGGTTCTCTGCAATGGTCGGTTATGTCATCGACCCCAATTTTGCGTTGTCGTCCCAAGACATCAACCTGTTATCTTCTCTCGGCAATTCCATCATGGCACAGGTGTCTCGCCTTGAAGCTTTATCGGTGTCTCGCGCCAAAAGTGATTTCGTCTCTTCGATAAGCCATGAACTCAGGAGTCCTTTACATGGCATCATGGCCAGTGGTGAGTTGTTGAGAGACACGCTCAAGGACCCCAACTGTCTTCCTTTTTTGGACATGCTTGATTCTTGCTCGACCACCCTTGTCGACACGTTCGATAACCTGCTCGACTTCGCGAAAATCAATACTGACGCGAGGGCAATGAGTAACATGGACACTGCTCTACTCAAGCAGCAAGTGGAGCCCGAACTGCCGCTGGTTGACCTGAGCCGCCTGGTCGAAGAAGTGGTGGAAATTGTGCAACTAGGTCACGCGTCAAAGACTGGGTTCCATGCCGAGCCAGAGCAAACCGCTTCAATGTCGGAAGGTGTTGAACTGTCCTCGAACTTGGCGGAGACACTGCCAGACACTGCCGTGCTAGTTACTGTCAAAATCGAGAAACGAGCAAGTTGGATGACAAGAGTTGATGTGGGTGCTTGGAAACGTATAAGTAAGCCAATTTTTATTATACTGCTTTCTGGCCAGGTCAGATTTCGGCACTGGAATTGACTTTCCATGCAGTCATGAATCTTCTCGGGAACTCTCTCAAATACACGAGGAGTGGGCATATCGAGGTTGGTCTGAGCGTGATTCAGAAACCCGGTAGTAAAAATCCTCTGCGCAACCACATTTGTTTCTCGGTCAAAGATACAGGCATCGGGATGAGCCCTGACTACATTAAATACCACCTCTTCACGCCATTCGCTCAAGAAAATATACTGTCGCCTGGCGCTGGACTCGGTTTGAGCATCGTGCAGCAGCTTGTCAAGAGATTGGGTGGAGAGCTGGATGTCAAGAGTCTAATTGGAATCGGGACGCAGATCACAGCTCTTATTCCGTCCAAGGGAGGAAAGTCCGATCCTGTGGCGCTTCAGCTCACACCCATTGATGAGGAGTCAGAACTGGATATACACCATGACCTAGCAGGCCATACCCTCTGCTGTATTACTTGGGACGCATACCGCGCCATCTCCGATGAGAAGCGCAAATCGGTAAGCGAAGTGCGAGACCGATCTAGGGTGACCAGATCGATCCTCAAGCAGATTGCGATAGAGCGCCTCGGAATGAACGTAGTTTTTTCGACAAAATCGGATCCGTTACCGGCTGCCGATGTTTATTATTTTGACTCGTACATTCTTGGTCAGCCGATGCACACGAGAACCAAAACGCAAACGCCAGCAGCCTTGCTTTCCGCGACTCCACTGATCATGCTTTGTTCCGGATGCGGACCACTGCAAGTCTCGAAAGAGGAGGAGGCAGCGTCCAAGGTCGTACATATGAGGCATCCTATTGCTCCAAGAAAGTTGTCGACGGCTTTGCTCAGAGCTCTGGAAGTGGGGAAGCCGGGTCAAACAGCATTCAAGGCGGCTCCAGTCTTGTTGACCCAGGTGGTCGACTCCTATTTTCCTGCTCTTCTGGAGGAGAAGAAATCGGCGCTCGTCACAGTGCAAGAAGTTTCGCCTAGCATGAGTCTGCATCTCTCTCCGTCACGATCGTCCCCGCCAATCATAGCGAGCCCTTTACCATCGACACCTCTGCCGGGGTCTACATCTGAAGAGCAGCCCAGTACAACAACAATGCCTCAGGCCGCTTTGCATTTACTCTTGGTTGACGACAACCCCATCAATCTTAAGATACTGACCACTCTGGTCAAGAAGCTCAGCTTCACCTTTGCCACGGCCTGCAATGGCCTGGAAGCCGTCCATCAATTCAGCGCCTCCCTTCACCCTTCGAAGCGCCTCTTCGATGTTATCTTCATGGATATTTCTATGCCCGTTATGAATGGTTTTGTAAGTCGAACTTGACGATGGTGGAGGTTTGATTGCAAGCTGACCGGGCACACAGGAGGCAACGCGTGAGATCCGCCAGATAGAAAAGGATAACAGCATGGATTCGACGGACAAGGACATTGATGGTACCCACGGGTTTGGGTGCCAAATTGTCGCATTGACTGGACTCGGCAGCGAGGAAAGCCGACAGGATGCGTTCAGCAGTGGGACCAATTTGTTCATGACCAAACCGGTCAAGATGGGTCAGATTAAGCAGTTACTTGAGGCCGCTGAGGAGAGGGTTAGGAGGAGGGGGGGAAGGGGGAGTAATGCTGGTCCTGTGCCTTCGCAGGCTTTGGTGGAGGGGTCTCAGTGGGGCAAGTCCAATACGTCGAGTGTGGTGACGCAGGTTTCATCCGCGCCGCTGGCTGGTGGCAGGGGTTCGAATTGTTGACTAGAGCTGCTAGGAGGGTTATTGTACCGCGCTTACTTGTTTTATATCCTTGGATTGTGATTGATTTTTCTTTCTGGCATTGTGAAATATCGAGCTGGCTTAAAGCTAAATGATGGTGCTTTGATGATCCAGGACTTTGAAAAAGAGATGGTGCTGTGGTTCTCGTCGTGGGGCTGTAGCTAGGGATCCTCGTGTATGTACCGCGGGCGGGGACGAATGTTGCATTGTGTGTTGGAGATGGTGGACGGATGCGTTGAGGGATGGGTTGGGTTTGGGGGATCTTTTCGATTCTCGAGGGTCCTTGCTGAACCTTTTTAAAAGAGGTTGTGATTTCATGATCATGAAGGGAGAGACGTGATTCGCGAGTTTAGCTTTGTGCAGATGCTTTGGGGAGGGCTGGGAAGAGAAAGGGCTGTTCTGTTCCATTCTTCGACTCCTCGACTTCTCGAATCTGCGGTTTACTGTACACGATGCGTCTGTCATCTTGTTTCATGTCTGCGATTGGTTTTCTGATCTCTTTCGTGGTCCGGGTTTGTTGCTGACTCTGGAAGTATTGGTGGATGGTGTGAAGATCCGAGATGAGAGGGATACGAGGTGGGAGGTGGTGAGGGTGGTGAGGTGCTGGGTATACTGTGGTTGAAGTTGTACCTTGGAGTAATCGGTGATGAGATGGCGAAAGTGGGTGATGGTGTTCATCTAGGGTGGACATTGTGCATCTCTTTCCTTGCGCCGCCTTTGATTATGAATTGGTGCGGCTAAGCGACAAGACACCGTTCGAAGAGAGATCGAGTCGTAGCTCTGTTGGTAGGTAGCAGGACTGAGGGAGCGTGGCCGGTTTGACGAACAGGTTTGAGGCTCGACAGCTCGGACGTTGAGTCGTGTGAAAAGTAGTATACTTTGACTGCATTATGTATGGTGTGTCGATGGGCTGGCATCATGACGGTTTTGAACGTGCATCTTCTGCCTTGTCACCTGCAACTGGGTCACCCTCTTTCCTTTTCTTCCCTGTCCATACTTCTTTGATTTGATCCATGATCAGCGTCCCGTAGCCTTCTCCACTCTGCAAAACCTCCTTCTCCCTCTCGACCCTCTTCAGCTTCCAGTCGTCGCCCTGATCACCCATCCATAGCTTTTCCACCACACCCCTTTCCTTGTCACTGCCCTGTATGCCTCTTTCCCGCAGTTGCCGTCGCAGTTCCTGATACCTTTCTGAAGGGCCGGACGGTGGTGCCGGCTCTGACAGTCGTTGAAATAGTGTACGCCCGCTTCGAATGCCTGAGACGTGGTTCGCGGAGGCTACCCAGACGCCACCGAGGGCGAGAGTGTATAGATCTAGTTTCCGGGGAGGCAGGAGTGCTATGGCTGGACAGGCGACAACAAGAGCTATGGCTAGGTTGCGCTTGGCGGAGGCGTACTGAAGGGCGCGTTGTTCGGCGAGGGAAAGGGGAGGAGTAGGCTGCGGCGAAGCTGTGTCGAGCATGGCGATGGATTGGTGTCAATGGAATGTTTATGGTATTCTCAATTCCATTGTTGGTGGTGGTGGTTGGTAGTGGTGTGTATAGTCAACGTCGTCAGTCCATGATGCGAGCCAAGCCGATGAGGAGATTTGCAACACCTCATCCAGGATTGTTTTCCTACCAAAGAAATACCAACATAGAAAATCATGTGCCTCAACTCTCCACGTCCGAACGCGTATCAACACACAGCATTTCCGTCCCTGCACCTGCCATCTAGGACGTACTTCTATCATTCCGTCTTCTATTGGAATGCCAACCAACACCAACACCAACATTCTCACGGATTTACCATTGTCGTTACTCGGCTCCTCAACAAACTTGTCGATTTCATTGGCCTTCCTATGCTTGCCTATTCCTGTGAGAAACTTATTCTCCTCACTATTGGTTTAGGGCAATATTTATTTCCCGAGTTATTGGAAGCGAGTGACCTTCCTTGCTTTTGAAGGAGGCATACCAGACTTCAACGACAGATCCGGCTCCCATCATTGTTGACCGATTCTTTCTGGTGCTGTTATCAATCGCCAGTCCAAAGTTAGGGAGGCCCGAAGTTCGAACCATGCATACGGCATAGAAAGTCTTCGGACACCTCAATCCACTTCCTCAAACTCGAGTGTTCCGTGTCTGCGGGGCAGGAGATATTGCGAGGCGCAGGCACTAGGTTACACTTATTTGTTAGCGAACTGAATATTCTCCCTAACCTCTAAGATACGTTGTATTATTAGAAACTACCACTATACTTCCTAATCGGGCCTGTATACGACGCTTTTATCGCTGCAATCGCTCAATCTCGTCAATCTCGTTAACATAACTTAATCTTACTACCAAAAGCCGGCCAGGGTCTCGGAACCTCTGCCGCCGTCCTACTTAATCGATCGAGCGTCAGGGTTTATGAGGCTGCCGAGGTAGCGGTTCCGAGGGTTCGTTGCACTCGTGAGAGCCATTATTACGATTAATGAAACAATATAGAGGCCTAGAGCGCAATCGCTTGAAGCGAGCGAAAACTGCGGAGGAACTATTTTTATGCCCGGCGCGAATTGTACGTGGTAATAAGCTCATCTTAATATATTCGGTTGTTTGCAGTAATAGTCTCGAAAAAACTTGGTCCAGATGCGTTATAGCTTGGTACATCCGAGTTTGAGAAAGTGGATTGAGGTGTCCGAAGACTTTCCGCGCCTTGGTTTGCACAAGAGCGTGTCCGCACATCCAACCTTGATGATTGTGCATGATCTTCGTTGATCTCGCATGATCTTCGTTGATCTCGTCGCCAACTTGCGAGTCGTCGTCAAGGCCTCCTTGCCTCCAGCCTGGACATACACAGTAATGTGCAGTACTTCAATATGAATTATATTAGTGCCAGGACAGCGAGATTAGCTGATCTCCTTCTCAAACGCGTCGCTGTTCTCGAGCCCACCAATAATGGTGCGAAAAACGGTCTTTACAAGGACGATAAATAAGCGAGTCTTCACGAAGACGTCGCCAGCGGTACTAGTAAGTCCCATAAATTCTCGCGGTATAAAGATCAAGCACCTTCGGCGCCCGCATTCATTTCCCAAGCCCGTATCTGTCTTGTACGACTATCAAAATCCTACTACCTTCTCGCCAAGCATACCTGCCTTGAGCAACAAATCCAAAATGCTTTCCAGAATCACGACGACTACTTTTGCTCTTCATTTCCTCCTCGCCTCTTTTGCCGTTGCTGGTCCTCCCGAAAAGAATCCTTCTCATCAGAAGAACCCTTCTACCAACAAGAATTCTACTCCCAAGAAGAATTCTGAGAAGATTTCTGAACAGAAAGGCATATATATTAATACTCCATCTTGCTCTCCAAGTTACGCTGGATGTTATGCTGATTGCCCGGGTACTTGGACATGCTTGTACCTCAAGGGGGCGATCTGCTGCATTAAATAGGACATGGTACGTTGTAACAACATATTTACCGAACTCGAAGGCCTGCACTGACAGCTTTGTTCTCAGAGAGATATACGCGCATTGGTTTTGGCATAGCTTTCATGATTGGTATAGGCGCGATGGATGTATCGGCTATCGCGGATAGCGCGATGGTTGTATCGCCTTTTCAAAAACGCTTCTATCCACGGGTGGAAAACACGACGAGTCTTGAGAGAATGCTAGCACTTGCGGATTCGTCCAGTTGCTATACAATATACAGGTTGACCACCTTTAACAGCATGCACTCTTGGATCGCCGCAATAACAAATCCACACTGTGGTACAAACGCAATCGCAGCAATGGTATATTTCTATCGAGGACGAATCTTATGAGTACCAGCGTTGTCAATAATGATTCGTTGAAGTTTCGTGGTTGTTTCCTGGTCGACTGTGATGACTACTTTGGAAGGAACTCCTAAATAGAGCTCCGTAACGATGTACTGTGTAGACGTGATCCCGGTAGATAATGGTGGTTTATTGAATCGATCGTTGACAGGGCTTTCGGAAACTAACAATAGCGTTTTCAAATAAATCTTTGAACAACGGAGTTGAGACGATTCAACTCTGGTACGGAGCTTGGATGGTCTTAGCCTTGCCAACATGAATGAATGATGCCAAACCATCGGGTGGACAAAGTGGATACCAAAATAGGTAGTCCTTAAACAATTCTCATCCAATTGAAAAATTGGCTGAGAGCCGAGGTCCTCAGATTTCGAAGCCGGAAGTCTCAGCTGGCCTGTGACGTTCCCGAACGGGAAAAGCGCCTCGTTTAACGATCCATCTCCTCAGGTCGCGATCTTGATTCTCTTCGTCGCTCCACCATTTTCCACCTTTTTGCGCAGATAACGCGAAACAAAGTCAGTCACATCTCAGTTTCAGGGCTCTTGACCCACACGCTCTTGCTCCTCCATTTGGAGTCCATGGGCCGCGGCGACGCGATCTCTCCGCTTGCTCTCATACAATACCCACCCCCACAACCCAACCGTACTGTGGTATATCATCTCGGCCGCGATTCGTACTCAGTGCAGATCAAACAAATGCTGATTCCCATACCGATCAGATGCACCAGGGTGCATGGTTGGCGGTTGTATATTCTTTCAACTCTACCGTGCCATGTTGCATGTCACCGACATGAGAGGCAATTATTGTCGTTGCGTTTTTAAAAAAGAGTGCAACCTGCTATTCAAGGTTAAAATTTTGCTCAACCCGAGGAGCTTACAGTGCTTACGAGGCCGTACTTTTCGGCGTTGAAATTTCGTTTAGGGGGTTTGATTGGGCCGTAGTAGGCTCCGCTGTTAAGCTCAACCCAATTAGGTTAGAAGGATAAGGTCAGACCGCCTAGAACCCGGGACCGTCTGAAACCCAAATATTCTTGAGCGTATAGTACACTTTAATACGGTATAAATTCCGCACTACCGCACCAACCACCTACGCACTAACCACCTGTATATCAGTGAAAGTACCAACTACCTTATAACCTCACCGAAATAGAATTAGGTATCTATAAGATTTATTATCGAGGTAGAAGATTACCTCATAACTTTTTCCTATTCTATTTACGCAGGTTCTCTGTAGGATAAGTAACTTAGGATTAAGGTTTATTTTGGCGAGGTGGTAAGTGCGTAGGGGGTCAATGCCCTGGCTGATGCACTTCGTACGGTACGGTGATTTACGTGCCAAGAATATTTGGGTTTCAGACGGTCCCCTAGAACCCTCCCTAGACCGTCTAAGCGAAGACTCGGTGTTCGTTACGATG
Organism: Venturia asperata; assembly: GCA_003689335.1. Classification (NCBI taxonomy): domain Eukaryota; kingdom Fungi; phylum Ascomycota; class Dothideomycetes; order Venturiales; family Venturiaceae; genus Venturia; species Venturia asperata. The sequence continues at coordinate 727,709 of QWWL01000012.1, forward strand.
CAATCAAACCGCTGGGCGAAAATTAACGTGGAGAAGCAGATTGCACTCTATTTACGCAACTTCAATAAGACGAAGCGACATCAGCATGCCTGCTCGCACGATCTGGGATGTAACTACTATCTTTGAGATGTTTGTGGCATTCACTTACTTATACTCAGGTCAAGGAACAATGCTAGGGAGACCATTCACTTACTCATACCTAGGTCAAGGAACAATACCAGGGAGACCATTCACTAACTTATACCCAGGTCAAGTACAATGCCAGGCAAACTACAAGAGTCGTGCCGAATTCTCCGTCTCGCTATTTCATTTCGTGCTTGGATGTGATCAGTGTCAAGGACATGGCTGGCAGCCCAATGCGAGAAAGACTCGAGAGTAGTCTTTTGTCTCTGATATGTCCGATGGTAGCTTGGAACGCAACAATGACAATGGTAGCAATCAATACCCATGGCGTATCTGGGGAAGCTATGCAATTTCGTCTTCTGCGAATCGATGCCAAACGTCATGTAAAGCGGATACCGAACCTCTCGATACTCCCTGATGGAAACGCAAGCGAAAAACGCGTCGAAGAAGGTGAGGTCGACCCGCGCATCTTGAAAGCTCTACCAACGTTGGTCACCTTTCCATTTCTTGCTCACACTGCCATCCCCTTAGTTGTTCTTTCCTGGCTTGCATCTTGGCCAAGCCTTTCTCATCTGCACTTACCTACCGCACCTCACCAAGCGTGCCAATGAGAAAGAAAGAGATGATGATCCCGATGATGTTCGGGCTGCCGAGGATTAACGAGATTCTTGAACAAATGTGTTCCACCACGTCTTTCGCAATGCCGTAGGTAGAGTCCAAGGCTGCCAACATTCGAGAAGAAACTTGAACAGGATCCCCAAAAAAGCGAACTGTTTATACGCGTCAGATTTTTGTTGCGACGAGCCGATAATCAAGAGAGAGGCAGGCGTGACAACGCACTCCAACACTGTTTTAAAGACTACGGAGAACTATGTTTGGGTGATATTATTACGTGCGCAGAGGCACAAGGCAAGCGGACTAGATAAGTATGTGTACCAAAAGATACGACTCGTATTCTATCTCTGTAGTAGCCAGATCGAGGGTTAGTTGTTTAACATCTAGTGTAACCAGACACCCTTTCGGGTCTTGGCTCTAGTATATAGGGGCCTATACCTAAATTATCTACTTTTACCATAAGTACTACATCTAGGCTAGAGTACTAACTCGTTAACAAAAGCCCTTTTTTCTGCTCTATTACCAGTAGAGGAATGGAGAATTATAGCAGCTTATAATATATCATTAATAAGATTCCAAGCAAGTCGACGTGAGTTAGCGAAACGAGTAGAATTCGGAAATGAATAAGCTTACTATGAATTGGAACCGAAGTCCAGACTTTGGGGTTGCAATTCGAGTCAAAAGCAGTCTGTTCGTAGCGGCCTAAACAATAGTACCAGGGAAACGGCGAGGTTTCCAAGATCGAGATGATAACACAGCTTCGAAGGGACATGAAGGCCAAGCATTGAAGAGAAGTGGAAAAAGATATAATGGTGCTACGACGGTTTACCTAAGCGGTTTGATACGGACCCCGTAATCAACCCAACTTTTGCCTCTCTCTTACTCAACTCAATAACGATATTGTTAGAGTAAAGTCGAATCTTTGCTACGCTTCGGCGCTCTGACGGAGTGGTTAACGTGTTTGACTCGAACGTTCCGATGATGTTGGACTCAATTAGAATATCAAATTCGTTCGGGAGCGCAGGTCCCGTACGAGACGACCCTTTCTCGCGCTTATGTGCATGCTCTAGTAGTGAATAGGATCCTACGGGCGTCGTGTCTTCCTTTTGACCTTTCCTAGCTTTTGTAATGTTCATTTGCTACCTAGCGAGCAACGCGGCGATTCAATTCAGAGGAGAATTATTACAAGGATGCTCATTTTATTCTTTTCAAGTGTCCACGGTCGTAAAAGCCTATCTATATAGTTGATCAGAGGGCTCGATCTTGCATCAAAATTCGCTTTTTAAAACTCTATCGTCTGCTATTTTCTCGTCTGACTCGTTGTGACTCGAGAGCGCAACGCTTGAAGCTGGCCTTCTGTTGTGTTTCGGCAGTCTATTTTTGGATGGCGTGCGAATCGTGATTAGCGGGCCGCGTATTAGTCGAGTAATACAGCTAAGGTAGTCGTTACTTTCGATGGTCGCGACCTCACCTTTTATCGCGATTAAACGTTGCGTCACAACTCCTCTTTTACGCAGCCATGGGTAAAGGTCAGATACATGTTCTCTGCCTAATTTAATTACAATGTTAACAGTGCTTCACTAGGAACCGACAAACTCTACATAACACACTCCGAATGGGCGTCCGGCGACAGCTTTGGTGCCAGCTCTGGCGCAGGAACCTCTGGCAAATCCAAAGTTGACGGCGCATCCTTCAAACGACTACCCTTCAACTATTGCGCCCTCAGTCTTCAGCCTTTCAGTCACCCAGTCTGTACTCCAGCCGGTTCCATATTTGACCTCACGAACATCCTCCCTTGGCTGAAGAAACACGGCACGAATCCAGTCAATGGCGAACCCTTAAAAAACTCGGAACTGATCAAGCTAAATTTTGCCAAGAACGACGATGGCGAATACGTGGATCCAGTTACCTACAAGGTCTTTACGGATAACACGCATATCGTGGCGCTGGGAAATACCGAGAATGTGTTCGCTTGGGATACGGTGGAGAGGTTGAATATCAAGGCGAAGAATTGGCAGGATTTGGTGACGGATCAGGAATTCAGTCGGAAGGACATCATCACGATTCAAGATCCACAAAGTCTCGAGTCGAGAGACCTGAGCTCGTTCAAATATCTAAAGGAAGGAGTGAGCACACTGACGCCAGAGCAGGAGGCTGAAAGAGATAACCCCGCAGCGAATATGAACACAGCAGCTCTCGGTAGCTCGGCCAAAATCATCAAGGCAAAAGAGGCGGTAGCGAGAGCAAGAGCAGAACGCGACAAAGCAACCAACGATGCCAGAACAGGAACCAGCAAAACATTGACGACCCAAAAGAAAGCCAATCACTCTATACAAACGAAGAAAACACCCTATAACGCAGCACAATACACATCCGGAAAAGCGGCAATGTCCTTCACCTCAACAGGCCTAACCCCCGAAACCTCAAACGAACTCGCCCTCCTCACAGACGAAGAATACATGCTAAAACCCAAACGCATAAAGACAAAGGGCTACGCAAGGATGCAAACAAACCACGGCTCCCTGAACATAGAACTCTACCCGGAATTCGCACCCAAAGCCGTCTGGAATTTCGTGCAACTGGCGAAAAAGGGATACTACCGCAACCTCGTCTTCCACAGGAATATACGCAATTTCATGATCCAGGGCGGTGATCCCTCAGGTACAGGCCGGGGCGGCACGTCCACCTGGGGCAAAAACTTCGAGGATGAATTCGAGGGACCGCTTAAACACGATACGAGGGGTACGTTGAGCATGGCCAACAAAGGCAAAAACACAAACTCGAGTCAATTCTTCATAACCTACCGCGCGGCCAAACATCTCGATCTCAAACACACAATCTTCGGCCGCGTGGTCGGCGGTCTGGACGTCCTCGCCAAACTTGAGAATGTGGAAACGGATGACAAAGACCGGCCGTTGGAGGATATAAAAATGGAGGATGTCGTTGTGTTTGTGGATCCATTCGAGGAGTTTCAGAAAAAGAGGGTGGCGGATGATCGGTTGGAGAAACAGAAGGAGGAGGTTAGGAAGGCGGGCGGAACGGAGGATGATAGGACGACGTGGACGGGGAAGAGGATCAGGGCGGATGGGAAGGTGGAGCAGACGGGAAATGTGGGTGTGGGGAAGTATTTGAAGGCTGCGCTTGAGGCGAAGAAAGGTGGTGAGGAGGATGAGATTGTGGGGATGTGGGAGGATGAGGTGGAGCCGGAGCCTGTGAAGAAGAAGGTCAAAACTGGGGGGTTTGGAAATTTTGATAATTGGTGAGTGTGGGTGGAGTTGGTCGACGGTTGTGATTTTGCACAGCCGAGGATTTTGGGAAGGCATCAGGGATATGGTATGCTATACTCGTACTGCTTAAACTCTGCCCAATGTCATTGCGCGTTGTTGTAAGTCCCCTCTCCAGGCTCTACGTATCCATTTCTGATGCTTCATAGCACATGCACTCGATGCGATGAATGTAGCATTAGAGCACACCGATGAGCTCAAATCATTCGATTGCAGCCCACAACGTCGCTTTCACGATCACAATCCGTTTTTCCAATCCTAGTCTCGCTGGATCCTCTACCATCTTAGCTTTGGTCCTACCTTCCTCCGTCTCTTCGACCGTGTCATTTCTCTAGACACAAACTCGTCATCCTCGCTGTCATCATCGCCGGCGTTATCGGAGCGATAATCGTCATCAGAATCTTCTTCTTGGGTTGCGAGATGAGTACCCTGCGGGCGTTTACGTTTCGGAGCAGCGCGGGATGGTGTCCATGGGTTTCCTGACGCGAGAAGAGCGACATGCAGTAAACTTCTTCGTGTTTGCTCTGGCTCTGGCTTCAGCTCCGGCTCTGGCAATGGTGCTTTTGCTTTCACTGGTGCCTTTACTGGTGGTGCTTTTGCTGGTGCTGGTGCCGGTGCTGGTGCTGGTGCAACACTGACGCTGAGATGTCGGCGGATCCTTGCGTCCAAGCAGATTAGATCTTGGTCTCCTCCATCTTCTTCGCCAGATCGACATCTTGAGCAGAAGCAGTTCTCGAACCAGCCCGCGAGTTTCTCCTTTATTTCGGTTTTGGACAGTCTGGCGACTTCCTTATGGCCGATATAGCTGATAAAGATTTCTTCTCCAGCTGTAATTGGCCGGAGTAGTGTTATTTTAAGGGTAGTTCCACCGCCGACATGCTCCCACTTGGCATTGGGGTGACAGGAGTGGTTGAAATAAGAGAATAGCGGGCTGATAGCTTCAATTAGGATATCGCCTACAGTTCTCTCCCAGCTGTTTGCTCTGAGCCGAGCTTTGATCGTTTGGATCACCCAGGTGTCGAAGTCTGGTGTCGTAAAAACATCAATCCCGATCTGTTCCAGCATGTTCATGGGCCAAACAATGTCCTCTTCCAGGGAAAATTTAATGGCCTGTCTTGCTCCTTTTGCGTCAGTGAGACCCTTCAAAAAGTCGCACTCGAGCGGGTGAAACCGCTTTTGTTGGTATTCTTTGCCAGCTGCGTGCAAAACTTTCTGGAGCAATTTCGCATGGGACATCTCTGTCTCTAAGATGTCATTCTCCTGGCGGAATGGCTCATCTAGCCTCCGTCTTGCCCCGAAGAAGTCGCGAAAAAACACTTTGGCGTGTGCTTCTGTATCATGAAGAGCCTTGGAACAGCTATAGTCTTGATGGTGGATCATTTGCACAACAGATCTTGCGCATGATATCGAGCAAAACGACTTGTCGCAACATTCGAGGCGAACGGGAATTGCAGGTAATTCGTCGCAACAACCGTAGCAGCGGTCCATTTCGCTGCATCCACTGAAAACTGTTGTTTCGAGAAAGACTTGGGTACCTGCTCGTAAGGCCCTCTTCGCAAATATGCCGTACATGTCATTTGGAGCATCCCTTGGGACTTGCGTCGAAAGTGGACTTCGAACGATCGTGCTCTTCCCAACGGTATAATGACCGTCTGAGGCTCGTTCAACACACTCTTTCAAGGTTTCCATGGTCTCAGCGCTTCGATGAGCACGATCTCCAGCAGTGAACGGGTAGTCGGTCCACGAGATCCTGCCAGCGCGCATGGCCTCTTCCACCCCATCTAGGTCGACATCATTTTTGCCCAGCTCTTTACGCTCGTCAGCCTCAGCCTGTTCAGCAAGTCTGCTGAGGTCTGCATTCCTTCTGGACCAATGCGACCACTTCAAAAAATGGACACATTCGACAAAAGAGTTGGCAAAAAAGAGACACTCGCATAGTGTCATCTTAATGTCGTCTGTGAGGGAGCGTATGATGGTGGTTAGCTCAGTCGATGGATACTCTCTTCGTATCTCTCGTCGCACAGCATCAGCATGCTTCCAAGTATTGATAGAAATTGCTTGGACGAGAAGCAACGCCTTATAGGCATCGCCGACTGCGAGTTCCGACCAGCCAAGTATCAGCAAGGCTTTTGCTCTTTCTCTCCATCTCCACGGTCTGAAAGGACGACGCCGGAGGCCGCATGTCAAGCTCTTCACAACAGCTCTCAATTTTACCGCTTCCTATTGTGATGTTAGCAAGAATCTTAGTACCGTGACTGGGCACCACTCACCCCGTCCTCCACTCGCGCAGTGTCTGGGTACATAGTTGTATACTCATCCTGGAATGAACCATTGTCGATCGAGTGAATGTGACCGTAAACCTCGTCAATCCAATCTCCTTCCATCCTGAACAGTGTCGAGCCAAAGATCGAACGAGGCTAAACGGAAATGCGATTTTTAGCGAAGAAATTCAAAGGCGCTAGAGACAAAGCGGGTGCGAGCTCTGCCATCGATAGTAGCAAGGACAATAGTGCTATTGTCGCCTGATATGACACGAGCCTGACTGGCACGCTACGCAGATCTGAGATCCGCTCTCAGATCTGAAGCGCGGAAGAGTTCAGTTCGTCGGCAGCACTGGGAGAGAGAGTGAGGAGCGAAGTGAGAGACGACTGTCACATGGCCAGCTAGGCTATTGACGAGGCATGATGTCTGTTTCGGTACGAAATCGGTTGCCATGGTGGTGAATGAGGTCGTGTTGTCAACACGGTGTTGTGAGAGTGTGGGAATGATGAGTCGGTGGGATAAGATATCGAGCGGCGTGGTCAGTCGAGGAGAAGGGCATTGTCGTTTGTAAGGTGGAGGATTTGTTGGCGTCAGCCAAGCTGTTATATAGACTCCATGGTCACAAGCGGCTGGGAAGGCACGGCCGGGTCGTAGCTGAGGCTTAAGCCATCGGGTCGTCGAGAAGTCGTTAATTCAGCGTCACCATCATTCGACTGGCCTCATCTTCCGAGTATTGAGACCCCATGAGGATCGAAGGTTCTTGTCTGGAGGCATGTGGGTTGAAGTCCTATTCACGAGGAACAAGGATACTGGCGCCGACCCAGTGGTATGATACTAACCTAATAATAATTGGTCCACAGCGGATCGGCGCTAAAGTTGCATGAGATCTTATCAACCAAGGTCACCATGAGCCACATTACGCAAACCAAGCTAGCAATTGCGACGATGAGATCTCATTTACGCACCAATATATTTTCACCATGGCCACTGTCCGGCTGCAGGACGAACCAGCAAAATCTGCAGGATCTGCATCGAGCTGCCAGAATGTCATTGCTTCTTCCTCCACCGAGCAGGGGAAGTACGAGCCCGGGGATAAGGTGGGACTGCCGCATTCCTCCTTGCCATCGAATTTGAGAAAGTCCGTATCTTTTTCGGACTACATCCGCGAAGCTGAGGGCCCGATGGCTAGAGAAAGAGATTATGCTAGGAGAAGGAGGCAAGAGGGGGACGAAAGCGCAGACGAGGAGACGAGCATCCTTGCAGGTGAGGTTGGTGGGCCGAGAAGGGGATACTCGACTGGACCAAGTCCTGGCACGTTGACACCAGCTGTGAACGCCAATTCTGGAACGAGGAGTCCGGTCCCGCGGGCATCCAATGGATTGGAGACATCGAGAGACACTTTGGATTCGCCCGTGAGGAGAAGGAGTCTAATTCCCCCTCGAGAAGTGCAAAAGAAAGTGCCAGAGACCTGGTGGAGGAAACAGGTTGAGAAATATGGGAGCGTGGAGTTGGAGAACAAAGGCAGTGTCGCTCGAGATCACCTTGCCCTCGGTATTTTACGCCTGTCGCGAACATTGCAAATACAATTCTAATCTGTGTGATAGAACGAACCTTCCTCGCCTGGCTTCGAACCTCCCTATCCTTCGCTTCGATTGGCATCGCAATCACACAACTCTTCCGTCTAAACACATCCATCACTGGGGAAGGAAAAGAGTCAAAATTGCATCACGTTGGAAAACCGCTTGGATCTACGTTCATTGCTATTTCGATTGTTATACTCTTCATTGGCTTCCATCGATATTTCGAGAGCCAGCACTATGTCATTCGAGGCAAGTTCCCTGCGAGCCGTGGAAGCATAGTACTTGTCGCTTTGATTGCAGGCGCTCTTATTGTAGCGAGTCTGGTCGTTGTACTTGCTATTGGGAGAGGCACATTTGAGAAATGAGATACCATGCCATGGACACACTATTCGTGTTGCCGGAGTTCTTGGGTAGTTTATGCTATGGGGCGAAGTTCATTTCGTCTTGGATATCGCCTGAAATAGGGCTACCGATTTATGCTGTGCTTATCACTTGCTAAATCATGAGGCAAACTGCTCAATCTGTCTCTTTCAATATTCTGCTCGTTTCGTTGTGATACACGTCTTCAAGCATTACACTTGGTTGTCCCCCCACCCTGACGATAGGCTGTTCCCACAGCACAATGCCTATCTATAGGACATATAAAGGCTTCCAGAGGAATATTCGTTAGTAACATGTGAAGGCACTACTGTGCCCCTGTCTGTTCTGACCGTAACCGATCATGAGCGTCAGGGTCCACACCTTGCCCTCTCCCTCTACCTCTTTCCAACCTCATCTTCTTCGAGAACAGGACATCCACCATCATTACAAGTCCATTAGACTGCCATTGTCGTTATTCTTGCTTGCTATCACGCCACGCTGGTCTCTCAGTATTGCCTCTGCTGCTAGAGTTGTGTAACTTGCTCTGAAACATGTAAAGAAGCTCACCGGCCTTCTTCATCCTGATCTTAGCACTTCGGCATATCTCACTTCTTATCGTCATGTGCACAAATGGTCATTGATTCACTTACCGTGTGTTTCAGTGTTCCTAATGCTTTTGAAAGCGGTCGCGGGCCATTACAAAAATAGTTTCGATGTTTTCCTACGCCTTGTAGATTGGAACAAAGCTGCCAGTAATTCTGGATTGGCAATCTTAGCTTAGATATTAGGGTAATTTTTGCGGAGTACTTAATCTGTACAATCTTATCTTCAGTACATCCTTTGGGATGGATTGAATCCTGATAAATAGTGGAAATATCCCAGACAACGAAGGACGTAAATAGGAACCAACTATTCGATCAAGTCCACATTCAATGAGGACATTCAATTCTCGAAGAAGATTCCCTCCGAATGACAGTTGACACACATTGAGGTCTAAATGGCTGATCAATTCCTATCAAACCTTCCAATAACCTTAACACTTCTATTTCCTATGATCTACTTCCTCTTTGAGCTACGAAAAGCCACAGTGCCCCACTAATTGAGCCACTCCGCTTCGGCTGACGACGAACCACTCCTGGCCCAGTCCCAGTATTGTAGCCTCTCATCAACACCATTGCGCATTCTCTCACCACACAAACCACTTTCTCGACTCGACGGAAACTCTCACAAGATGTCGACCGAGGCGCCCATTGGTATGGCCTGCATCTACTACCATCCCATTACTCTTCACCGAAATTCAGACCCTCGCTAACGGAGCTCCCACAGTCCTCGATGGAGGTACCGGTTTCCTCAAAGCCGGTTATGCCGGACAGGTATGCTCTATGATCAGAAAACATATTGACTGCTTGACTGGGCTAATGCTGCTTCCCATAGAACTTCCCAGACTTCCAATACCCCTCCATTGTCGGCCGCCCTATATTGCGATCCGAAGAGCAGACAGGAGACATTGTGGTCAAGGACTTGATGTGCGGACAGGAAGCTGCTGACGCAAGATCAATGCTGCAAATTACATATCCTGTGTGTAGAGTCGGAGCGGAATGCGACCAAGAAGGCAATGACTGACCGCCGCCCACAGATGGAGAATGGTATTGTCAAGCGATGGGACGACATGCAACATCTCTGGGACTACACATTCTACGAGAAAATGAAGGTCGACCCAACCGGCCGCAAAATCCTCCTCACCGAACCTCCCATGAACCCTCTCAAGAACCGCGAGCAGATGTGCGAAGTCATGTTTGAGAGATACAATTTCGGAAGTGTATACGTAGCAATCCAAGCTGTGCTTGCTCTCTACGCGCAGGGTCTTAGTTCTGGCGTCGTGGTAGATTCTGGCGACGGTGTCACGCATATCGTACCAGTATACGAAAGCACAGTGCTCAACCACTTGACGCGACGGCTGGACGTTGCTGGAAGAGACGTTACAAGGAATTTGATCGCGCTACTTCTTCGAAGAGGATACGCATTGAATCGAACGGCAGATTTTGAGACTGTTCGACAAATCAAGGAGAAGCTTTGCTACGTGTCGTACGACCTGGAACTGGATCAACGACTCAGCGAGGATACGACTGTGCTTGTCGAATCGTACACTTTGCCAGACGGACGAGTAATAAGAGTTGGAAGTGAGAGATTTGAGGCACCGGAATGCCTGTTCCAGCCTCACTTGGTGGATGTGGAACAGCCTGGTATTGCAGAGTTCTTGTTCAACACAATTCAGGCAGCGGATGTAGACGTGCGGAGCAGTCTGTACAAAGCGATTGTCCTGTCAGGCGGAAGTAGCATGTACCCAGGTCTTCCAAGTCGATTGGAGAAAGAGCTGAAGCAGCTGTGGCTGACGAAAGTATTGAAAGGTGATCCCGAGAGACTGAATGTATGTCGCGATCGTTTTGAGACTTTAGGTGATTGTGCTAACATGGATACAGAAATTCAAGGTTCGGATCGAGGACCCTCCACGACGGAGGCACATGGTCTTCTTAGGAGGGGCTGTTCTGGCCAACATCATGGCGGATAAACATGATATGTGGATAACGAAGCAGGAGTGGGAAGAACAGGGCGTAAGAGCGCTTGAGAAACTGGGGCCAAGGTAAGGGACTCGGAAAAGTCACGGTTATTGTGGTATGGTCTACGGGTTGAGGAAGTCTACATCGGGAATCTGGGGGTGGTTTTGTAGATGCTGTACTCCCAGATCAACATGAATCCAAAGCACGTCATTTATCCGAACCACCAACAGATTTTGAGCTATGAGGTATGAGTCATACTGGAGGGAGCCTAAAGTTTTGCCGTCGAAAGAATGCATGGATTCAGCCTCACAGTGGGGTTGTAATTGAACTGCCTCCACAGCATAGCTCCTTCAGTTCAACGCATCCAAACACCTATAAACGTCGATCAAGATCTGGCAATCTAAATTCAGAAATCGCGAGATGACGGTCGAACTGATCTCGGATTGAAAGGTCGCTGTTCGACTGCGACTTGCGTGCTCCTGGCGACGGCGCTGTGAACCCAAGCTGTCGTGAACGTGGTCCGCACCTGTGATAATCCATCCTGAAGCCTGCGAAAGGCTATATAAAGAGGCCTTTCCGTCGAAGATTGGGTGCAAAAACACGTCCGTCCCAGTCGCGTAAGCCTCTCACGTGAAGGGCCCAAGGCTGACCAATCATTCGACGCGCCTACCATAGCTTCCAACCTTACCTGCGAGGTTGGCGTTTGGCACTTCAACATCTACCATCCTCGCAATTCCTCCATCCCTCGACCATCGACAACACACACCACACGCAGAATCGACGCGTATAAATATCTACCGCTGCCCACCTCTCGATCAGCTCACTTCTTCGCCTGCATTTACTCGACATTCGCTTGTTAACGCGGCGCGCCAGAAACACGGCTGTCCAGCCCCCAGTATCGCGACTCCCCTTCGAGATTTTCGAGACTTCGCTTGCCATGGTGGAGAGGAATAGATAGTTTTGTGTGCTACGCAATTCCTGTCTTCAAAGACGAACAACTACCGCTCCTTTCGGGATCCAACCAAGTCAAACAGGACGTCTGCCATGTCGACTCCCAGCCAGTCGCCGGCTCCCTTCGAGACTCACGATGCTGGCAGTCCAGCTCCGCAGGATGGCGACGGATCGGAACCTGAGATTCCAAAGCGAATGATGCGAGGTAGGGTCACTGTAGGCAGATATGGCAGTGGAGACTAACGATTGAGCAGTCAAGGTTCTCTACACGTTTGATGATGATAACAAGACGAATTGCTTGGCCAGATTGCCCAATGCTCTGCCTATCCCCGTCGTGGCTCTCGATGAAACTGAAATCGGTGTTATGGAGCTCAAGATCTGCATACAGGCTATTGTCGCCTCGAGGTAGGATCTCAAGCTACTCCCACTGATCGCGCTAATCGAGATGCCTTCCAGTCCTGAACTAATTGCGAAGCTCGAGCACGACTACACCGTATACGCTTACGACTACTCAGAGTACGAAACTCCACTCGTCGGACAGGGCATGTTATCATGGGTCCTGGCGTCCGCGTCGCCCACTCCTAGCGCTCCTGCCAGCCAATCTCAGACAATGATTACCGGACGCGTTTGCAAGAATATTCTGGGTCTCTTCTCTTCGAATGGCATCAAGGAAACATTGGAGGTCAAACTCAAATTGGTACCGGTCCCAACAAGGTCGAAAAACGAGTTTTTGCAGAACATGGCAATTTATCGGAATCCGAGCGTTGTCATGCCCGATGGTTTTGACAACAACGCGTGGGATTCCTTCTTACAGGCTATTCCGCTCCCGAACGTTATGGAGGAACCACAGATGAACATGGGGTCATCCAATGGAGGTCGTGGCCAATTGGCGAGGACTGGAACTGGTGGCGTGGACCAATTACACGACATGCTAACACCAAAGTTCGAGCCAGATGATGACTTGTACTCGATGGGCCAGTTCAACAGTCGTGGTGGAAGTCCCGCTCCCAGTCACCACTCTTATTCGGCACCACAACCTGTCTTCGATGGCTCAAGGCCGAATTCGCGACTTAGTATGCATGGACAACAGCAGCAGCAGCAACAACCGCAGCAGCAGCAGAACTCTTTTGCCATGGACGACCAAGGCTTCGAGGAAGGCCCTGCCCCAAAACGTGCTCGTCTTCAACAGGCAGACTGGAACGGTAGAGGTTCATTCGGTAGTACGGCAGACTCTTTGCGCGTCGCGGTCAGCACATCCGCGTCCATCCGTGGATTCCGACCTGGATCTATTGCTGCAAACTCTTCTGCTAGCAATGAGATGATCCCTCGAGCTCCCACGCCACAGCCCGGCGAGAAGCGAGGTGGTCGGCCTCCGGTCCGAAATAGAATGAGCAATCTGCGCCGAGAATCTTCCGCGAGTTACACAAATCCACATCAAATGGACGCAAACACGATGCGCACTGATTCTGGTATCTATTCTCATGATGATGACGCACAATCCAGCCATTTTAGCTCACCCAGTCCGAATCTTCCATCTTCACCACCAGAATATACTCCTATCGAAGATGCCTTTCCTCCTTCTAGCCCTGGTCTTCCTGAACTGCCTTTCCCAGCTGACTCGGGTTTTCAAAGCGATTTCTTCAATGAAGCCCCTTCAGAACAGCCCACCTTGAGAGTGGCACGGTTCGCTAACAATCAACGAGCTCATAGTAATGGTCAAATTCAATTCATGCCACTCGAGACGGGTCCCAATGGAGAAAGGCCGGTCGTACACGCCTTTCGCGTCGATGAAGTGTCGCAAAGAAGAGCAGCGTGTTCCGTGGGTCGAAGGTCGATTGATCCAAACCTTCCACCATCATCCCCCACACCACGCCCAGCACAGTCACACATTGGGCGGTCTCAATTACAGAGGAATCATACGGCCCCTACGTCACGGAATCCGTCCATGATACCTCTTCAACCTGATGTACCGTCACCGAATAACCCGATCGAGTCGATCGAAGACAGCACTAGTGTGATGCAACCTCCTGCAGCTCCGACAAATACCTTCGAAGTACAAGTACCATCTAGTGGGCCTCAAGAAAAGCAGCACAATGCAGGAAATTCGACGATCTCCCTCCCGCCGTTGAATCATCGGTCGCAATCAGGGCAGGCTCCGCAGCAGGGAGTAAAAAGGACCATGGCAAGAGCTCAAACCTGGACCGCTGGCGCTGATTCGTCAGATGTCGATTCTGACGGTCCTTCAGGCAACAATAGGCCCGAGTCTTCGAGGTTCACAGCTGGCCCTGAGCGAACAAGAGCCCTTGATCCGAGGCTGGTCGAGGCTGTGCAGACTGGAGCACCGGTCAAGTACTGCCTCAACTGTGGAGAAATCAAGACATCCACCTGGAGGCCCTACTGGGTACGCACCTGTGATGGCAACGGAGCTGAATATTACAACACAAAGACAATTGGAGTCCACTTCGTTGAACCGCTTACCAAGGACCGCAATGGAAATACCACCAAATACCGTGTCTATAAGCAGTATTCTCGCCTTACTGCTGAGGAGAAGAGTGCCAACCTTTTTGAACAGTTCAACTTTTGCAATCCGTGTGGCGATTACATTCGCAAGTGGGCTTGCCATAGACCTCAGGAGCGATGGGACCCTAACTTCAAGCCCGTCAAAAACGTCAAAAGATCGAAAAAACGACAGCCTAATCCATTCACGAGTGATGCTGTCGCTCCCAGCTCGGACTTCGATGGACCACCTTTGGCAAGACAATTTTCAACGATGCCAGACTATACGGATCCTTTTTTACCGAGTGAGGGCCCGAACGGCCCAACACCTCATGCCTCTAGACCGCCTACCTCTGGTGCTAACCAAGCTCCTCAGCAGGTTTCCTCTTCAGAACAGCAGCAACGCGTTCAGCCGGTAGTGGCGCAGAGTGGAGGAGATACATGGGATGCAGATGAGCTAGAGCATGCGCTTGAGAAGGCTATTGCGTCAAGTCCAGCGCGACACTTGGGGAGTGCCACGAGCCCGATTGAGATCTCGGAGGAATCTCCAAACCCCACGCGGCGGTTGCTTTTTCCAAGTCCGAGGAAGGAAGGGGAATTTAAGTCCTTAGCTGACCATCCTGAGGTCGGGAAAAGTGGCGTCGTGACACCGCCAAGAACTTCGTCTCAACCGCAGAAGCAACATCAGAAAATAACAAAAAAGGGTCCAACAAAAGCGCCGGTAGATCTGGAAGAGCTCGATAAGGAAAATTTGCCACCCATCGAAGAGGGAGAGGAAGATGACTTTGCGCACCTTTTTGATGATACAATTCTATCAGGAACGCCGATTCCTGCTACTCCGAGGACTGAGAAGGTAATCCAGAGAATGTTCAAGACGCCGACGCCTGCTAAGAGTCGAACACCGCGTACTGGAAATGGGAATGGATCCAAGAGATCGAGAACGAGCCATCTTCTGGAAACGCCAACACGATCATCCGGTGGTATTCGGAGGAGTCCCAGGTTCTCCGGACGAAGCGCATCTGGTGGACGGATGACAAAATTCGAGCAGCAACAACTTACGCCAATCTCTGCCTCGTTGAATCAACTTTTGAGCGAGGCTATCCGCAGTTCACCCGGGAAAGCCTTTGGATGGAGTGCGGGCAGACTTTTTGGGGGCGAATTAGGAAACATGAATTTCGATGTCGATGGTAGTGACCGATATCTAGTTCCGAGCAGCCCTCCAATTTTCCACAGTGGTGACTTCACTGGATTGAATGATGACGGGGCAGGTGGAGATGATTCTGGCGGTATTTTGGATTTACCAGGTTTCGAGATGTGGGAGGATTCATCAGCCACAGATCCTGTCAAGGGATGGGAAGAATTTCTGGCGACTGAGGATGCGGGATCTGGTGAGACTGATACCAATACAGCTGGAGAGAAGAGCGCGGCGAGTGAAAATGGACAAAAGAGTGTGGGTAGTGAGACGGCCGCGGATGAGGAGAAAAATGATGTGGAGGTTGAGCTTGAGCGGGGAAGTGAGAAATCAGCGTTGAAACAGGTGGCAAAAGAAGTTGCTATGGAGGTTGAGAAGACAGTCACTGCTACTGTCACTGCGTAGAGGAACGAAGGCATGGATGCGATGAGATTTGACAATGGGATAGACTGATGACGCAATCTTGGTGCAACTTTAGCGGGCGTTATTGGTTATCGGGCTGCATTTGCTGGATGCTTTTTGCACTGCATATTGTAATTGTTTATGTGATATGACATTGTTGTCTGTAAGGGATATGGACAGGACTGATTATTGGGGGCGAGTAGAGTGGAGGAGGGACCCAACGGAGAGAGAGAGAAAGCGTGTGTATGAGAGAGAGAGAGAGAGAGAGACAGAGAGATAAAGGGGCCACGCATACAAGGCCCATTGTGTATAAAGTAGCAGCCCATGAGGCGAGACGCAGAAATGTGAGAATTTGCATTTATGGAGGCCTGGGCCTTTTACTGCCTTGGGATATTCGACGAAAGTGGCAGAGCTCGATCGGGAAAGTCGGTTTCTGACTGATGGATGGATGGATGGATGGATGGATGGATGGATGTACCGAGGATTGGTTCTCGGGGGCAAAGGAAGATAGATAGGCGGGAAAAGCGGGAATCAGACTTGGAGATGGCGCATCTATCATGTGTATGCTTCCAGTTATCGAAAGGCGTGTTTGCATTGTAATCTAGTACTCGAACATGAAGGCATTTTAATTTTTCTTGCACGGTGGCGAGTTTGAGTTTTATAATGACAAGTTCATGGACGTGAGTGTTTGTTTGAGAGAGGAAGGACATTTTCCATCCCCTTTTCAAGATTTTCCCTAAGGGTCTTGTGGATTTTATGGGTGGATTCGGGGCGACATTGTATGGTTTCTGAGCGCGATAGGATTAGTGATCCCTTTTCTTCGATGAGAGTTTGCGCGAAACGTACGTCAGAGCGATTCGCAATACAAGGAGCTCCTCGGGGGAATGAGCAGTAAGGGCATGTTGAACATTTGGAGGCAGCTTTTTGAGCTCTATTTGATTTTATAAAGCCATGAGTGATGAATGAGTGAGAATGTCGCGATTTCGAGCAACTTGTTGTGGTAAGACAGCGGCCAGTGAGGCATTCAAATAACATGCTCGTCAACTTAGATCCACTTCCTGATCGTTGCTGCATCCCTTCTACAACGTATTTTTACTATGAGATCAAGATGAGGTTCGTAAAGCTTCTGGCACGTCACTTTTTCGGGCTTGTCCCACGTTGTTGTCCTTTGATGACGAATCGGGTGTGGTGTATTGGTCGTGTTGATCAGTCGATGACCGAAATATGCGAAGAAGTTGGCGTCGTACAAAATTGCTTGTATGAGATGAGGTCTTAAACAGATGATTACGTCAAACCGTTCTCAGAACTGTCGCGTCTATCCCACATACTCACCTTGGACATTCTCCATTCCAACCATAGCCAAACAAACCATAGTGGTAGCAGGAAGGCATAACGGTGAGGCAACGAACCGTACCACATTCAGTGACATTCCTCCTCAAATGATGCCACTGCTCTTCAAGCGCAGTGTCGACCATGGTCCGATTGAACCTTATTTCTAAGCTTTCGGGAATGGGTTCGATTTTGAATTGGGAGAAATCCGGATACCGACGCTTAAAGCGCTTCAATTGCGGCATGCTGAACCATGCTTCAACTGCGAGAAAGAAAAAATCAGACCGCAGGATGATGGCATCTGACTGGTATTGTAAGCTTCATCACAAAATTCTCAAGGCAGTAAAATGAACCGGGTGGATGGCTCTGTGTAACACAATCAGTAGAGAAAGTTCTGAACGTACGAAAAACTTGACCTAAACAGAGAGAGCAAATCCAAGTCGTAGCGTATAGAGATTTAAATGTGAGAATCTGGCAAATCGTTCATCTCAGAATAATCAGGTTCGAGATTTGGCATACAATGTGTTCGCCCTTCGATGCGACAACTCCCATATCCACTGACCGAAGTCTTTGCTGTGCCAACTCGAGCACATTAATAAGCACCGGAAAGATCAGGTTAAATCAAGGTGTCGTGCAATGTTCCCAGGTCACTTGTCCAGGAGAGAATGATGATTCGCAATTCGCTTCTAGTAAAACGATTAGCCAACCCGCAGTCATTCCATCGTTTTCGATCTCAAGTTAAGCACCATGAAACTTTCTCAGTCATGTGGGCTCCGAGCAACGCCACAATCCTCGAAGTAGATATTTCCGCTCCGTGTACGCCTTAAGGACCGGTATGTTTGCAGGGTCATCAGACGGTTGAAGGGACGATTAGCTGGCTCCGCCATGTCATCCGCGTTGCTGATGATTGGAATGTGTATTCCTTACTTCGAGATGAAGTTCCTGGCTGTGATCATCTACTGGCGTCGGAGATCGGGGGTGGAGTGGCATAGTGGTTGAACGATGGAATGGACAGAGAGCTTGAGAACTGCATCCATCGCTTGCGGAGGATCGGGTTTGCTGGCTTGAGTCAATGACCGAATCGACTAACAAGGAAGCGCACAAGTATCCAGCGGATTATTATACAGTGTAAGTATGAGTACCTCCAAGCTGGTATTCAGCAACTTCAGCTTCAGCCAAAGGTACTGGAAGCCCACCTGTCCGCGACAAGGTAAACTCGGGCTGATCGAAGCAGCAGTAGACCCATGAAGAGAACAGCGAGTTTATCAAGAAACGCTGCACAACAACGACAAGCAGAAATCACACCCCTGCATTCCTTTCCTGCCGACTTGCCACTCAAGACTAGCCGCCAACCAGCCTGGTCGACTCATATATCGTTCGGATAGCTCCGTCACGCTTCACGATCAATCACTCTCACACCCGACAAACAGGGCTCTCCAACTCAGTTCTCACTAAACGATCAAACCAGACACGGTAAATTGAACAGGTCACAAAGACCACTCGACGAGAAGAATGCTTTTCATTATCATCCCAACAAGATGATAAAGTCGACCACTCGCCAGACGACATCACCGACACGAAAATACAGAACAAGATAGCATCGAACAATGGAAAGCCCCGACTGGAAGCAGAGAGATAGACAAAGGAACAATGACCGGCCCAAAACACAACTCCGAGGCCAAAATAAGAAGAAGAAGAGACCGTGAAAACTCCACATCCTCATGCTGCTGCCCCAGACTCCATACGAATGCTCATCAATATCGTTCGTGATCCATCATTAAGACGGATAATCCGCTCCTCAGAGACACGCCAGGACGCCATTGAAACAAACACGACAAACTCACGCGAAACGAGTGGCTTGGGCATTACACCTTCTTCGCAGCCGCACTCACAGTTCCCAAACTGCCCACTCTACCACTAGTCTTGCGCACGCTCACAGCACCTTTGACTTCGCCACTTCGCCGCGATGGCGAAGATCGCAGCTTCGACATGGGAATATCGCCCTTGCCGCTCCCCGAATTGGAGTGTCGCGCAGGCGTCTTCGGTCTTCCGGAAACACGATTCTCAACGTCACTCTCAGCACCCGCACTCGCCAAGCTGGTCGACCACTCTCGAGTCTTCGTGATTGTCGTCGTGCTCGTGCAGGAGACGGCTCGTCGTTTGTCAGGAGAAACATGCGAACGAGATGCCCGTCGCGCAATCATACGAAGTTGATACTCTTCCTCGGATTCAGAGTCGCCCCGAGTATGCCGCGAGACGGAGACGATCTCGGTGTCTGGACGTACGAATGGCTCGTTTTCAGGGCTGCGGTGTCGTGATGAGGTGCCGTAGATCTTGCTCGTTTTGCGCGGCTGGCCTGGCGTCGGGGCTGGAAGGTTCTCGTCAGATACGCCAGTGGGCGCATGCTGGTCGTTGATCTCGATCTCGCCCAGTGCAGATCGCTTGGAATTACCGTTGGGCGGGGTGAAGGTCTGTCCATTGGAAGCCAGTCGCTGCTTGCTGTGGAGTCTCGTCGGTGTAGAAGGCATCATCGCTGCCATCTTCTCCTTCATCTGATCTTCGAACCACCACTCTCGAAACTTTTGCTGGTTCAGATGTAGCCAGTGTTGTTGTGGTCCGACCACCATTCCTGGACGCATAAAGCGCATGTATGCAATGACCTCGTTGGCAGTAAAGCCATGGCAGAAGATCAGGTAGGCGCCGATCAAGCATCCAGTGCGACCGAGACCTGCTTTGCAGTGGACTGCAATGCCTTGCTTCCGAACCTCGATGACCTCTTTTGCCAAGTTGATGAATGTTCGGACCAAGCTCAATGGTGGGCATGTGCCGTCGTCAAATATCATATCCAGATGTTGAATACCAAGGGCTTCGAAGTAGGAGGACGAATATAGTTGCGAGTTCAGGCGCACAACGAGACCAATGTTGCGCTCTTCGAAGTGACAAAGCACATTCTTGAAGGGAGGAGGTATCGTCTTTGACCGCAAGACCTCGTTGGACGTCTTTGGTAGTCTGTCCCAGTCTGCTGAGTTCCGTGGGATGGTCGTGACTGGAGCGAATTGCGGTGATGCAAAGGCAAGGAAATCTGGTGAAATCCAGTTGAAGTCGCCCATGTCCACACGCTCATACAACTCATATCTAGGTCTGTTAGTGAAGGTCAATAGAAAGGGTTTGCACAGACTCACTCTTCAAGGCTGAACTCCTTCAAGCTGAACAGACCATTCTCCTTGGCCTTCCACACCCCATACACAACATCCTGGATATTCAGTACATAATCTGCCTGGCTGTATCCTGCATCTCTGAATGGCATACATGGAGGATCCATCTGCGCTATTGGTGCCAGGGCAAGGTGAGGTGGCCAGTTCTGTATGAGCACCATGTAGCACGCAAGCATGCATGCAGCATTTGCGCGGCCTGTACACTCTGTTAGCGCATGCATAGTTGCATTCAAAACGCAAGCTGCTCACTTCTCGAATCTGCCTCGCTCCAAAACACAACACCCCTATCTGTGTTGGCCGGATCTGCCAGTACTTCGTGCAACGTTACTGCAAATCGATACAAATGTCCAATGTGGAGTGGACCGAAATCGGCATGGAAGGCATTGTATACAAGTTGTTTGTCGATGGAGAAATATACTGGAGGAGAGATCTTGGGACCAGTCGAGGTTGGACCAGGCTGGGCTCGTGACGAGCGTTTTGAAGGTGTGCGACCTTGTTGTTTTTGAGGATACGGGAAAGGGGTGTGCGCAGTCGGTGGGTGTGTATATGATCCGAGATACAACCGGTCTGAGAGTTGAATACCGAATTAGCTTCCTGCTGTTGAGAGGAGAAAAACAAAGTTGTTGTTGTTGTTGTTGCGCACCTTGAATATACTCAATGACTTGTCCAGTGCTGATTGCGCCAACAGCCGGCACCGACGTCGGGCCAGCTGTGATGTGGGCAGTCTCTCTAGGCATGGTGAGCCCTAGGTACACTGGTTATGCGACTCGACTGCCGGATATGCGCAATGGTGAAGGCTATTGTTGTCCAATGTTTTGGCAACCGTTGGAGACAGCGGGGACCTCGTCGTGGATATTCTTGTCAATGGGCGACGAGACACACCAAGGATGAGACAGACTGAAGGCTGGAGTGGAGGGGCGGTCCTGGGAACTCTTCTGAAGAATACTGGAGATGAGATGGGAGTATCTGCGGAGAGTTGAGCTTCAAGAAGTAGATTCGTTTTCGAAACCTCGAAGTCGCTCCCCATGGCAACCAAGCGCCGCAAAAACAAACAAACGGGCCAAACACTCGTGACTTTTGTTTTTCTACGCAAAAACCCCCTTGCAACAACAACGAGATCCCTGAGATACATCCCTTGCCGCCAAAGGTCTGGTCCGTTGCGACGTGCGACCACCCAAACTTCATGCGTTGTTTGCTTGAGGTCATGGATCATCCATAGATACTTCCCAAGTAACCGCTTAGCACCTCGCTGCCTCCGAGCAATAGTTCAGTCTCCTAATGCTCTATCGTGTACTCGATACCTGCCTCTGCAGGTCTTTGGTTTTTCGATTCAATGTGGTATCCTAGTCCTACTGGCCATGAGAAATACCTTGCAGATTGCACACCGATCGTCCCAATCAATCCCCGATTAACATCTCGACTGTTGCACATTCCAAGAGATGTCATTGATCCGGATCGGGCAATGCACGTCGGCGCGACTTCGTATCTGCTTGGCCGAGCCTCTGATTTCGGCATTAGTATGAGCTGGAATCGATAAGAGGCCTTATTGCGGAGCAGGTGGTCCATCTCTCAGCTTGAAAAACTACCTCTCGATCGAGATGCAATGTCCGGAATCCCTAGCGGACACCTTGGGTTTCACAATTGCCAGGATGTAGACAGATCAACCTCTCTTTAGCTTTTGTGTTAATCAAGACTGAAGTACTCAGAGCTTCATACTTCTCTCCGATCAGATCTCAAAAGCCATCACGATTGATGTGCGCTCCCCAGGGAACCTTGGAAAAGGGGAGTACAAAATGCATCCACTGCGACCCGAAGAGGAAGCTTTGCAGATGCCAATTCTCAAGACTGAAAATGGTGTCGAGGCATTGGACAATTCTCAACAGCTGAATCTTTTGAATCCACTTGCAGATGATACCGAGATTCGCATCGACCCCAAGGATGCAACTGAGAGATTTATCTATTCTCACCATGTGTTCTCCTGTCTGAACGTGGCTTCGGTCTGAACATGTGGGACCTCGAGATCGCGCCACACCTCAAATTCCAACCACATCGCCATCACTCCACAACACGAAAGACATAGACATCATCACAGCATTTCAAATCTCCAAGTCTGCAAATCCCAGCACTACTTTCTTCCCCAACCAACATCCAACAACCATCGAATCCTGTCCGCTTCCGGTGATCTCCAGGCACAAGAAATTACAGCAAGTTCTCAGACTTTCAACGTCTGTGATATTTATTGCTGGTGAAAATACTACCGACCGATGTACATTTGATCCACCCCACATCACCTTCACTGCCACCCTCAAAAACCACCACCACCCACCTCCCAGCATGATTCGCCGCGCCCGCTCATCAGGCCATCTATTCCTCCCAATCTCCTCTCTCGAACCCTGGGCAAGACTCCACGGCGCCTCATTCAACGGTATCAGATGCGATGACATCCCCGGATCGGGATCAGGCGTGGTGGCTGATCGCTATTTAAAGGGCGTCAGTAAGCAGCCAGATGACAGTGACGGTAACGGAGAGAAAGATAGTGGTGACGGACCGCTGATGACGGTTCCGAAAGAACTGATTTTGAGTTTGGAGAGGGTCAGGCTGTTTGCGCTGGCTGATCGCGATCTGGGTGAGGTGTTGGAGGTTATGGGGGATTTTGCACGGGTGAGTGTTTCTCCTTTTTTACCTGAGGTTTTTTTCCTGGTGATTTGAGGTGCTGTGGTGGGGAGGGCTGCTTTTTGGCGCTTGGTACCTCGTGTGAGGTCAATCTTGATGGTTTCTTGGTGGTCTGGAATGGAATCGGTCTGAGATTTGTCGGTTGAGATGTGACGTGTCTCACACGGCATATTGCAAGATACGAGAACCCAGAGCCTTTACTCAATGACCATCTCATGGGTTCCCGTTGTTGAAAATCGAGACTAAGGAGGCAAGAAAAGGCATCCTCAAAATCCTCAACATCACGATCTAATCTCAACTTTCTCAAAAAGGGACTATTTTCAATGAGTACTGCACAAAATTATCCCATACAGCCCCTCTATCAAGCGACACAAAGGGACTTGCGAAGCATCCCCAACATCCCCACCCAACTCTCCCCGGGCTCTCAAAAAATCGAACATTGTTAACCCCAGCACACAGACAACCCGAGGCGCAATAATGCTCTTCCTCCTAAGCCAATCCACAACCGCTAACCCCTCTCTCCAACCCCTTAAAGTCGGCATCCGTACCCCCTTCACAACCTACATCCAATTCCTCCCCTCAGACACCCTCCTCCCCACCTCCTGGACCCCAGAGGAGCAGTACCTCCTCACATCCACAACGCTCCTCCCCGCCACAACGGCAAAACTGCGCTCCCTAACGCGCGAATACGAGACCCTCCATTCCCTCACCGAGAATATCAAGTGGTGCAAAGAGACGTGGTGGAATCCTTCTTCACCCGCTCATCTGGATTTCGAGGATTGGAAGATGGTGGATACCATGTATCGATCCCGTGCTCTGGAATACCCTGGTATCGGCGATGCAATGGTTCCTTGTATCGATATGGCGAATCATGCCGCTGGAGGCGCGACGGGGGCGTTGTATGAGACGGATGGGGAGGGGAATGCCGTTCTACTCCTTCGTGAGGGGGTTTGTGTGGGGAAAGGGAGGGAAGTGACGATTACTTATGGTGATGGCAAGGGGGCTTGCGAAATGCTGTTCTCGTATGGATTCATCGATGCGGCGATGGTGGGGGCGGGGGAGTTGTTTTTGCAGTTGGAGATGATGGGGGATGATCCTTTGGGAGTGGCTAAGCAGCGAATCTCGACGGCGGCGCCGGGGGTGAAGGTTACGTGTCGAGGAGGGGGGGAGGTGGAATGGTTTAGTGAGTTTGTGTGGCTTGTTGTTGTTAATGAGGAGGATGGGTTGGGATTTGAGGTTCTGCAGACTACGGATGGGGATCGCGAGTTGCGAGTTTCTTGGAAGGACGAGCCGCTGTCTGATATTGGGACTCTGCGCTCCCTCCTCGAGAAGGAAGACTTGTGGCCTGTTTTCCAACTCCGCGCTGCAGCGATTATTCAGGCACGTGTGGAAGATCAGTTGAATGGTATGGAAGCTTTTGGCGAAGAACTGTGGAGTATTCCGTTTGGAGAGGGTACGGGGATTCGAGAGACTCCGCGTGAGATGGCAGTCAAGTTGCACATGTTGGAGAAAGAGCTGTGTATCAAAGCCAGCCAGGCATTAGCGATGGAGGTTGAGGCGTTATCTGCGATGGACGTTGTGCAGAGGTATATCGCCGACATGAATGGACAGGGAGATCTGGATGAGCAGGTGGATTTATCGTGAAGGAAGGGGACTTGAGCAGGTGATTCTTGGAGTGGATAAACGCCTCCAAAATGAGGCTGTGATCAACATCGATTGAATATTTGGAGGTGGAACGCCGTAGTTTGTTCTGCGCTCGATCGCTTACAGGGATCAAAATTAGACCGGCGTCGAGTCTACCAGCATCTAATAGGTCATCTGTCATTCGGATTGGTTTGATGTTTGATGAATTAGAAGACATGTAATTGTTGGTGGTGGAAGTCAGTCGTCTTGAAGAACATCTTGATCGCCAGGCAAAGATCACGATGACCTCCTCAACTATGGAACAAATCTTCGTCACTCGTTCTTGGACTTGAGTGCCATTGAAACCCAGGTGATACTGCAACTTTCTATCATCGAGATCAAGTTCAGGAGTCCAGGATTCGAATCAAGCGATGTCCCAATCGCCCGGTCATCATTACTGCATCATAGCAGCGCGCAAACGTGCCCTTTTTTGAACATCTATCGTGAGCTATCGTAGCTCTCTGCAATCCGCCAAGCGTAGTCAAGTGATGTGACGGCGGGGCTTCGGCCCTTTCCCCGGGTTTCGAAGATCGGCGAATTGCAGATCGCGTCGGAGTTGACGGTAATTTCTGGGGCTGTTGATTGAGGCTTGAGGCGTGCTTGGTGATGAGTTTGGCATAGCAAGTTGTAGCTGATGTCGACTCGATCAGGCGTGCTTGGTGATGAGTTTGGCAAAGCAAGTTGTAGCTGATGTCGACTCGATCTTTTTGTAGCTGCGAAGGAAAGAATCGGTCGCGTATTTTCCAGTTGGTGTGTAGAGCTCGCGATGCCCGTGGTGTTCTGGTGTGCGTGATGGCAATGGTATTTCTTCGGCGTGACGATTGTTCTCGTGGTTTGAGCTGTCTGCTAGTGAGTGCACATCACAGACGCTTGGTACATGGGCATGCACTTGCCCTCTCTGGAGTCAATCAAGGTGATGTAGACTATCATGCGCGGATATATGCAGACTACACTTCTCCCTGCTTGTTCAATGCATTATACGGTACTTGGGGTTTGTTCCTGCGCAGTTCAGCCACCCACGCACCGTGGGTTGAGCTATGCTTTGAGTCGAGTTGCGGACAATGTATCCGCAAGTGCCTAGATGATTCTAGTGCAAACGCCTCAGCGTTTCTGGTCCTCGTATATGCTTGCCATCTTAGTCTAGGGATCATCCGCGTTTAGAAGGATGCTGCGTCCCTAGTAGTTTCGATGAGGAAGTGTCTTGTGATGTGCAGCCAATCACAAAATTGGTCTAAGATGGAGATATCCGTGGCGACATATGTGAGCAATAATGTCTGCAAGGCCTGCCACTACTGAGCTCAAGGCCGTCCACCGTCGAGGAGTTGAGGTCGTAGTCCTCGCCTTGTTGAACGGCTGGGGCAGGGCTGGTGGTGCTATTATTCATGACGGCGTCGAAGATGTCGAATTGATGAGTTCGCGTCTCGAGAGGAGGTTGGCGATGGATCGGATGGTGATCGTCTATCCAGGATGGGATTAAGCACAAGAGATGGACTGTGAGGAGTCGCAGGGCAACAACATGTCCGCGGAGTTTGCCGACACGATTCGCTGGGCTCTGGGTGAACTTGGTCAATGACTGCCCAGATGATGTTGCGCACCCGAGAAGCTGTTTCTATACAGGAGGGAAGCAGACTCGGAGTTGCAACAGCAAAGGCGCGAAGCACTGGCCTCCTCCCAGCTATGTAGGGTGTAGGGTGTAGGGTGTAGGGTGTAGGGTGTAGGGTCCCTGGGTCCTGGGTCCCTCTACTCCTCTGCGAGACTCCACTGCAGTGCGAACCAAACTCACGGAGCATCGACAAAGGCATTCATCAGCTACAACAGTGACCATCCACCATCCACCATGTCCACATCTTGGTACTGAACAGTATGGTACGTTCCTAAGCAGCGCATCATCGCCACGGGTGAGGCGCAGCTGCAGCTGATCTCTTGCCCCAGGCCCCAGGCCCCAGTCGTGCCTGATTTGGGCTGATTTCCTGCTGGTCAGATTTCCTGCTGGTCGGGGACGGGATTTGACATCGGATGAGAAGTTCGGAAGCTGACTTGCTTGCCCTCCACCTGCAGTCAACGAATCCAGACGCGATCCGAATTCATGTCATGCATTGACCATTGGCCTGACGCGGGCAACGCGCCTCGACTCAACGCCTTCGACGTCGCAAGTTTCTAGCGTCGAGGTCGTCACGGTGCTGTCCTGGCAGAGACTTCAGATGGCCTTCTCAATGCCCCAACGAGCGATAACGACTGCTTTGGACTGCGGGTAGAAGGCATTCAACATCTGCATCCGAGCCGGACGAGATGGACATGGACACCACAAGCTCGCTGCGATACGAGCCCACCTTGATCCGTATCCTTTTCGTCGTCCGATTTATCCCCGCCGGACCTGTGGATGGCTCTTCTCCAAGCATCGCCTAATTGGTCCAACGCGACCAGTTTGCCGACCTTCACCATGATCCCAGCTCGACTCCCCGCATATCCAGTCGCGCCAATTTCAACCAAGTGGAGCTGGGGCCTGATGTCAAGTCCTCGAGCCCTGTGGCCTGGGCTTTGCTGCTGACCTTCCCCAGACGGAGAGATGTCCTGATACAAATGTAGACTCGCTTCCCCAGATGCTAGTCGTGGCCTGATGATATGCACACCACTGGACTAATTCTTTTGCCGCTACTACTTCCCTAGATACCCCAGGTTCTTCAGCACAGTCAGACAAGATCCTGTTCTTGTATCCTATTACCTTGTGTTATCTCGTTCTATTTAACCTCGTACCAAAGTCCTGCGGGACGGCTTCTCTTTTTCTCACTTTGAGCACTTGCTCCATCACTACAAAATGCCTGGCATTCTCCCTATGAAGGTTATCAAAATAGGACAGAACTCACAGACTAGGATTGCTCAGGCTTGGTAGATATACCTTCATATTCTAGACAGTTCTCATATTAACAACCCTCCAGCGATCGCTGTCGCTCGAAGAAGATAAGATGCGACGGCATTAGACCGTAAGCGCTGTCTGTCAAAATTGAGACTTGATCATGGTACTAACTTTCATCAGGAGCTGCTCGCAATGCACCAACGTAGGCTTTGAGTGTAAGACGAGCGACAAACTCAGCCGGAGGGCCTTTCCACGCGGATACACGGAATCATTGGAAGAAAGAGTGAGAGCATTGGAGGCAGAAGTGAGGGAGTTGAAAGGCTTGTTAGACGAGAAGGATGAGAAGCTGGAAATGCTATCTCGAATACAATCAAATTCACCAAGGATGCCACAACGGAACAAGTCACTGTCAGCACAGTCAGTCGACCAGGAGGCAGGAGACTCAAGACAGCAAGAGAGGGACGACATCTTCAAGGTTGTACAGTCACGATCATTGGTGAACGACCAGAACTCGGATCCTCACTTTGTTGGATCATCCAATGGACAGGGCTTGATCGATGCTTTCAACGCTAGGATACAGGAAGTTTCGCAAACGACGGTCGATATGAACGCAAACGCTTTTCTCGCCAGCGATGCTCGGGCCTCGATTACAACTATTCAGCCACAAGGAGTTTGCTGGCAAGCTCCTGCCCGTTTGGTCTCCGATCAGCTTATCAATATCTTCTTCCAAGAATGGGCGCCTCTTTTCCCGATTCTCCATCGTCCCGGGTTTCTCGCTCTGTACGAGGACTATGTATCATGTCCGGAATCGATGGAGAACAAGCCATCTCTCGCGCAATTGAACATGGTCTTTGCGATCGCAGCGCACTCGGCCTCATATTCTAGCAACGTAAGTTCAGTCAGCCACATTTTGGTCATTGCTGACATTCCAGCAGTTCTACTTGAAGGACGATATCGAATCCTTCAACGCCCAATGGCAAGCAGCCTTAGAACAGTGCCTGATGAACAATTCCCTTGCCACCCTACAATGCCTCCTTCTCGCGCAAGTGTCTTGCCTGCAGAGTGGCGATTACGGGCGTCTGTTGAAATTCAAGGGTTTGGCAATCGGTCTGTCCCAACGCCTTGGTCTTCACCAGTCCCAGAAAAGATTCGCGCTCGGCACGTTGACATGCGAGACACGAAAGAGGCTTTTCTGGACCATGTACACCCTTGACTGGTAGGACTCCGAACCCTGCCCCTTATCTGATATGTCTAACGCGATGCAGTTTCTCTGCCGCGCAACTCGGCCTACCACGATTGCTAAAGGATGAGGATGTTCATTGCGAGTATCCCGTGGACGCCGACGATGAATACATCACTGAAAAATGTTTCTTGCCCACCCTCCCGGGTGAGTACACGAAGTTGTCTAGTGCGTTGGCCTTGTTCAAAGTTTCCCGCATTCTTGCGAAAGTTTTGAGAGAGAACTATCCTGCCTCGGCAACATACGATCTCTCGCTACGTAAAATCATGGGCCTCTCGGATGAGCTCGATAATTGGTTGAAGACTTTACCTTCACATCTTCGGCTGCAATTTGTTCAAGACAAGCCCAGTACGAATATTGTTTCTTCGCGCTCGCCACTTTTAGTAAGCGATCGATCTGGATCCGATTGGACAGTGTGCTAATCAAAAGCAGTCTTTGGCTTATCATTACATCCGATCTCTCATTTACAGACCAGCCGTCTGCGCATCTGTTGCCATCGGCGACATGGCCGGATCCGCCCGAGTGATTTTGGCAAACTCTTCGAAAGCGATTGTCCAAATCCAGGAACTTCTAGACGAACGCCGGCTTGCGTTCTCGATATGTCTCAACAAAGCTGAATTGTTGGTGCTTGCGGGCTTCAGTCTTCTCTTCCAGAACATTGAACTTGACGAAGGAGGGGCACTGATCCGAGAGAACCAACGATTAATCAACAAAATCGCCAATCTCCTCGACCAAGCACCGTCCTCGGCCTCCGTCGAATACCGCCGAATCAGCAATACTTTGGCAACTGCAGAAATGCCACAGCAACGACGTACGCCTACCTTGTCGCGCCACAACTCAGACGGGAACAGTGCAAACGTGCACGAAGGAATGAGTTCGGCACAAAAGCATATTCGGGCTATCATGAACCGTTTCACTTCACCTTCCAGACTTTCAAAGGATGACAGGAGAGCCACATTACCGACGCTCGCTTTCAACCATTCTCAAAACAGCGTCCACAGCGTGCGATCGGAGCCTACGACTGCCCGCAGCGAACCGACACTTTCGCCCAACATGGATATGAAGCGATTCAGCCTCAGCCCACCCAAATCAGGCCAATCTCGACCAACTGGCTCGGCACCCCGGTCTTTGACAAATTTGGACTACTTGCCTTTGGGCGAGACTGACGCGACCAACCATATGAGCTTCTCGCGTAACCATAACGGAAAACAAGAATCGACTACTACCGACTGGGAGCAACTCCTCGGATCCCTTGACAACGGTCAAACGAACATTTACGACGGCATTTACGGTGGTACTCCAGTCGATGCGTTGCTGGATGTTGCCCCTCTCCCTGCCGCCAGTGACCCAAACATGGTGTGGAGTCCCGATATGTGGAGTATTGGACCAGATGGTATTGGCATGCAACGACGATCCGGAGAAGCTCCCCAAAGTGTGCTCAGTTTCAGCGACGAGAGTCTGACTAGTGGAGAAGAGTTCCCCGAGGTGATGGGTAGTGCCAGCCATGAGAGCTTCAGGGGTATATGCATTCCAGCTGCGAGCCCGGGTGGTAATGAGGGATATGGGATGGGCAGTTTGGATGCGCAATTTGGACTCTGAGAACACATTGGATTCATGATCTCTCCGTCATGATCTTGGAGCGAGGAGTTGATTGTGCTTATGATACACCCTGATTTTACGGATAGGAAAAAAGAGGAAAAGTCTTCACGTCTGTCACAACGGGCGGGCGGTTCGATGAAAGAAAACTTGTATGCGGTGCACCAGGTGATTTTGCTCTTCGGCTTATTCCATTCCATTGCTTTCTTGCGAATACCACACCCAAGCCCTTTCTCGATGCCACACTTCTCGCCACACGTTTAATGGCCATTTTTGTCGGCCATTGTAAAACCAGTACACAGCACACTCTTACATAATCACGTCTCAAAACGTAATCCAATGACGTCGAAAGAAATTCTCATGATACCTAATAAGTACCTACTCCACCTCCATATAGTAGAATATGCCTGCTCCCTGCTCACGCGACCACATGTCCTGCATACAAGCTAGCTAGCACCTTGCTACTGTACATGCTTCCTTCCTCCCTGAACCCCTCTTCATTGCATGCGACATCGCAAAGGAAACAGGTGTTTCACGCTGCGCGTACATAGTAGGGTGGGATGTTATGTTCCTAGGAAACGCATCCATCAATGGTGAATCCATGCATGTTTTCATATACACTGTGAGAGCACATCCATACTCATGCCACCAGCCCAGCCCATTTTCTTTCCAAAGTTTTCCCCTCCTGATTTTGTGCATGTACGCGGGCGCGTGTGTTGTTTTGCGCGATATGTTCTGGATTCTTGGGGGGAACTTACTGGACTCTATATTTTGTTGTGGAGTGTGGCTGGAAGGGTGGAGACGCGGATGGGTTTTTTGGGGGTATTAGGTGGGGTTTGTGAGGTACGGGGGATTGGAGGGTAGGGAGGGTGTTTGGGTGGGGTTTTATTGATCTCTGCGGTGGTTAGGATTTTGTTGTTGCTTTTTGTTGGTTTTGGGGAGGGTGGAGGGGGTGGTGCCTTCATTGTTTTGTTGGTGGCGGGCAAATCTGAGGTTTGGGGGTTTTGTGGGAGGTTTTTTTTTTGTTTTGCTTTGCGAGTATCCAACGGCTTTGGTGGAAGACGGGCAGAACTCGAAATATACTTTTTAGAGGATTAGCCGAATCGAGTTCTGATTTGCTCGATGGATTAAATCAGAATGAGGGATTGATTTTTTACTAAAATGTCGTTGGTTCTTGTGATCCTGTGTCACGAGTTGCGTCGATTTTTAAGTATTCTTTCCGCTGAAATTGTAATGAGACTGGTGGAAAATGGAAGACCACGCATTTCGAAAACATCCTAACTTCTAGGGACACAACTCTCTCATCACCTTACCGTTGTTGGCGAAAAGCTCTCTTCTAGTCGATCTCAACAGTGCCAGTTTGGAGATCAACGCTGTCGCTCCAATGACGGGCAAACCGACTATGGAGTTTCCTCGCAGGAAATCCAGTGCGATGTGCTGACACTCCGCTCTACTGGGTGAAGCCATATTTCTTGCTTTCGATCTACCTGGGTTTCAAGCGCCGCCCTCGAACCTTGATCTGGAAGGTCTGATGGTTGTTGTGGTCTGCCGGCCATGATACCGAAACTCCCCATTGTCTCAGCCATTCATGAGAGGTCTTTCGTAGGGCTTGGACTTGGTCGCAACTCAAAGGAGCAGAGAGCTGCCTGCGCCTTCTTATTGTCGAGAGCTGTGATACATGGATCCCCTCGGGTTGGGTCACAGTACATCTACTGATACCAGGTCGCCACTTCTCTACTCGAAGCGGTTCACGACATATCTACTAATACTAGTGTTTGGGTCATGTCAACTTATGCCGGAGAAGGTGTTGGCCATGAATGGTAGTACAGAGCATCGATTTTGTAGGGTAGGTGGAGCTTTTCCTGCTTAGGCATGAAACTTGAAGCCATTTTCTCCGTTCGCAACATTGGCCGTAATTGCCTTGGCACTACTATCTTATCTGAAGAATTATTACGAAACTATGCTGGCAAGGTATGAATTACTGAATTTACTTTACGTATACCTCTATCATCCTATCTCTCTATACTCGACAGTCAGTTGCAACTTGACACCTGTGTTCACTTTCATACACAACTGGAATACTGAGTTATTCCAACAACCAGGTCACGACTTCTCTGTTCGTAGCGGATCACCTGCAGAGCACTTTCTTTCTTCCATCTCTGAATTACCAGAACCTCCGTACCTTGCACGCTGATCCACCTTACAGCTTACAGCGTTTCGTTGACTTGTGTAAACATTCGCCTGGACTTTGGTCTCGTGCGTGTCCGGAAAACAGTTTCAACAGCAAGAACATCAAGTAAGCCTGGAAAAATTAGAGGTTCAGCTCATCCACTGACCCCTTACCACTAGAAATCGGGACAATCAAGATGGGTGTCACAAAACCATACGACATCAGCAAGGACAACTGGGATGGTTCATTGGCCGGACTCGATTTCTTCAACCTCCTGTCCCTCGACCCGTACAAGGTCTATTCTCTCAAAGAAGTCAAAAGCCAGATCAGTAAAGTTACAATGCTGCTCCATACGGATCGGCTTCGCAGCACCGGCCTCGTCCCACCAGCAAACGTGAACCAGGTCAACGTGAATCTCGCAGTTGCTTTTCTATCAAATGGGTATGGTCGCACTCGCCTTGACAAGACTCGGTGGCAACAAGTTGCAAGCGAAGGTCGACGCGGATGGGTCAGTACCTGGAATGCCAACGCTGCCACCGCATATGGGATGGGATGACCTTTACCAGCGTATACCTCACATCTACAGCAGATCCACGCTGAAATCATCCGCAAAGAGAAACAAGCCGCGGAAGAAAAGAAGCATCGAGAAGCCGCTGCTGCTGCCGCTGCTGCTGCCGCTGCCGCGGCAGCTAGGCGGGAGGCAAAAGCGGCCACTTTCGAGAAAGACCGGCTGATGAGAGCTTTTGCTCAGCACAACGGTGAAGGCGGCCGCAACAGATCGTACCCTTCTTGCTCAAATTCCAGTGCTTGGACAGGACAGAGGCAAGAAAATCGCTGGTGGACACCATCAGAGCCGGAGGCTCGCTACTTTTGGGACGTCCCGAGAACCAGACCAACACGCAATCCAGGAATTAATGACGACGGCTTCATGCCATCAGCAGGCACGTGGACCAATTTCCGCAGTGGGAGGACACATCCCTCCGCTAAATTCAGCTCTTACGACGAAGACAGCTCTGACGGCGAAATCGACTTTGGAGGCGGATACAAACCCGACGGCGAAGACAGCTCGGTCCGCGTAGACAGTTTTGGCGGCGAAGACAGCTATGGTGGCCACGATTTCTTTTACGAGGCAGACAGCTTTGATAGCGGAGTCATCCATGATGACCAAGACAGGTCTGGCGGCGAAAACAACTATGGTGGCGAAGACTTCTTTTGCGAGGCAGACAGCGCTGATGGCGAAGACAACTATGATGACCAAGACAGCTACGACGGCGAAGATTTTTCTTACGGCGAAGACGGTTTTGGAGACGACCCATATTCACCAGATATTCCAAATAACGCACGTCAAGCGTCAAGGCAGACCGATCGATGAATAAAAATACAATAGGAAATGGAGACACGCTACCTCTGCCATCCCCAGCGCAGACATCCAACATGATAAGTAGATCTTCGCATGAACATGTATCGCGTCGCCAGACCATGTACAAGGGAAAAGACCTTCTCAGGACTTACTTGGCCTGCAGGTATCAGTGTCTACCCAGTTTTCAGGTATAGAACAGATATTCTATGGATTCGCTGTGGCGAAATGATCAGTGGAATTGGAGATAACCAGGGAGACGCATACTCTTACCACGACGTTGTGTCGGTAAAGAATGAAATCTGGGATGGTGGTGTTATCGTAAGGGGGAATGGTATGTACGGACATGAGCAAAGGGGGTATTTGCATTGAAGAGTTGGATATCTATCTAGGTGGCATTGCTCGATGATTCCGTTCTGGATTTTGTTTGGAGGGTACTTGTCAGCTCAGTGAAAAGGTCATGCGTTCGTCTCCCTTGGATCCATGGTGTCAAGTTCCACTCACCAAGCATGAACTTGTTAGTGTCTCTAAACTTGGTCCGTACGTTCGCATCCATAGCTCGATAGATGGGACATGCATAGGAATTCTGGATTAATGTATACGAATTCATGTTCAAGGTGCACTACCATAGGAGTAAGAATATCTAACCGCAAGTCATGGATATCCGTGGTATCATTTCTCCATCCAGTCCACCGAACGCCGTAATCAATTTCAACAAGCAGGATCCCTTCATTTCCAAGGATTATCGTCAGCAGCATGCACGTGGGCTTTGTCTTTTTTCAGATCCTCGAAGCCATCTTCTTCTGTTTCCTTCATGACATCATCGCCATCTCCAGTTAATTCGACAGAGGGTCTTTCAACCATCTCAGCCTCGTCCTCGAAACTGGCTTCCATTTCTTCTTCGGCGTCGTCGTACCATGGGTTCTGCATCCAGGAGGAAATGAGCTCTTTCGCTTTCTCGCTCATGGCGTAGTATCCCGGATTATCTCTGATGGTGAACATCTGCATGTGCGCATTGGTCTCCGTAGTGGCTTTGTCATTGACCATCGGATAAAAATACGGCCTCGCCCTGTTTTTCGGATCAGGCAATATGCAAAATGTACGTTCAGGCCCAGAAATATCCGATGCCGGTCCTTTCTTTTCTCCGTTCTTGGCTTGCACGGCTCGCCCAAGACAAGTATATAAATTTGCGAACGCGAAGGAATTCTCCTGCTCCAACTGTAAGATCTTGGCGACCCGTGCTTTGAGCTCCTGGGACCTGGCTAGACAGCCGACGAACTCAAGGTGAGAGCCCATCCATTTCGCGCCTTCGGTGAGGGTGTCCCGCTTCATGTATGCGGCCGCTCCACCAGCAGCGACTGCACCGACGGCCCCAGCAAACATGGCGTATTTGCCATATTTCGACCACGCTGGAACGGCTGCTGCGTCGCCGTCGTTTGCTGGTCCAGAAGTGATCATCTTGCTTGCCTCTTGGCTGACCTTCTGCGCCTCCTCATTTCCTGTGGCCGTATTGTTTGCTGCATTTAGGCCAAATGCCGAAGCGACTGACGTGTATGCGCCGTAAGCTGCTGATGCGGTGTTCCAGTGCTCCTGAGCCCCGTGCGCTATAACTCCTGGTGAGATGCCGAGATAAGGCGTGTCGAAGGCGAGGATTCCTTGCACATAAGGAAACATGAAGGTGTTGGCCTCGGCTTTGAGCATGCCAGAGGAGGAAACTGGCTGATCTTGCTTTATGGACAGGACGGTTTCGGCCGCAACGATGCCGCCCATGCTGTGGCCGATGAGGACGACATGGACGGAGGGATCCACAGTAGGAGAGGGAGTGCCATTGGCGACTTCAAGATCTATCACTTTGTTCTGAAGCCTGCATCAGGTGTTAGGCATGGTACAAGATTCGAAGGGTCGAGTACTCATGCCATTCTTTGAAGCGCGATACACATTCGTGC
Source organism: Venturia asperata (assembly GCA_003689335.1). Lineage (NCBI taxonomy): Eukaryota > Fungi > Ascomycota > Dothideomycetes > Venturiales > Venturiaceae > Venturia > Venturia asperata. The sequence continues at coordinate 763,595 of QWWL01000012.1, forward strand.
AAGTCTCCTCGAGTGTCGAATTTCGGATATTGGATCTGCTCGATAGAAATCTTGGGTAGGGCATGTGTGAGGAGGACCTTGAGATACGAAGGAAATTGGGCGAATGTGTCGTCTCCGCCCTACAGTGGGACAGAATGTGTTAGCACGAGACTGGCACGACTGAGACGAGGAAGTACGGGAGAGCCGAGCTCCTCCGATGTCCCTCTTCGCACAGGATCGACTCACCTTGAATCCGTGGATGAAGACCAGCAGCAAAGTCTTCTTCATGTTGCGGACCCGAGCTTGTCTCCTGCATTTCTCGACGTGTTTGGGCACTGTACTTGGGGCTAATGAGAGACGGGTCACGACCGCCAAACATCACCTCCACAGCTCTGACCGCAAACACCGTGACCAACGCACAACACACCACCAGGAGCCATGAGGATTCCCAAGGGATGGGCAGCGTGAGACTGTCTGTCCGTGTCTCGCTCAACGCGTCGTCCCGTCTTTGCACACCAACCATGACATGGCCCTGATCCGACTCCGACTTGCCGTGGAGAGCCTGAGGCTTCCAGACCAAGGCCCCTAGATCAAAGCCCTGCATCAAGCTGGAGGCCCCTACGTCAAGGCCCCTCCATCAAGGCCCCTACAGTGCTACACCAAGGCCAAGGCCCCTACATCAAGGGCCCTATTGTGTAGAACCAGGCCCCTAGATCAAAGCCTCCAGATCAAAGCTCCTCCAGCACTTGTGGCGTGCTTCTACCACCCCCACCCCACGACACCCTCAGCAGAGCGTATTCTCCAACCTGGAACAACAGACGGCCAGGTCACACGCAGTTCATCGTTCGAGAAGCCCTATTCATCACATGGCATGGCGGCTGCTGCCATGACTGCCGTCGCCTCGCCGCTTTGGTTCTCTCTGCCGCCAGCGGCCAGCGGGAAAATAGTGTCCACTAATGATTGGGCGCTTCCTCGGCATCATGACCGCTCTTGTGCTGCTTGCTGTGTCACAGTGTAGGGTGTGTCAAATTGACAGCCGCATTGCGTTTCCACCTTGGGTCTCACTTGCGGTACCTTGTCCATGTACTGTGCAGAGGGCTGACGACTACTAGTGCCTTCACACCAGGAACCCTCACACTACATCGCGAATTCCGTACAGCAACAGGCACTGCGAGTTCTCACGCTGGGGTACGAGAGCCAGGGGATGGGTTGTTTTCCTCGAACACCTACTCCTAGGTAGTTCAGGAGTTAGGGTACTAACCATCCTTCGGCAAAGCACAGAGCAACCCTCTCTCTCTTCGCCCTCGGCTTCGGAACAGCCGCCATTGTTCAAATTCATCTATGGTCAGACCACCCCTCTACTGTCTACACCACGACATGTGCGACGATCTGCGGATGGATCATTCACAAACGCAGGTGCAGTATTTTGCCCCTAAGTGGCGCAACCCATGGCATAATCGCCAAAGCGTCGCCAGAGAGTCTCTCAAAACTTAGCTTCTGAAGATGTAGTACCTCCACCCTCAACTATCATTCGCCTGAGCTGCTCGCTCCAACGGTGGTAGATCTTTATCCGAGCCCTCGAGTTGTCACGGCTTCTCTTGGGTACTATATGGAAGGTACCCGGTGGCAATATCTAACGGTGATCATTGCTGTCGCTTGTGCCAACCACGCATCGCAACAGACAAGATCGCTACTGATAATCTGCCCGTTCACTCCTGCTATGTCGAGGAGGCAATGGGTTTTTTTGCCAACCATCAGGCCTCAATGGCACGACGCCGAAGCTGGTTTGATGTCCGGATATGGCTGCTGATTCTGGGAACAACACTTGCCATTGACGAAACACTCGGTCCTAAACAACGTACCGGTGCAGCTCGAGCATTACTATTACCTGACGAGGACGACTTTTACAACCCGCCCAAAGGATTCGAAAACTTGCCAGCCGGAACCATTCTGAAGTCTCGGGCCACCCCGAACAGCATCACGCTGAACAACGTAGACGCCATCAGAGTCAAAGAGTCATGGCAATTGCTGTACAGGACACAGAACAGCGTAGAAACTCCCACGGCCACTGTCGTCACAGTGATCGTTCCCTATAGGGCGAAGCCTGATCATCTCTTTTCGTACGCTTATTTCTCGGTAAGATGATGTATCTCCCTCTTCATGTCATATTTACTGATTTGCCTGTAGGATGCTGCTTACAATGGGTAATTCAATGCTCCTCATCGTGAGTTTCGATGCTCTGCTAACATGCCGCAGTTGCAATCCCTCCGTCACCCTGCAAGTCGGCACCCGTGAGGACAACAAGTGGAATCAGGTCCAAAATGCCATTCTGGTGCAAGCACTTTCCATGGGCTACTATGTTAGCGTCGCTGATTTTGGAGGAAGCCAAGCCGCATTCGGTAGGCATGGCCTCCACACCTTTTGTGCAACGCAACTGATATTCCTCGCAGCATCAGGACTTCAAGCGGGCTACGCAACCCTCGACTCTATTCGCGCGGTCAAACAATCTGGAAACATCACAGGCTTACAGGCAGACCCAGTAACAACCCTACACGGTTATTCCTCTGGCGCCCAAGCAGTCGGCTGGACAACAGAATTGCACCCCACTTACGCGCCCGAGCTCAAGATCGCTGGTGCTGCCTTTGGTGGTCTGGTCCCAAACGTCTCTGCCCTCTTTGACGAACCTTCATATGAAAAAGGCGAACGAGCTTTTCTCTCTCCTCCCGTTTTCCTCGGTCTCTCTCACGACTTTCAAAATATGTCGACTTTTATCGACAACAATCTGGTCCCTGAAAAGGCGGAGGCGTACAAAATGGCTGAAAAGGTATGTGTAGATGGGTACAAGAACTACACAAATACGGACATGGGCCTATACTATAAGCAAGGATACATGGCGACTGTACATGATCCTCTTGTTCAGTCCGTTGCCAGGTCGACGGGCATTCAAGGACTGAGGGCGACACCGACGATTCCGTGGTACATATACCATTCCGCAGCCGACGATGTGAGTCCTCAGAACTTGACGGACAAGTTGTACGACATCCACTGCAAAAATGGGGCGAACATCTTGTACGAAAAGAGCCCACTCCCTATCAACCATCGCTCCGAATGTGTTGCCGGTATAGCAGGGGCTTACCGCTGGTTGGCAGACCGTCATGAAGGGCGTCCTATTGTACCTGGCTGCTCCACCGTCAGTGTGACCAGGGAATCTGTCCGCGGTACGGCACGAGGCATGCTCGTCCAAGGTCTCATGTCAAACCTGTGGGCGTATGTTGGCTGGGAGGTCGGTCCAGAGTGGAACTGGTGGGACGAACTGAAAAATGTGCTGTCCAACCCTACGGGCGCGAATGTTGGAAACATGAGGAGCGCCTTTTTGAGCGGAGAGCGAATAGACCTGAAGACGACGAATATTTGGTGGCCAAGTCCTCGTAAGGTTAAAAAACCTGACGGGAGGGTGCAGATTGTTTCCGGTGTGCTGGATATGTAGATATAGACGGAGGACTTTTCAACAACATGTGGTGATACCCGATGGATATAGTAATATGGCCTGTAATAAACTATCACGTCTCGTTGTTGTCCCCTTTCCTCTACTCGTCTTCCTGTCTGTCTCTCCAATTCCGACTGCTTCTTTGTCCGTCGTTCAAAACCCACACTATCGCCTGCGACACCGATGTAGTCACTCCCTTCCTAATCCGGTTGTCCGTACCACAGTGGGACCTCAGGAGGTTGACCTGGACATGACCATCTATTGTCGGGAACCAATGTAGTCACCGCGAATCGTTTGGGACATTTTCTCCTTCACCAGGTTGAGGTTTATCGATACATGAATCCATCGCACGCGTTCTTTCAAATGGGAGAACAAAATATAAAATCTCGATTTTCTGGATCATTGCACTCAACCGCACTTTTGAGATCGATGGAAAGAAAATTTCTTTACTGCCAAGTAGTGGGACAAAATCTGATTCACCTCACCTTCCTTTCTCATGAATGTTGTTGACATCAATACTCATACACTCGCATACTGTTCCTCTCTCCTCCCTCTCCCATTTCTCCCTTGCTGGACTGATTTCTGTCAAGATTTCCACTCCCCGGCCCTCCTCGCCCCCTTGGCGATATCCTGCGCCCCACTCTCAACCCCATTCCCTACATCAGCGACGCCCTGGCCGACGCTCTTGCCGGCGCCACCGGTGGCGCCGCTGACGGTTTCACCGAGGCCGCGGCCGAGAGCTCCTACGACGCCACCCTGGGGGGTTGTTAGGAGGGAGTGAAGGATGGGAGGGGGTGCTGCTGTTGGGTTTTGTGGGTGTGATGATGGATGAAAGGGAGGGGAGGGGGGAGGGAGGGTTTGGGTGGAGTTGATAAGGGGGGGGAGGGTGTTTGAGATGAGGAGGGAGGGAGGTTGGGATACTCGTTCCCCTTCCTCTTTTCTCCTTTTTTCTGCAGAATTTTGCGGCCGGGGGGCTGATGCTTTCGACGTTGGGAGAGAGAGGTGGAGCGATTGCTCGCGCGGGTCTGTTCGGCGGTTGGGAACTGGGAGAGGGATTCCTTGTGGAGGTGGATGATGCAGATGCAAATGCGAGGAGGAATGTGATAGACGCTGAAGTTAGGCAGGCGATGTACACAGTACAGCTTTGCATGTGAAGTGGTATGATGATGATCATCGCCGTTCCCGCCCTGCAAGGCTGAGATGGGCGCGTGGGAAACGAGCAGCGGTCGAATAACCAAGGAGAAGATCGGGCTGAAAGTGAAGGTGATGAGATGGATAGTCGTGCATCGGATGCGAAAGGATGCGCTGAGGATAATTTTGACCAAAGTGTACTTACCACAGTGTTGGTCAATCCACTGACCGTATTTCCAACGACACCGGTGACGCCCTTCGCCGCTGCCTTGAGGAAATCATCAGCACAAGTTTTACTATTAATACCTCCCGAGGTTATCATTCGAACAAGTGGGGAGTAACGCACCGTAACACCAGTATCTTGTGTCATCTTTGCCAATAATAAACTTGATCTAGCTCGTGTAAAATGATCTTTCCTCGCAAAAGCGCCTTGATAGAGCGAAACAATCGGTGCGATTCGAAAAAAAAAATCTTCGTTTTTTGTCCAACCTCCGCAGCCGCCGGAACATGTGGCTCTTAATAAAGGCGATCGTTGAACGTGTTCAGCCTGATCCCGTTCCTGTTTTTCCTCCATCGCAGATCAGATCGAGTGTCCATGACGTAGGGTTGTGGTGTCAGAAGACGTGGGAGAAGGGGTGATGCCTTGAGGAGATACAGGGTTCAAGACCCTGTGTCGGCGAATAGCGGGATGGTGGCGAGGCTGGGTATTCACTATATCCTTTCCTATCGTAAAATCGAGAAATTGCAGCCGTGGATCTGAAGGTTATGCTAGTAGTGTTTGTCGTAGGCGTTTATCATCGAGACACTGTAGCTTCTGTGAGGCGACATTAGAGAAATGTCAGCAACAAGTCGGTTGATGTAGTTCGTCGAACAGTTCTGTAGGAGTATTAGTCAAGAAAATAATCCAAAGCATACACACATCACAAAAACATTATCCGCCACGCATATGCAAAAGATACAAAATGCCAGCAAACAAAACCCATTCCATTCCCAAACAGCCCACAGCCGAACCACCAGTGAAAATTAAACTGTGAAAACTCCCCCAGCTCCTGAACCGAAAAAGTCAAATAGCAAAGAGAATGTCATCCGACCACTACGACGACGGCGACTGGCACTACGTCACAAAACTAACCGATATCTTCCCATCGGAAATGCCTCTATTCCTCCCCCAAGACGATTTCCACACCTATATGGTAAAACTAACCACCATCGGTCCCTTTCAAAATTACCAGGTACAGACGCTGTGTGTGGATACGGATGCTTGGGATTATTTGGGGATGATATATACTTCTGCTGTTGAGATGTTGAGGTGGATAGAACGATTTGATGAGGCTGAGGGGAAGAAGGGAGAGGGACATGTTAGAGCGGAGGTGAAGGTAGAAGGGGAGGTGAAGGTAAAGGCAGAGGATAGAAAGGCGGAAGTTGGAGAAGATAGGGAAGTAGTCCTCCCTCAACCCGACTCATTGCAGAATCTTCTTCTCGGGAGAGTGCGTGGTGCCGCCTTGGGCATTAGGGATTGGGTCATTCCACCCACAACCGCTCTAACACCAGTATCATCACCTCCACTTCCATCACCACCACCACCACCACCCGCCGCGCCTATTGATACGAAGAAAGAATCAGTAATGACCACCGAATCCGGGGCACAGCTGTTAAAACGGGTCCTAGCACCGCGAGAGAGTCTCAATAGCCTGCGCGCCTTTTGCGCTAAGGGCGATGAGTACGAACGCGAGTGGAGAGCGGCGCTCATTGCCGCTGTTTGGGTACCGACGGAGCATCTTGTAGATGAAGTTGTGAAGAGAGATGGGAGCTGGACAATCAAACGGAAGCTTGTAAATCGTCGGGACTTCAGGTGAAGAATGGGAAACGTGCGGTTGGTAGGTAGAGGAGGTGAGAGGTTGAGTGGGAATTGGGAAACTGGAGACGTGCAATAATGTACTCTTGCGTTTTGAGAGATTGGAAATGACGACTGCCTGGAAAGTGAGAACCAGATCCACCCCGGCGTATAGATGAATGAACAACAATGACTCGAATTTCTTTCTTTCTAGCTCTATTTCAAAGAAGTCTAAGAAAAGACTAAGAGACCGAAAAGAGAATAAATCAGCTGATCTCATACCGTCCTGCAGTGAAGAAAAAGCAGCGATGTCTACTTCGTCTAGCGAAAATCCATGGTCGATAGTCATCTGTTGCTCGTACCGCTGATCAAAGCGAGTACGGAATCTATCATCGCGCATCGCGCGTGTGGGGGCTTTGCCTATAATTCTGGTATCTCGTGTTATCCCAAGTAAAACATTTTGCGCCCAAGGAAAAAACGCCTTGACACATGCCACGCAACCGACAAAGGAAATAGTATGTAAGAAACAAGTATGTGACGCCGGTATTATGCTGCTGTGAAATACCGCGTTGTGGATTGATGTTGAAGCAAAGGCAAAGGCTGTCTATTCCTCAACCACAGCGGGTGACTTTAGAGCAGCCTTCTTGAGAGCGTTGCGGTATTCACGGTCCATCCCGTGGAGAACGGCATCGAGAACGGTGTCGACAGTTGCCTTGGGAGTGAATCGTGGTGTCGTCCCTTCTTGGAAAACACCAGTTCGGACCAGGATGGAGTACCATGAATTCTCGGATTGCTCGTTGAATTCATTGGTCCCGCGAACGTCGGATTCTGGGGTGTCTCCAACGAAATAAACGGTATCTGGCGGCGAATCGATTCCGTGGGTGTCCTTGCGCCACTGTTGTAAGAGACGAGTAGCGAACTGGAACGTGCCGATTTGTGGTTTACCAAAGGCGGTGGTTTTGAGGTCTTTGCCTGTCACAGCCTTGTACATAGCCTCGAGGGAGACACGAAGAGCCCCCATACCAATGCGAGTCAAGTCGTGGGAAGCGCTCCAAACAACATCGTTGTGGGAGAAGAAAACCGGTGGGCCTTCATCGAAATTCTCAGATCGGGTCCCAAGCCGACCATTCTTCGACATAAGGAGATCGAGGATGATCTGCTGATCCGAAGCCCAGTCACGGCTATCAGCAAAGACGAAGATCGCCTCGATCTCAGTCTCTCCGAAATTCCGTGCACGCGAGTTTTTGTACTCTTCATCGGTAAGTTTTCGAAACGGAGTCGTATCCTGGTTATCTTTAATGATGTCGCCAGGGGTACAAACGTCCTTGAAGCCGTAGCCCTCGGCGACATGTCGGCATTTCTCGCCTTCACCACCAACAACGAGAACGGTGTTGTACTTCTCCGCCATTTCTCGCATGGGTGTGTGACCGCAAATGAACTGCCCAGGAGAGACCTCAATTTCAAGTTGTTTGGAAAGCTGAACACATCTTTCTTGCTCTGTTTTACCACCACCATTCGTGACAAATATGTACGGACTGATGCTTGTGAGTAAGAAAACGTTCGTTTTCGATCAGGAGTGGCAGGACTCACACTTTGATGCCGTATTGATTTTGACCATTCAGAGCTTTCATCGCCTCGAGAGCTTCGGGAATGACGGTACCGCCACGGATGAGAACACCATCGATATCAAAGGCAAAAGCGAATTTGTCGGTGACGAGGGTGCCTGGGGATTCTGCTGAAGGCGTTGAAGGCGCAGATGGAGTGGATGTGGCAGATCTGAACTCTTCCAACTCGTGCCTGGCCATCTCCATTGAGGCAGCAACCTCGTGAGCATCTGAGGGTGCCATGAGATGCTTCGGAGGCACGACCACCGTTGGGCCCAATACTGCGGCAAGATTGTCTTTGGTCGCATCGTGTGAGCTGACCCGGCGGATGTTGGGCCTGCTTGGGAGAGCGAGTTTCGGTCCTGACATGATTGCTGCTGATTCTGACGGCGGATTTGTAATAGTTGAGAATTCGATCGGGAGGCGGAGTGGAGAGTACCTGTTTGGCAAAAGGTCTTCGAGGTTTATATACGATTCAGATGCCTTTTCTGGTACAGCAGCGGTGAAGTAACCGAAGGGATCGGGGAGTTCAGATTCAAGGGTCAGACTAAACGTGGAACCCAGAGGTTAGAGAATCGAGAAACAGTGGAGTAAAATTGGATCCCAGCGCGCAGGCAGAATCCAACAGGAGAGAGGCAAAGAGCAGCGTGTCTGTGAGCATCAAGTGCACAAAAAACGCACAAGGAGAACATATCTTCGGCGCAGCCCTGGACAATATGGTTACTACATCATCGGTACGTCTGACAGCAGCAGCAGCAAGATAGTGAAATAGCCCAGGCTCGGGGTCGCTGTCCGCAATCACCAACGCACTTTCGTCCCGTTTGTGCGCGAAATTCCATCCTTCCAGAGCCATGTCGGAGGTTAGTCCTTCTTCGACACCTGGTTCGCCACATAGTGCCAGTGAATCGATGGTCGCGCTAGTCGGCTGGATACGGCGCGGGCTCACAACGTCTCGTAATGCTGGAGAGACTCTGGACGGGCTCAAGGGGTGGTGAGGAGTCTGTATGGACGGTTATTGTGGGCTTTGTTCAACCTGTTGCATTCGGCCACTGATGAGACGGGAAAACATGACGTTGATCCCGAGACGTTGCCTCGATTAATTCTACTGCTCCAATGAGGTCTTGCCGCGGGCGCCCGGGGTCCTCAGGCAGCCCATCTCTGCTGATGCGGTCATCCAGCGTCTACACAGTACCTCATCAGCAAGGATCCGTCACTACGTGCCGGTGGCCGATGATTGAGGAACTTACTGCGGTACAAATTCGGGCCCTCTGCAAGCGCCAAGAGGCCGTTGAGCCGTCGGAAATGGACTCGGATCGCCCCAGAACCAGCTTCTTCCCGCTCTCCTGAGCCTCCTGGGCCTCCATCTCATCTATCCAAACCACCTTCTTGTCCAAGGCTCTAAGGATCGCGACACTGTGATTATGTCCATCAGGATCCAGCGTCTTGGCTGTCGACGTCGGTGTTGCAGCACATTCCCTTGCTTGTAGCAAGGGTATATGTGTCCACTGCTTGCTGAGCGTCTTATCTGGACGGACAGTGTACCTCCACCACATGGCTATCTTTGCCGCTTGCAGCTTATTCTACCTATAGGCTTGACGGAAAGCAGTGTCAACTGTGAAAATTACTCACTTTAGCCCCCTTCTTGCGACATCCGACTTCTCATGCAGACTCCACTACTGACATCATGTGCAGAAAAGCAGCGTTTCAGCTGCATTGTCCTCGCGTCCAGCGGACGCGGTAGTCGCGCTATTGTCTTTGCTACGGAGGTACGAGTACATGTGGATAGAGACCGTCCGTTCCTTCCTCCGTAGGAAGACGTTGCGATGACACTGCGAGATTGAGAGCATGGTTCTGGAGATCTGGGAGGAGGTGGCCGCATGAATCGAGACAAGACGGTAGCGTGGCGGCGTAGCTGGAGGTTTAACGTTCAACGTGGACTGGTGTGAATAGCAGTTCGGGACGAAGTGATATTCAAAAAGGACGTGCTCCGATCAGAAGTAACGAAACTTGCTAGACGCCAACCTTGCCTTGCCAGCTCGGATGACAGGAGACAGGATCCCGAGCGATTACTACGTGGTGGACAGCGGCGCTGACTCCTTTACGACGCAGGAGCAAAATGAGACCGGAAAGACGCGTCGTGCATGTTGGAACTGGAGAGATGACTTCTCCGTGAGATGCGGCAAGGCTTCCTGTGCGTGCCAGGTGCCACAATTACTTCACCGGTTCCTCAGTTGTCGAGGTGAAGCGATATTCGAAGCGCTATTCACCGCTGTATATCAGCGTCGATACGTTCCTGGCGAGTTTAGGTAGGAATTTTGCCAGACATTCATCGAAAGTGATATCAAGTTCGTAGTGTCTGATCAAGATCCCAGCGGAGCGGGAGGGGCACAGGACAGACTGAGCCACTGTGGTGCTGTACTTCTGCAGTCCCTGTCCATCTGAGGCTTCACCATTCAGTGGAAGTTGTGTCTGTGAGCAATGGCCGGGGTCGACCCGAAGGATAAAGCTGGGGATTCTGGGACATTGGCAATGTGAGCAAAGAGCGCTGGATAGGGGCAGACTGTGCTGCCAACGATGAGTAAGCTGATGTATAGGAGCGTGCAGAAATCATGGAAGACACGCTTTCGGAGAGAAGAGAGAAGAAGTTTGCGCGATTTGGTGGTCTCCTTCTGATCGTAGACTCCTTCACCTCACGTTACCCCAACCCGACATGCTCACGCTACAGTCAGTCGGCATCAACAGTCGCCGCCGACATCTCAGAGTTCGACTTCACCATGAATTGGACGGGCGGCCGACTGCAGAGGCATTCCAAAGACAGTGCGAAGAGCACTGATCTAGCGAAACAGAAGCAGCATTTTGCCGCAGTGAGGCAGCGACTGCACAATGGAGAGACGGCACAAGAAACACCATTCCGGCCCAGCTTCCTTGTCCGCGACGGCCTGACCTTGGCTAACGGAGTCACTCCCTTCGGCCATGGCTCACAGCGTCACACTGGGCACTCAAAGGGACATCAGACAAGTTTGGACGAATATTCCTCGACCGCTCCTCTGGTCCAGCGATTGACTTCCATGCAGAAACGTTCAGCAGTGTCAAAGAATCCACCTGCGCGTCAAAAGAAATTGCCCTCCCGTCGTCACCATCATTCTGGCGAGACTGGTCGTCCCCAGGTGAAGTATGAAACAACAGGCCAAGACGACTCCGCACCGCAGGCTCAAGGGCATGCAGCTAACAACTCCTTCCAACAATCAGCCAGTCCTGACCCTGCAAGATCGAGACTCCGGCCAGAAGATCTACTCGAACTGAGCAGAAAGAAGTTGCTCTCACAGAATGATTGGATCGGTCTCAACCATTCTCGACCCGTGACGATCCACTTCACCTCCCGTCACGACAAAGAGCGGATTGGCAAGCGTAGGAAGATTGACAGCGGCATCGAGCAGAGACGGAGGATGCTCGGTAAGCTGAAACGAGGTGACGACGCCTATGGTCGTGCCGTCAACGCGCAGCCTCCTTTCATGAGCGGCGCCTTGGGAGTCGTGCCTGAAAGCATCAGTGTCAGGATTGGCGACCACGCGTTGTCAACGCAAGTTTCAACGGCACCTCACGAATCCGTGCGACTCCGAGAAGATTTCGAGCACGTACGACAATCGTCCGAGTCCATGTTATTTGATGTGGAGCAGCTTCAACTCTCTCAACCTCAGAGGCTTGGCTTGACTGAGGAAGGAGTGGAACAAGAACATAGTGGCACGCAAACTATTCCTCAACGAGACGCTTTTGGCTCTCACACTCTGCCTGTGTGCATCTCAGATGACACAGACACTTCAAAAGATAGCGCTTCGTCTCTCGACGAAAATGAGGCCAGAGAACTGGAGGCGATGGAAGGGACGGATGAAGCTGCGATTGAAGAAGGTCTCGAAGTCCAGCAACTACTTGATCAGTTCAACAGACAGGATAACGATGATGGTCAGCATGAAGATGACCAGGAATACAGCCCGATTCTTCCTGTCCGAGATCCTCACCCGAAGCCTGCCCCATTTCGCCTGGTATTTGAGTCCTCATTGTACCATCATGATGCACTCCCACCTGGCAGCCCATCAGAGCTTGGTCTGGGAGATGAAATCAATGAATCTTGTGCACATCGATTTGACAAGTTTAGTCCACTTCCTGATGCTGAAGAAGATGTTGACGCAGTGCCAAAATTCGTCAACGTTCACGCAGCAGAGGCCGATCAGGCACAGAGTCTTGGCTCAGACGAGGTGGAGCCATCAGAAAGTAATGTTCGGGACGATGATGCCCCTTGGAGGAAAATGTTTTCCATTCCGTCCTCGAACCCAGGCTTCCTCATGGAAGATTTCAATGCAGAAGATGTTGACAGTGGCCACGGCAGCGGTCCATCGCTTAGAACATCGCTTGCAACGAACAGAGACGCTGAATTCAAGACACTGGGATCAGTGCAGAGTCGCTATGAAGCCGAATCTAGCGCTTCTGTTTACAACTCACCTTCAGCCTCGTTTCGAATGATATCCATGTTAGCTGCACAGCCGCAGCAGGTCAGTCAAGCTCTTTCCATCCCCCGATATCCTAAGCGAGACCATCGATAGGTTGTTGGCGGTTTCAAGATCAGCATAATCGGTGTCTCTCGCCATCAATATTTGACCAAGCTATTTGACATGCTGACAGCTTTCTAACAGGATAAGAGCCTGACCACATCAAAAAACATGCAAGCGTCTCACGCATTCATCGAAACCAAGCACAGCGATCCCAACGAATACTGGCGAAAATTCGTCTTTGATGATGATGATGACAACGAAAACGACGCCGAAGACGAAGAGGAAGAAGACGACAGGACGACCGCGGCACAGTACTCCGTCTCAGCCTGGCCCAGCTCAGGCAAAACCCAAAACAGCCGGTCACGAAAACCCGAGGCTGGCTCCAAGTCCAGCATGGAAAACAACGCTAGCACATCGGACGCATCCTTTCCTTTCCGCGCCCGGGCCGACCCAGGAATTCGGGAACAGCAGCATTCCTCAAAGGCTCGTGCGAGTGGGAGTGCGGCACCGTCACTGCTGCTGAAGAACAACGTACCCAATCTCCAGCGACGGCACGGCAGAAGCGGATGCGCCCGTGAAGAGCAGCAACGTCCGCGGACGCAACGTCAGGCCCAATGAACGGGGGAAGAAGGAAATGGCGCATTCTTCATTCACCCTGATCTGCGTGCGACAGCACAGCAGGATGCGGCGCAGGGACAGGCAGGCTGTCGAGAGGGTTTCCCCGAAGACCAGATCGCTTTTGATGCAGGCGACGTGTCGAGATTTGTATGAACATGTATGTATGTACTGGTAGGGGCGGTAGCGGGAGGGGGCGGACGGGGCGGCTCGAAGCTGACAGGGGATGGTTTTGGTGCAGGTGATGCAAGGAAAGAGCGATCTGGATGGTGTGTGCAGGGGAAAAAGCAAGTAAGTGCACTGATGAGGAGAGGGGGTTTGTGATTGGTGGGCTAGTGAGGAAAATGGCGAGGAGGGAGGTGTCGACAGCCTGATGGGAGCTGGTTCAAGCTTACGAAAAACCTAATGGTGTGAGTGACAAGTGATCGGTGACATGCTGGGTTTGCCTGTATCATCGAGACAAGAGTGAGGGAGGGAGATTAGTGCTGTGTACCATACCATACCTAACATCACATCACATCACATCCATTATCCACGCCCAACCAACCCTCCTCACAACTCATGTACCGTAGTCAACCCGTTTTCCAATCCGCAGCCCGAAAGACTCACGCACAAATCCCAACGAGGACTTCAAGATCGCTTCCTGATACACCTGCAACTGTCCTAGTCCTAGCATCACCCGCTCCCTCCCTCCTACCCGCATTCCCATCTCCCCTTCCCCCCTCCCTCCTCTAGCCAGCTCCCCCAACATCCACTCCCACATCCTGCACACCCACCAACCCAAACCACCATACATCCCCCACTTAACAATCAAATCACACGACCCAGCGAGACAAAGCCAGTAGCGCTATAACCAATTCCTCTCTCCCTCTCTCCCTCTCTCCCTCTCCCTCTCTCTCTCTCTCGGGCTGGAGGGAGGGAAGACACCACCTTCCCAACGCACACCCATCTGCAAGTTAAAAGCAGGAAGCGTACCACCTCGCAAGCTAAAACTAANTTCTGGGACTAAGGCATGCAGGTTGTGATGGACCGCTAGCTGGGGAGGGGCGGATCATTGGTTTTATAAGGGTGTTTTGGGGGAGGGTGGTTTCGTATGTATGTTTGTATGTATGTATGTATGAACTTGCTGGTGTGCCATGTACGGATTGACTGGGGTGTGGTGTGGTGTGGTGTGGTATCGGCGTGGGTTTTTCTTTTCTTTGGGAGAAGGGTTAGTCTTGTCGGGGGTAGGTTTGTATCCTGTTCCTTCCTTTGTTGGTTTGGAGAGCTGGGGATATGTACTGTGTACGCAAGGTCCATTTGCTTTTCCCAGTTTCGGATCTCATTTTCCTCGGGAAATTCCTCTTTTGCGGCTTTTCCTTTTGTTTTGCCTTCAAACTTTTGTTGGGCTGATTTGGCGGTCATGTGCTTCCCGTCCTTGAGGCGCGGGGAAACGGGCGTTTTGGGTGGGCTTTCACAGTGGTGTGGTAGTCAACCTTACGACTGGGAATCTTCATGGTGAAGATCTGTGACATCGCGTGTTTTTTTTTTCTTTTCTTCGGGAGCAGTCAAGGGACAATACCTTGCTAGTCGAAAGGGATGAGGTCCTCCGGACCCCAGTACTCGGTTTGAGTCTTGGAGCTAGGGTTGAAAACGGGTCTGAGTGTTGGTTGGGTCTTAGGGTAGTGGACATGTGGGTCTCTGCCTCAAGAGAACAAAAAGGGGTTTTAACATATGGTGGTAACGGGAATATGCCAATTCGCCTTGTGGATCAGTGTTGTGAGGAAGATCCCGGTATCCTGATGTTTTGCTTCTTCGCACAATCGCTTTGAATGGCGAGAGGCGAATTCTCCCATTTCACGCCTGATTGAGTATGGTGTTTCCAAATGTTGTTCCGACAACGGGTAGCGCTGAGGAAACATGTCCGCGGTGTAGTACTGCAAGTGTTTTTACTACGTGTTAGCTTTCATTCCATCCAATGATTTCGAAGAGATTCAAGAAGTGAAATGAGGATGTGCGCTTGATTCTATCTCCAATTCATCGAGTTTCGAATGTAGGATTATGGAAATGAGACGTCTCCCATCGGTGCAAGCAGCCGATACCTGTGGCACATTTCCGCCAAAGTGGGTTCGAGCAACTAAGATCGTAATGGTGCCATGTGTGGATCTTATCGGTATCGTGATGCTTAGCCTGATTGATTTTGAGCTGATGAACAGGTGGAGCTAGATTTCTCAGGGCTATTAACCGCGATGTGTCCTTGAACTGCTTGTGAGACTGGTTATCTAGTAGATGCCTGGGAAACAAGCCCGCACGCCGATCTGTCCTCAAAAGGATTTTTTGCTGTAGTGGGAGAGAAAGAGTGTACCACAGTATGTATGAACTGATGATCCACGGAAGGATGAGTTCTTTCTATGGAACAAACGCAATCTTACGCAACTGATGCGCAAACCAGTCCAAAAAGCAAGCAGATCTCAGTTGTTCGGAGATCGTTCCATTTTCATCCATTATTCCGGCTCTGAAACCAAGGAAATGATGACTTGCTTCTTGACTATGGTTGTGGAGGTGGCGTAGGGTGATGGATGCCGGCGATCTGGGGAAACGTGTTTCGATGGAAAAGGAGTTTGATGAACACAGGGACGTCAGATGACGTTTGAATAAATGGAAATTTCTTTTAGAAAAGGGGAGATGTGGAGATAGAATTGGTATGAGGGTGTTTGAGAGCATGGGGATATCGAGATGATACGCAGGAAATTGTGAATGGAGAGCCTCTTGATTGTGGCGCTGGGTATTGGATCCGTAGTTGATTGCGGACATCTTCGCAGCGGACTCGTTCACGAGATGTGTGCCGATTGTCGCTCGTTTCGTAAGAATGAGCGACCGATGTCGAGGTACGCTTGCGATGCACAATGCACCCTCTTCTTCTTTGGAAAGACAAGCCGTTGGTCAGCTGATGCAATGAAGCTGAGTGTATGCGAGTCACGTGCTAAATGCACTGCAATCTGTGAACACATCATTGTTGACACGAGAATCCTCGTGCTCACGTGAAGTACCGGTTGCATGTTCCGGGATAGACTTTACCGTCTATACGCAGCAATCGTTTCCATTTGTGAACGACACTGCGGCATCCTGCATTACGACATGTCGACGTCCAATGGATGGCAGTGACGAACAAAGTCAAAAAGAGGAGCCGATCCAATTCTTCGGGCGGATCTGCTTGACAATTCAACTTCGTGGGCGCTAGCTTGCCTGAATGATTTGACATATGGTTCGGCCCGTCTTTGGCCTGTATCTCTCTCTGTCGTGCCGCTTATTTCGAGCTGATCTATCGAATTTCGTGGTCCTGTCCTACTTCCCTTCGCTCCCGGTGCTCCGGTTCGAGGGGTGATTTTCGACTGGGCCGGCCAAATGGAGAGTTACCTACCGCAGCAGCCAGATTTCAGGAGGAAAGGGCCAGGTATGTTGTGCTGTTCATTGTGAGCAGAGAGAGCTGGGGCTCGACACGTTTTGTGCGCGATATTTCGACCTTCGATAGTTGACTAGCGTGGTGCTCTGTGTCCATTGGAGATTGAAATCCAGCATCATGTGGGATTTCGGTCTCTGAACAACTGTGAGTCCGGTCATGATCTCGTGAGCATGCGATATCATGGCCAGATTCGCAGACCTCATGCGTGCCAGATGAAGGCTCTCTGATAAGGACTGTTGCCGCCATGCTAGCTGCACTGAGTCGCTCAAACCGGCTGCCTTTAGCATAACTGGCAAGAACGAAACAGAGATGTTTGTTCCTTCACTTTGGCCGTAGAATAGCTTGAACGCCATGACCAGGCTGAGAAGCGAAACCATCTCCAGAAGATTGTGGAGCGGCTTGTCAACCCGCGTTTGCGCGACAGTTTTCGTGGCAATCGGAGAAAAAATGTGCTCCCCTTGGTGGCACAATTCCCTTGCAGCTAGTCTGGAAAACACCAAATACAACTGCATCGTGAACTGGTCCCAGCCTGTCCGTATTTGAAATCTAACATGGAGTAGGACGGACATTAGCCCAACTCTGGACTGTCATTCTTCAGGTAGCCAGGATGAGAGCCAATAACATGAAAATGTAGCGACATAGGCGCATCAAGTAGACTACTGAATGCATGTTCTGGGTCAACGCCATGGAATTGCAGAAGCTTTGACCTGTCTGTACCAACATGAGATTGAAGAATCCGGTACAAGCTACCCAGTCTTGCAACCTGGGCGCCATTACGAAGAATTGCTTCGCAACATGGGGTTGACGAGGCTAATGCGCTAATTGATTGAAAATCAAAATGCCCTGAAGTGTAGCACCGCATCTCACTGCAGCCAGGTCGCAGCAGAAGCCAATAACGCAGGTCATGATGCCTTTCATGCAGAAAAGACCGCAGTGGTCTTGAGGCGAGATGCTGCGGCTGGGGCCATGGTCCGATGCTTCGCGCCTGGAACCAATGTTCCAGACCAGTTCTTCAATTGAACTCGGTTGATTCTGGGTGGGCTGTTAGGACAAGCCTAGCAGCCTACGCCAGACCACTCCAAAAATCAATGTTGGTGCTGCAAGAAGTCGCGTGTGTAGTGCAAGCAACATTACCAAAAGGCACTGTTCTGCCTCATTGGTGCCCCCTCATGCATAGCTAGTTTTGGCCGGCGATACTCAATCATGTAATGACAGTGTCAAGTTTCTGGAAGTTGGGATCCAATATTGCCCAGGAAATCTGCGTTGCCTACTCGTACTTGGATGACACAGAAGTAAGCCGATTTCGTCGTGCCGGGGCAATTCATAGCAAGGAAGCAGGGTCGTTGAATCTCTGTGACACCAGCTAACAAAGTTGCCTATCTTGTTGGTGGCGCACTTTTGGAATTGATGTTGTCCACTATTGATCCGTAAGAACGCCGCCACGTCGCGTTGAGTGAGTAAACTGGATTGAGAAGGTATCGTGGTTTCGTGATCAGCCCACAATCTGATTTGCTGGCAATCAGCTAGCTAGTGGTGCAGCATTGCGAGGCGATGCAAGCGCTTCTCGATAAGAGTTAAATAGAGACTCTCGAGACGTGCGGATGCCGTCATCAAATTGGCGAGATTGGCATGCATGAGCTTGAGAGTGTATGAGATGCAAAAGCAGAAAAAAAGGTCAAGATAACGATAGACAGGTGCCTGGGAATGCAAAGCTACTAGCCTCGCGAGACAGGTCAATTTTGCCATCACCGAGGTAAGCGGGGGGTATCGACCAAACTAGGAAATGCACGATAGACCAACCAAGAAGAAAGATGTAGCTGCCAGCAGGGGAGACGCTGCAAACAACTCAAATTGTCGACAAAGCAAACTGTGCAACTTCGCTCTGCGACCAAACAGGTTGAGGTTGCAACGCCGATTGCAGCCAGCGAGCAGCGACCGAGACTCCGTTTGACCGGTGATCCAATAGTAAATCTGATTTTTCCATGCTGTCGTGATTCCTGGCGTCTCGAATGCGAGAAGTTGGTCGGGGTATCAAAACGCTAGGTTGTGAGAGCCTGATGCGGGTACTCCGGAAGCTATTGGTGTAATTCTCCGCTCGAATTGAGACCACTTTTGGCTTTCAGGATTGATCATGTGCGCAAGTTGTGAAGTACCAATCAGGCCCCTGACTGAAGACTGTGGAGAACCTTGTCTCATTTGCAGCAAGATTTTCAAGGCCGTGCGCTGGTTCGATACTTGTAACGAAGCTTTTGATTGGCATGGCAGAAATGGTTATCGACGAAACGACAGCAGTCAGCAGACGAAGTGCATCGTGCTTTGCTGGAAGTCGGTGAGAAAGAGTGTTTTGTTCTGTGACGGAGGCGTGAGTCTTATCATCACGGACCGGTGCCGCTCGAGCTACGTGATAAACAAAGGCACCATTGCCTTCCAAGTCTCGCACTCTGGATGCGATTGCGATAGGTACCGAGCAATCTTTTGGAATCAGATCGCCAGACATTGACGGCGATTGATATCAAGATGCAGATGAAAGGTCCGGTCTCGCTATTGTGCGGTGAGTACTGTACTGAGCACAGGGCGGGGCAAGGGATTGATGAGGCCGCTGAGCCGAAAGAAACACTACACAGTACACAGTACACAGGACACAGGACACAGGACACGGTATCTGATGATGAAGGCATGGGCGTGGGATGACGGAGTGGGATGGGTCTCAGCCCACATCCAATCATGGATCCACTGCCTTGGGAACAAACCGTTGTGTGTTCCCTTGGCGCGCCTCCTTGACCCACCACGTGTGGACTGTGGAATGTACCTGGTAGGGCTAAAACTCGGAGCGCCTTTGTCATTTGTGGCCTGCCCATCTCGTATCATCTCCACCATCTTGTCTTCATGCTGTGATGCTCTCCATGCTCTAATCCTGTCCATGCTGTGATCCTCTCCATGCTGTCCGATCCTCCTCGACAGATCCATCAGCAGAGAGGCGCAGGAAGGGCAATTCGAGCGGTGCTGCTGTCAGAGCGGGCATGGCAGTGTTTGGTCGCCTCAACTGGGAATGGAACGCGTCGTGAACCATCTTACCAGGCAGCGAAATGCAGCGGAAGCCACCATCTGGCGACAGGATGTGATAGATCACAATTCCCAGGAGTCTTCTCTGCGGGCTTCCATTGCAGCATGCGTATGCTTCGCATCACCTGTTCACCAAAGCGCCTGGATTGTCGGCAAGGACGGAGCCAACCCTCGCGTTCCCATGGGGGTCAGACCTTGCTGTCCTTGAATTTTGATCATGGCAGGCCTGTAAGAAGCGCTGTGGCAGTGTGTCTCCATACCACAGTACAAAGCATTTGCGAGGCCGACGTGCCGAAAGATGGATACTTTTATCTGTCACTCAGCCCCAGTGACAGCCCCCAACCCGCAACCACAGACATGGGATTTCGCTTCTGGACGAGGGACAGTGCAATGGGATTCGTGAGCAGCATTTCGTCATCCTGCTAGCGGCCATGTTTCACCCAAACCCGGGCAATGTGCGCCGGCCCTTGCTCCTTGGTTAGCTCCCTTGCCTGTCCGGAGCGTGCCAGCCCTTCCTGGTATGGAGCGGTCTACTGTGTACATACCACCGTAGTACAGCTTTTGACATTTCGGTTACACTCTCTGGCATGGGCATGGGCATGGGCATGGGAATGAGTACGCCGTCAGCCTCGCAATTGCGCGGCTTCACCACTTTTGCGGATGCAGGAAGCGCGCACACACTCTGCGTTCATGTTCTGCTTTGTGCGATGAGCTTCCAGAATTCTTTGTTCTCAAGATCCGTGTCAAGGGGATCGTCCAGCAGAAGTTGGGGCCCAAAGTGCCAGGGCTCAGGGCTCCTTCTTGTTGCAAGAAGGTTCTCAGCAGAAGACCGGGACAAGGACCGGCCGTCTACTGGCGGCTGCAAAATGAAGAGCGAGCAATGAGAGGACGGTCGGACTTCAACTCCGGAAGACAACGCCAGACAACGCCCGAGCACAACCGTGACGTCCGTAGGTAGGGTAGGGAGTCTCAGGGAGTCATCAAGGTGTAATGTACTGCCCCATGCCGTCGTGACGCAAGCAAGTGCTATCACTGTCTAATGCCTGCCGCGATTACACAGCATGAGTTTCTGAGAGCGGCGGGACGTGCATGAGGGATGGTATGGCAAGGCAGAGAGGCACAGGCAGAGCAGAGGCAGAGGCAGAGGCAGAGGCAGAGGCAGAGGCAGAGGCAGAGGCAGAGGCAGAGGCAGAGGCAGAGACAGAGGCCCGTTGGACAAAGGCCTGAGCAATGCTCCACGGCAAGGTGAAGCGGATGCTGCAGTGCAAAAGCAACGCGAACCGCTCTCGCGCAGACAGGCACGAGTACGGGGATTCGGGCGCACAAGGGCGAGGATGCGAGGGACCAGGAATGGGCCCAAAATACCAGCAGCGGGGCTTTTTGTGGTGGTTGATCCTGTAATACCACAGTACAGCGGCCCTTGTGTTCTTCTGGCTGTTGACACGAGAAGGGATCGACGCCCAGGGGCTAGCACCCGCCCGCCACAGAAGCTACCCCCTGCCTGTTTCCTGCTACCGGACCATCGAGTCATTTCGTGAAGAATGCCCCTTTATCTTTTTTATTATTTCGACCGCCAAAAGGTACCTGCCGAACACCCACCATTCCCTGTCCCCTCACCTCCCACCACCGACTCCATCCGCGAACAGTACCGACTCCATTCCTCTGCTCTGCGCTTGGCCCTCGACTGCTGCCGCATTATATAGCCCGACTTGCTTCCATCGTCGTCATCATCTCTCCCGACCGAAGCGCGCCCTGCACGTAGAAGGATCCGGACACCCCAAGACCACCGCTGGCCCTTCCCGCAGCGACCCTTCGACTGCCGTCCTCTCACGCTGCATCTGAGAAGCATACACTCCTCCAACACGAGCCGGAGACGCTGCGCCTCTGCCATAAGCCCTGTCTTACCAGTCCTCCAGAAATATGCCGCCGATCGCCTACTGCCACCTTCGTTGAGTCGTCCTGGGCGACATTCCCCAATATGACTACCGCGCCTGGGTACACCACACTGCCCAACATGGACGCCTTCGCAAAAATATCGTCCAACCAGACCGATGCTACCTCAGTCTCATTCGACAGAACACGCCCGAAACTGACTGGTCTGAGCAACAATTCATCGCACGTCAGCCTCGTCCTTACCAGCTCACAGCCTCACCTGCATAACTATTCGCCGCAAGCTCCGACGCCCATGCATTCGACAATGTCCTCGCCGCCGCCAGAGTCACCATTCCCTGATTCAGCCTTGAGTCCCACCTCACCAACCCTTATGTCGCCTGCGTCTTCCTCTTCTATGGCGAATGCCTTGGCCGTGTCCAAAGGCTCAGGAATAATACGTCGATTTTCTCAGGGAGCGAAGAAACAGATGAAACGGAGGCAATCCACAAACAGCCAGCCTCCTTCAATAAGCCGTGCCACATCTGTTGGTCCTGGCCCAAGAACTAATCCAATCTCGCCGGCGACTCCAGACAGCGCTGTGGATATGTCGGATTCAGACTTTCCGTCCTCGGAAGACGAGGAAACAGTGGACGATATTCCCTATCTTGACATCACGCAATCTCTGCATGATGGTACCTCTGCTCGGCCCAGTATAGGGTCAATACCAGAGGGAGGACTCGCGCCAGCGATTCCTTTGGTCCTCCAGAAGGGTACTCAGCTTACGAAGGTGACCAAAAGGGGGAGGAGGAAGCAGCGTTGGTTTCGCTTCGACTTTGCTGCCGCAAAGATCTGCTGGGACCCTCGCAATGCATCCAAGCATGTGTACATTGACCACATCACTGATTTGAGAGAGGCCACTGAGGCGAGAGAATACCTGGATCAGTTTCAAGTCCCTGGCGAGCAACATAGTCGTTGGTTGACAATTGTCTACAACGACTCGAACCGATCGACGGGACGCAGCATAAAAATGATGCACATCGTTGCACCAGATGTCGCGACCATGCGTCTTTGGAAGGAATCGATTGAATATGTTCAACAATCGAGGATTCGCACCATGACTGAGCTTGCAAAAGGTGGTGAAAAAAGCATCAAGAGATTGTGGCGTCGCGAAACCAACGATGATCCAAAGGCCCGCCTTGACCTTCAAGGAGCAAAACAACTCTGTCGGAAGTTGGACATTAACTGTTCCGACAATGCCCTGCGGGCACATTTCGACAAAGCCGACTCGGATGCGAATGGCGACCTCGATTATGCCCAATTTGAAGCCTTTGTCAAACGGATTCTGGAGCGACAGGATCTCAAAGAAATCTACAGTGCCATTCGTTCGCCTGGCAGTGCTGAACTAGACCTCGACTCGTTCGTCCGCTTTCTGGCCAATCAACAAGGAGTCGACGTGACTGTGAAACACTCACATTGGACGAACCTTTTTGAGCAGTACGCCAAGCGCTGCCGCCCAAAGGAGAATGCGTCTCCAGCTCGAAGCTCAGAACCCCGCTCGATGACCATGAACTTCGCTGCCTTCCAGGATTTCATGGTCGTCTCCAATTACGGAAAAGCGGTCAACCCCCGGCGCACTGACCAAAAGCTTGATCGGCCATTGACAGAGTACTTCATCTCAAGCTCCCACAACACTTACCTCTTGGGATGGCAAGTCAAGGGTGAGTCGAGCACAGAAGCTTACGTCTCCGCTTTGACGCGAGGATGTCGGTGCATTGAGATCGATTGCTGGAATGGAGCTGATGGACGTCCAATCGTTCTGCATGGCCGGACCTTGACGAGCAGTGTTTTGTTCTCGGATTGCATTGCGAAAATCAACGACTATGCCTTCATCGCTTCTGACTATCCATTGATCATTTCACTTGAGGTCCACTGCAACCCGGCACAGCAAGCCGCGATGGCCGAGATCATGAAGACCATCTTTGGCGACAAGTTGGTCACTGAGCCTCTTGACCCGACCGCCGATGTTCTGCCATCGCCGGAAGAGCTCAAGGGTAGGATTTTGACCAAAGTCAAGGCAGCCGAGGACCGCGAGAACCAGAGCTTACGATCCGAATATCCTCCGGTCACTCGTCGTCAACGAGGGCTCAGCTCACCCTTCTCTCGGCCAGTCGTCATCGACTCAGCAACCGTGCCCCCTGGACACTCACTTTCAAGCCCACCGTCCATGAGTCTGCAATTCGGTAGTGCTCCGACGGCGTCGTCCTCTCGGATCTCAGTGAATTCCACGGGCGCTGCAACACCTATCAGCCCAAGCAGTTCTGGTGACGATAGCGATTCGTTTCTTGACAAGAAGGAGAGGAAAAAGACGAGCAAGATTGTCCCCATCCTCGGCAGGCTTGGCGTTTATGCACAAGGTATCAAATATCAGAATTTTACCTCGGCCGAATCACGCACCCACAACCATGTTTTCTCCCTCGCCGAAGGACAGTTTGAAGGCCTTTGCCAAAATCAGTCAACAAAGGACCAGCTTGAGAAACACAATCGACGCGGTCTTATGAGAGTCTATCCAGCAAATTTCCGCATCTCATCCAGCAACTTCGAACCACTTAGATGCTGGCGTCGTGGTGTTCAGATGGTGGCTCTCAATTGGCAGACGCACGATCTCGGAATGCAGATGAACGATGCCATGTTCGCAGCCGGAGATGATCAGACTGGCTATGTGCTGAAGCCTGAGGATATGCGTATCGTCGGAGGCAGCGCGATATACGACTTCCCGCTCAAAAAGGTGGCGAAGCGGGTCCAGTTTTCTCTCGACATCCTCTCTGCGCAGCAGCTTCCAAGACCTCGTGATCTGGGCATTGATGCCAACATGAATCCATATATCGAGGTTGAGGTCTATACCGCAGAAGACAAGGCATACGGTGTCGCTACCGGACAAGGCGGAACGGATGTGTCGGCTCGCAACGGTTTGTCTGGGATAGGATCACCACTCCGCAAGCGCACTTGTATCGTTCCAAACAATGGATACGATCCTCGCTTCAACGAATCAATGCAGTTCTCAGTCGACACCAAATACCCGAGCCTCGTATTCGTGCGTTGGACTGTTTGGAACTCCCTCGACGGCCGCACAGTAAACTCTGGCCCGCCCCTAGCATCATACACCGTCAAGTTGGACTCTCTTCAACAAGGCTACCGCCACATCCCTTTGAACAACGCTCGGAATGAGCTGTATTACTTTTCGACGCTCTTTTGCAAAGTGAAGAAAGAACCTCTCAGCAATGTTGTCGAGCAACCCACCTCTCCACATGCTACAGGGCACAACTCACCGTCCACCACCCCTCAAGACTCGACAAAATCAAAGTTCTCTTTCTCCAAATTCATCTCACGGACACGGTCCCAGCAGAAGATGCGAGGCCCGGCCCTAAGTCGCACCACATCCTCTGAGAGATGATCTTGCATCAGCCTCAACTACCGCTTACGGAGCTCGACCCCACGATTTCCCTTCATTTGTGCTATACTTGATTGTTTCTTCTATGGACTTTCTCCATCGGATTTCAGCTCAGGCGTCGTTCGCTTTTGACACCTTGCGACAAAATTTTCTCGATTCAAGATACCCCAGCTTTGGCTAGTTTACCACACGTCGAAATACAACGAGGGTTTCTTCCTGTTGCTTTTACCAGTGGGCGCATCATTGTTGCTTGCTAGCATGGTCTGACGAAGCTGGAATCTTCGTGGCTGGTGCACTCAGTCTTGGCCTGTCAGAGTAGAGCATCATCTTGTTTTTGTTGGTTTTTCAACTTTTTCCATTTCGTCAAGGCGTATTTCGGGCATTTGCGTCGCCTCATAATTATTGGGAACATTCAAGATATCATAGACACCGGAAACCAAGCGCTTCGATGGCGCACAGACGACAATCTCATTATTCCTCCTACCCACACTTTTCACTTCTTGCAGCTGCGATTGTTGGAGGTTGGGGTCCTTTTGACGACGCAGCTGGCTTCTATTGTATTCTATATCTTTTGGAGTGGATTTAGGGCGGGACTCAATCACTTATTCTTATTTGCATGGACGGATGGCAGCATGGCGGGAAAGCATTGCATGTCACGACCTGGGAGGTCCTCTGTCGTTACCAACTTTCATGGGAGGTGACCACGATGCAGGGTCATGTGGATGGTACATCTATTGGTCACGATAAGGTTCAAGGGTTTGCGCTTTGTCTTGATGGCTGGACTGACTTTCGGCTGGCTTGCAAGGACGTTTTTGCCGTCAAGATTGGGGAAGACTGGGCCGTGGGATTATGATAGTGCGCAAGATTCGAAAATCATGACGAACTCCTCTTTTCGGTTGCGGCTCCTTGGAGCTGCTGAATACCTACTACTCATTACCTGCAACGATCCATTCTGTGATTATACCCACATCCGTCGTCATGACCATTGATTTTGTAAATTACAACCACACCAGTCGTCGGCGGTTGGTTTCGTTACGGCGCTTTTGCGCCCAGCTACTGACGGCGTCGTGACAATGGAATTTCCCCTCCCTCCATCATCACCCCATTCCATCCCCTCCCCTCACGCCGTCGTCTCTACCAGGGTTTTACCAGGGGGTCTCGGCGCTGCCTTCCCCCCGGATCGCCACGGTCTTGTTTCGGCCCTGTGTCGTGACACGGGTGCGCGTCAGAGGGGGGTTTTCTTTGGGGTTGGGGTTGGGGTTGGTGTTGGGGTGTGGGTGTTCTGGGTTCTGAGTACTGTTTGTAGGCACGGAGCACGGTTTTTTCTCGTTGTGGGCGTTTGGTACGGGTGATTGGAGTGGTGGGATTTTGGGGGTTGCATGGGATGGATGGATGGATGGGTTGGTTGGTAGGGAGGATCCCCCCCGGCCCCCGTTTTTTATGTACTGTGTAGGAGCACGAGGAGGAGGGGCGAGGGTGAAAACTGGTACTGTGGCGTTATTGGTGGACCCTGAGATTGGGGTTGGGGGGATTTGGGTTATTTTTGGGGGTTGGGGTTGGGGTTGAGGGTTTTACTTGTTTTGGCGGTTTGGTGTGGCTGCGTTTGTTGCTGCGATTGGTTCTTTGGGGTTTGGGTGGCTTTGTAGCCTTGTGGCTTGGTGGCTTGGTGGTTTGGGGCTGGTTTTGTAGGAGGTAGCTAGCTAGCTATCTAGTCAGGTACGTAGCTAACCTACCTGCCTTTTTTGTCTTTTTGTGGGGTTGGGATGGGGAGTGGTTATGGGTGGGGATTGTGTTGGTTCTATTTCTCTATTGTTTTGTGTTCTCTCGTCTTGCTTGTCTCTCTTCTCTCCACGATACAGCCGTATATACTTTGTGTGCGAAGTCGTTCCACAGCCCGTCTCGAACTGGGATACGGGGACTTGCGAGACGGGGAAGAGTGGATGTGGGTACCTTCCTAAGCTACCTCTGTACCATCTCAATTACGACTCGACTATTTTTCTGGGGCCGACGTTGTGGCGATGACCTCCCTCTCACGTCAGCGTGGCAGTACCGATACCGGGCTGGGATTTGGGTTGATCTCGACATTATGATCGTCGCCGTTGACCCGACCTGTGGGCTTCGTGATCTGGGCCCCTGGGGTGGAAAGGAGTATTACTTCGAACGGGGATTGTGTATTGAGCGTGACGGGTTTTCTGGTAGGTAGGTAATGTAGGAGTAGATTCGTTGGAAACGAATTTGAATATGTAGTTTGGTTCTTTAAGTAATGGAATAAGTGGCCCTTTCTCTACCTACCTCGAGCGATGCGCTGACTTTTGAGAGGGATACAGTGGGAAGAGTATCGCTACGCCTTTGCATATCCAACCCTGTGTAGGCGAGTTCTTCCTCGATCCTTGGTATTTTTACATACCATCCACTGATATTTCTCTGGCAACGGTAGTAGCGATCTATCCATGCCTAGCCATTCAAGAGAAAGATAGTTATAGTAACCCAATTACAAGCGTTCAAGAAATCCTACTTGATCCAATAATCTCAACATTCTTCGCTTTACTGTCTATTTGCTCCTCTCCATATCAACGTGTGGTTTCCGGACGCCGCGGTATGGCATTTTTCCGTTGATATTTCTCCTGGTCTTTGATTTTGTGTTGGAATAATTTCCAAAAAAGATTGCGGATAGGAGATTGGATCTGGAAAGATTACCTCTATCACCACACCATTGATATTTCATCTCATCGTTCAACTCATAGAATGACGGTGCATAGTATACACGCCATGATCCGACAACATCATCGCAACCCCTTTGTTTGTCTCAAAGCGGATTTTGTTGTCCATGCCAATCCTGCGTGAAGTGCCGCTACCACGACAGAGACATTCCATCGCCAACCTACTCGGCGCCTTCGATGTTGAAGCATCATCGTCCAAACTATCCGGCATTTGTGTTCCAATTATCTCGTAAATGGCTATTTTCTCGGTTTTGCTGGCGACAGATGGTCGGAGCATGTACAGGGTATCAACAAGTAATACCAGAACTGCGTGCGCGGGTTAAACATGAGATATAGAGAGTCAAATTGAACTTCAACTCGCCACAAGAATCCGCGATGCTAACACGTGAATTGTTCGTTTGGAATGGATCTAACATTCTATCACATCCAGCCGGTGAATTGGATGACACTTACAGTGGCATGGTGGACGGCTGAGCAACAGTTCAAGAGAATCAAAAGAAACTGTCGTAGTTAGTGCCAGTCAGTCTCACACCGACCCGATGTCAACTACTGTGTTAGAACCAGAGGGATTTTGTGAATTTATAATATCAAGGTGAGCCACACCACGAGGCTCGAGAGGGTATATATTCATCTCACCTTCTCCCTTACCTCCTCGTAACGTCATCCAACCCCAACCCTTTCCCCACCTTCCTGATGAGTGCTTTCTTCAGGAACTCCTCTCGAGCAAGCGTCCTCGTCTGCTTGACAAAAACCTCAAGTCCAACTCGTCCCTTGTCCAGACCTCGACCTAAAGCCAGCCTCGCCTCTTCACATGCCTTCTCTTCCGCGACCAAGGTGTACAGTTGCCCGCCAACAACCGTAGGACAAACAAGCACTTCATCGACTTCAGGCCTCCGTCGACCTTGCGCATCGCGCATGACTTGTTCTGCTTCTTGCATGGCGCCACGAAGGATACGTTCGTTGCTTTCTAATGCTCGGTCTAATTGCTCGAGTTGTTCGAGCTCAGCTTGCAGTACCGCATGAGCTCCTCGCAGCGCGAACTGTTGTGCTTCAAGTGAGTTCGTTGCGTTGGTGTTAGAAGCGACGATCTGGTTCGTTTGCGAAACCAAGGCCTGAGATAAAGCGTCCAAAAGAGCGTCCTTCTGAGGGTTCGGCGGCACCGGTGGGACAGGCAATGGCACCATTGAGCCATTCTGTGAGGGGAGTGTAACGTCTAAGGGAGACGTCAAAAGGTCGATGACGGGTTGTGGGTTTCGCTGTGGTTGGGGAGGCTGGAACGCATAGTTCGGAGGCTGCGCCTGGCCTTGCTGATATGATCGGGGATCTGGAGGCTGTTGTCTTTGCCAATCGTGGTTCGGTGGATCTGGTGTGATTGGGCTCACAGGACTTTCCAATTCGTGAGAATTCTGTTGGAGTCGCATGTGTGGTGGCAATTGCTGCTGCTGTTGCATATATGGTGTAGGCCTACTGTTCAAACTACTCTGTCTTTGAGGTTGAAACTGCTGCGCCTGATATTGCATGCCAGCACGATTGTCTTGCCATTGGTTCTGATTCTGAGGCGCATACTGCAGCTGCGATGTGTGTGTTGGAGGAAGTGGAGGCAGAGGCGGGCCATTGTGTCCGGAAGATTGCTGAGTATTTGAAGGCCCCGTGGAAGTTCTTCCCCCGTCAGCGCCTTTTGGAGGCACAGGCGGTGGTGCAGAATCTCCCCTCCCACTTCCCAGGGCCGGCTGCTGAGCTTGTGGCTGCTGAGATCTCCTCCATGCTTCAGGAGGGGGTGGTAGAGGAGGCGGAGGTACTTGCTGCACAGGCTGTTGATGGACCTGTTGTTTGGAAATCACTGGAGGCTCTTTTGAGAACACGCCTCGAAGAACAGCGAGAAAATCGAATACTGAGGACTTGTCCCAGTATGTCGCCCACTGTGCCAAATATGGATGATATACCCTCCCATCACTGCTGACATGCTGTCCGGGTCTCACTAGCATATCCGGTGCTGGAGTGACATATGCCATGGGTGATTCCTTTGGGTATGCATGAGGTATCCACAGGCTGATGGGAAATCTGTACGTGGTGCCTCGAAACTGGACTGGTATCGTTCCATGGACTTGAAGCAATAGAGCTGACGCTCCATTTTCGTATGCTGCAGGCCGTCAATATTGAGTCCGAGTGCATGGTGAGTGATAGCGTACTGTAGACTTCGGTTCGAGGGGAGAGGGAGGGATAATGCGAGAGAGCTTCGGCGACGTCCGAGTATGTTCGCTGAACATCCTGATACTCCTAAAATCATTATTCAGTTTTTGTCTCATCAATAAAAGCTTCAGCAGGCGAAAATACACTGATCAAGACAGAGTGCAGCCAGTTGA
This sequence comes from Venturia asperata, assembly GCA_003689335.1. Taxonomy (NCBI): domain Eukaryota; kingdom Fungi; phylum Ascomycota; class Dothideomycetes; order Venturiales; family Venturiaceae; genus Venturia; species Venturia asperata. Next base: position 793,700 of record QWWL01000012.1, read on the forward strand.
GCACGGCATTGGACATGTTGCGCTCGCGGAGAGGGTGTTTGCCCGCAGGTTTGGACTTTTGGAGCCTATCGCAGTTTCGATCGCGTGGATACTTCAGGCGAGGTAGAGGCAGGTTGCTTGATATTAGACACTAAAGCAGTCATCATCACAAATTCATGAGTCGTTCCAAGTTCGCTTGGGGATGCTCGAGTGGAGGTTCGAGGCTAATCTGTTGGATGCGAGCAAGTGGGGCCTATCGCCAAGTTGAAGGCGAAAACCAAGTACAGTCTTTAGTGGAGTATATTGAATAAATTGTAGTCATTATGTACCATGCAAAGATGGATATGGAGTCCAAATTGAGACTCCGAAGCTTTGTTCAAATTACTTTGAGCTGCCGGCTCTTTCACCAAATGCTGCCCGAACTTAACAAAGAAAGATAAATATGAAATATGAACATCACCAGCTTATTAATTCAACAAGCTGAGAGCCTCGCCATGACTATGACCACATCTCCATGAGAATAATTGTTTGAGTGTACAGTATTCGTGTATCTTACAATCGTTCCTCATCAATCAGCTGCCAACAAGATGCACAGCGACGAATATTTTGCCTCCAGTCGCACGCCAAAACGCCCCAGGTATCAACGCAGTCATATTGGCTTTCCATTCCTGCTTCAACTAGTGTTGGCTCCATTCGATAGTGTTCAAATCAACGCCCTCTTGTACCAACTCCCAGAGAGGACTGAGCTCTCTTAAGAAGTTCACCCGCTCGCTGACGGCCTTCAGCACATAATCGATCTCGTCTTCGGTTGTGAAACGACCAATGCCGAATCGAATACTGCTGTGAGCACTTTCGTCGCTGTTTCCTAGCGCACGAAGCACATAACTTGGCTCAAGAGATGCTGACGTGCACGCACTTCCCGAAGAAAGGGCAATGTCTTTGAGGGCCATGAGGAGAGATTCGCCTTCGACATATGCGAACGAGATGTTCACACATCCTGGGTAATGACGTATTGGGTCGCCATTGAGATGGGTGTGTTCCATAGCGAGGAGTCCGTTCTTCAATTTATCGGAGAGATACTTGACTCGCTTGGTATCATACTGGATATCGCATTAGCAAATGTCCGATGATGTTTGAGGAGAAAAGGCATAACTTACGCTCATTTCCTGTTGACAAATCTGGGCGGCTTTGCCCATTCCAATCGCCAGAGGAGGTGCTAGAGTACCACTTCGAAGACCACGTTCCTGACCGCCACCACTGATGATGGGCACAATTCTAACTCTTGGCCGTCTTCGCACATAGCAAGCTCCAATCCCTTTTGGACCGTAAATTTTGTGGCCCGAGATAGACATTAGGTCAACGTTCATTTCATTAACGTCGATTGGGATCTTGCCGACTGCCTGAGCAGCGTCTGTGTGGAAGAAGATCTTCTTAGAACGACATAGCTTGCCAATCTCGTTCACTGGCTGGACGACACCGACTTCGTTGTTGACAGTCATAATACTGACGAGACATGTCTCGGGGCGCATGGCCTTTTCCAACTGTTCCATATCAATCAATCCACTTTCCTGGACAGGCAGATAAGTGACCTCAAATCCTTCGTCTTGCAAGTTCCTGCATGAATCCAGCACACATTTGTGCTCCGTTTGGCATGTGATGATGTGATTCTTCTTGCCTCCCTTCTTGAAAAATCTAGCCACACCCTTGATACTCATATTGTTACTCTCCGTTGCGCCACTGGTGAAAATGATCTCTTTCGGATCTGCACCGATAAGATCGGCAATGTGTTTCCTACTCTCTTCAACAGCCTTGTCGGTCTCCCAACCATAGGCGTGGGTCCGCGAATGAGGATTTCCGTACATTCCAGTCATATATGGCAGCATTGCATCAAGCACGCGAGGGTCTGTGGGCGTCGTCGCTTGCATGTCAAGGTAAATTGGCCGTTGCCCCTCATCCATAATTGTTGCTTGCTTGAGAATGCCAGCAGCAGGACTCATCATAACTTCAGCGCTCATGCCGGTCGAAGGCATCGTTGCATTTTCCACTCTCGTCCCAGTCTGTTGAAAGAAGGCCTTCTGGTCGGCCTTGATCGCGGTATCGACATTGACAGTCGCGTGCTGTGGCTTCGTCTCGGAGACATAGGTTCTTCGGATGTGGGAGTTTTGGGAGAGGGTGGCGGAGATACACGACGTCCGCCGTAACGTCCTGGGACCTGTTATGGAACGGGTGCAACCCTGGAGGGCCTGCCTCGCAACTGAGGGGGTAAGATTTGGCATTTTAGGTCGTGGTTGTGGGTGAAGAAAAGTTGTCTATTACAGGTGGTGGCGGGCGAGATTGTCTCATGGACCGAAAAGGGAATAAACGTGAGGTCCAAGCTCCGTCTCCGCCCATCCGGTCGGTCATGATGGATTGAAGAAAAGGAGTACCAAGAGTCCAAGACAATATCAGGAATTGCTGTAGGTACTCTGTAGGACGGCTTTGAGTATAGTCGGCGTGGTCTGGCAATCAATGCCAAATCACATCGCAAACGCTTCCGTTCGCTATTCACGGACAAGAAACCCTAGCTACCTCTATAGAGGCGCATCATTATATTCCAGTTCGTTTCCACGATGTAGATTGGAATACAGGTGCAGTCAGCAAGCTCGATCCCACTTCCTACCCACCATGTAGAATGGCAGAATTGTAAAATCGATATCCTTCTGTGACCATCATAAGTATCTTCTTCACCATCTTCGCTTTTGGACCTCGCGTACCTAAGGTGGGCTGTGCCACAAGACTTCGTCATAGCCTCTGAGCCTCATAACCCTGACCATTTCCTTTGCGACCTGCGCAAACCACCAACAATACCCAACCACCATTTCTCAAGTTCTCGCTGCACGCGTCCAACTAATCGGCGGCATCGCTCTACCCCCGTCCATACCAGGAGGATCACAAATCGGCAGGACCCATGAGTTGGAAGGGCTTCCAGAAGAGCGTCGTGAGGGTATAGTTGAGCCAACATGCCTTGGTACCACATGCGGTGAAGCTAACTCCAGAATATAGGCGCCTCAAACCGTCAAGGCAAAATTGAACGTCGTAAGTAGTTCCGACTACCTGCCACTGCGACCACAATGCCACCTGCGAGCTATTTCACGACGAGAACACCGGCTGATCCGGACAAAACCATTAGGGAGAGATATCGAAAGATGCCATCTACATAGATTCGGAGAGGAGATTTCAGGACCTAGAAACAGAGACCAAGAAGCTCCACGATGAATCCAAGAAGTACGCGCTTGAGCCCGTTCTCCAGACCCAGGCAGCTAACAAAGTACAGATACTCAGAGGCGATCAACAGTCCGTACACTTCTCACACGTAGCATACGCCTCTCTAACAGTCTCTCCAGATATGCTCACACACCAGATTGAATTCTCGAAAGCTTGCGCCGAGATCTATCAGCCGATATCCGGGAGAGTGTCTGATCCGGACTCATTCATTCAAGAAGGCAACCCTGAAGGAATAAGGGCATGTGAAGAATATGAGAGCATCGTCCGAGACCTGCAAGAGACGCTTGCGCCAGAACTGGAGATGATTGAATCGAGAGTGATCAAGCCAGCTGACGAGCTTATGGAGATAATCAAACAGGTCCGGAAGGTGGCAGGAAAGCGAGATCACAAGCAGTTAGACTACGATCGGCACCGCACCGCACTGAAAAAGCTGCAGGATAAGAAGGACAAGACTTTGAAGGACGAGAAGGCAATGTACAAGGCAGAGAATGATTGCGAAGCCGCGACGCAGGACTACAACTACTTCAATGAACTGCTCAAGGCTGAGCTGCCTCAGCTTTTCCAGCTGGAGCGCGAGTTCATCAAACCGCTATTCCAGTCATTCTACTACATGCAGCTGAACGTGTTCTACACTCTGCACGAACGGATGCAGAACATCGACATTGGCTATTTCGATCTCACGAAAGACATCGAGGAGGGTTACGAAGCCGCGCGCGGAGAAACCAAGGATGAGGTGGAGAAATTAACGATAGTCAAGTTCAAGACTACGGGAGGACGCAGACCTGCTGCTTCGAAATACGGCAACAAACCCTTGGCGATAGAAGCAGGGAGCACGGGAAGCAAGTACGAGAGTAAATACGGCAAACTCCCAGCACCGGCAGTACAGGCACAAATAGAAGCTCCTCCGCCAGCATATAGCGCCAACGCCGCCTTATCACCAAGCACCGACAATAAGGTAGCGCCATACAGTCCTGCAAACACCCTCACGCCGCCTGTATCAGCCGGTCTCTTCAACGCTGCGAAATCGAAAGGACCTGCTCCACCTCCTCCAAAGCCAAAGCCTGCCGGATTGAAGGGTCATGTTGTCAAAGAGACGGTGACGGCGTTGTATGATTATGAAGCCCAAGCGGAAGGGGATTTGAGTTTCACCACTGGCGAGGTTATTGAGATTATAACGAAGACGAATAATGTGAACGAGTGGTGGACGGGCAAGATCGGACCAAGGACGGGTCAATTTCCTGGTAAGCATGACAATTTGACCTGCTCTCGAGGGGCGCACTAACACTGCGGGTAGGAAACTATGTGCAGCTGAACCATTGAACGAGAAGATGGACGGCGTTCTGGGAGGGTTGGTGTACGCATGATTGTACACGATGTATTGCGCGTGGGGCGAAAGGCATTTTTGGACTGCATAGTAGCGTGCTGGTTGTTTCCTTTCCGCCAATTGCACATCGTGATTGAGCTGGATGCTGTTTTGGATATCATAGTCTAGAGAAGCATGAATCTCACCATCTCTCTGCTGTTGCTTCGTAATTGCATGACCGGCGAAATGATTAAGATCATCTTCTTTTGCATTTTGAAGATCGAGTGATGTAATGAGCGACATTCCACGTCGGCGGCCTCAGCTTCGGATTCGGTAAGCCGTGAACAAAGCAACATGAACAGCATGCTCCCGTCCATCTTCGTTTCATCAACAACTGCGACCATCATCAATCAAGCTCACGGACCTTACAACCGAGAACACATAATCCCATCCTTCTCCATTCATCGAAGTGAAGTAGCACGAATCAATCTCTTATAACCACACCTCCGGTAGCTTGCCAGATTCGGTCAGCAAACTTCCGCGCGACAGCTGGGCCTGGTACTGAGAAGGTTCATTCAGTAGTGGACTCAGACCGCGACTTTCCTTTTGGCCGAGCTTGCAATTAAACGACACCAGCGAGATGTCTTCTAGGCAGAGTGTGGCAGGGAGGAAGGCAGTCAAGGGGGAGTATATTGAGACGGTATGTTGACCCTTTAGATTGGTTTTGTCTTTAAATTGTCACCATTGTCGTCCATCTTGGAGCATTGATACAATTTGGGCTCTCGATGTATCGTAGATTCATGTGTAGTCTTGTCAGACACGCCATAGAGGACAGGTTACATCTCGCGATATCTGGAGCGATCGCACTTTGTGCATTAGTTGAACAGACAACATGCGCTCTCTTTTCCCTGTCTCTTCTCGCGCCCAATCCCATTTTCATTCTCGGACTAATTTAATTCAAAGGACAGCGGTAACAAAGTCTCCCGCCGTGCCAACATTTCAGGAACAGCCAATATAACCCTTGGCGGCAAAACAGTAATAATGGCAGACGTCCATCTCAGAGGCGATCTCACTCGCACAAAATCCTCCGATCCAAAAGCAGCGTCCGCAAAGCCCCAAGCCATAACTTCTATCAGCATCGGCAAACAAACCATCGTCGCCACGGGGACTGTCATCAAACCACCTGGCAGAATATCGAGAGGGGTGTGGACGTACTATCCTATGAAGATTGGAGATAATGTTTTCATTGGTAAGTCGCAATGATCCAAAAACGATTCAATTCAATATGCTGGTTTCCGATGGCTGACGATCATTTATGTAGGACCATATTCCCTCATCTCCAGCGCAGACATAAAATCACACGTCCATATCGGCGAAAATTGCGTCCTACAGCCTTTCTGTATGATACGTGAAAACGTGAAGATATTGCCAAACACTATCGTTCCAGCTCAGATGATCATTCCTCCGAACTCGGTGGTTGGTGGACGACCAGGGAGGATCATCGGTGAAGTGGGTGAAGGATGGGGTGCAGCGAAGGATGGAAATGCGGGTGGTGGGGAAGGGTGGGTTGAGGGTGGAGATTTGAGAGAGCTAGTTCGCAGCATCCGGTGAGATGATCAGAAGCTGACATTGTTTGGCCGACATTTCTGCTCCCTGGTTTGAAGTGCGAAAACATGACCATGATTTCCTTTTGCCAGCTGAAAACTGAGCTTCAAAAAGCCAAGCAGGCGAGAAGTCATAGATTTGCTTTGGCAATATCTTTCCACCCTTGTATTCTTCATTCTTCTCCCTCTCCCTCTCGAACTCGATAGCATCCAACCCCCTTCTTTTACGACCGACATTCAATTCACGACCGCTACGTGTGGCGAGCATCGCTATGAAGACGGTCACGATGGTTCGGAAGAACCGCATGTATGGGGCGAGACGAAGCCATCAAGAAACAATCTCACGCTACCCCTTCCTTTAGGAGTCCTATACGTCCTGCTTCCAGCGACACACGCCTCCCCCCTCTCCAAAGAACTATACACGTTACGGAATCCCCTGGTAGTACCGACGTCACACATTTTTATCACGCCAGTCATCACTCTTCATGTTTATATCTACGGCATTCAGTATCTGGTCAACTCGGCTCTTGCGCGAAGGATCGATCATATTTTGCCGGCCTCAAGTGCTCCGAATTACGCTTCTGCTTTCGATATGGAGAGAGACGCGACGCAGCTATGGAAGGATGGTCCACAGGGTTCCGTGGGACATTTGTCTGCAACACCTGCACTCGGGACAAAGAGAAGCTTTGCATGGAAAGAACAATCACAGGGACGGTGTCGAAAACATGGTGGTGTAGATGACAGGCCGTGAGGCCAAATCGCCCCTTTTTGCGGACCCAAGGTTGTTTTGACAGCCTGCCTGCGGCTTCTGGACTTTGGAACTTGGAAGCGGTATCGTCGTTTTTGTCGCCTTGATCACGGAAGGAAAATTCCGCCATGGTATCGTTGTCGCTTTGGCTTTACTAGAGAGGAAAGACGACTCGCTTTGACATCCTCAACCATGATCTTAACAGACTCCGCGCCCACTCCTATTCTTGTTGACATCCTTCGTCCTCCGTCGCCCAAAACTTTCGAACAGCAGCCAGACGAGCAGCGCAACCAGCATCATATATTGCGCAACGAGATCTTGTTCTATCGCCAAACACCACCCGACAACGATATTCTCACCGACACCAAAAACTAATCAGACAGACCGCCCTAAATGCGTCTGTGGCTCACATCAAACCACGTCCTCTCTCTCCTCATGTTAGGAACATATCTCTTCCTCCCGCTAATCTACATAACTCTCCTCTCATCGCCAATCTTCACACCAGACTCAATATCAAAAGAAACAGCCACAACGGTCATTATTCTAATTATCCTCATACACATCTACACCTTCTGTATCGGGTACCTCGTCCATGACGCTATCAAAAGACGAAACAGCTATGCAGAGAATTTGACTGGCGGAGGAGAGACTCTACCAATGTACAATCCCCGCTCCGAAATCGAGGATGAGGATATTCCTCATCACAATTACATTGCCCTTCTTTTCATCTCTCCTAAACCAACACCAAAGAACCTGACCACAGAGGACAGAATAAACCAAAGCACCAACCATCACATCAGCATCATCAACAACAACAAGAACAACAACAACAATCCTCACAAAGCGGAAATCTTACCACTCTATACATCCAATCCCCCACCCGCTTCATCCCCGTACTCGGATTCAAACTCGGATACTCTCGTGGAAGGTGATGGTTCCAGCGATGTGTATCTAGAAGAGCAGCGGAGACATGCATGGAAAGATCAAACGGCGAATCTCAGGACGACGGCATCGGCGGGTTCTAGCCAGGCTGCGGAAAGGTGGTTACGAGCTACTAAGGACTCGATATGGGATGATGGAAGTGATTCCTGATGTGTTTGTCGAGGACTTGAAGGGTGGTTTGGAGAGTGCGAGTTGACAAAGCTTGGGTGAGATGAAGAGGCGTCCGTCAGATGTGATCGGTTGATTGCTCGGAGAAAGCGACTAAAGGCGAGGGCTCACCAGCTCTTCTTAGTCTAATCATGAAAAAAAGACAGTGCCTCGCTGTTTGCTAGTCACTGACTAGCTGTCATACAGAAATCTGTAGACCCTCATCCCATCCATACATTGATTGCTGTGACGAAACGCAATACGTTTGTAGACCCCAAATTGGTCCATGGGGACAAACGCTCAATTTTAAATGTGCACCCTAGGAGGAGATGGGACATGGAGACGAGTGACGATGGATAGGATGGATCTATCCTATCATACAACGTCTGGATCTGCCGGTTCCGATGCAGATCTTATGCTCTGGTTTGGGGTACTGCGGTTGTGTTGTGTGAGGCCGGTTATTCCAGATTCATGTTCAGATAGTTGTAGCCAGCCAGACTTCCAAACAACTCAAGTTCGAAATCTTCGTAGAACAGTCTTAACCGGAGCACCTGGAGAAACTCTGTATATACCGGCTCACGCACGAATAATACTATGTGGAGTTAACATCAGCCCGGCAGTCCACGTGCCACCAGAACGGTGCACTTTATCCTTTCTTCCCAATCGCGGCCTAGCAAAAAAGATCCAACACATTCGGTTGCTGTTGAGGCAAAAAGATAGCTGCTCCGAGATCGGAACAGACAATTGAACTGGACGCTGTCCCACACAAACATCCCTCCGAAACGCGATCCGCTCCTGTTCGAACCCCCAAGTCAGCCAAAAAGATATCTGCCTGCTAATAGCAAAAATAAATTGCCATTGAGGAGGGGGGAGACAATTCCTTTGGGGGAAACCGGAGAACCCGGAGAAAAACCCCATATTGCCGGCTGATGAATGACACAAACTATGGGGGAGCAAGTAAGATCAGTCCTTAATCAGCCGGCGTGAACAGTGGTCTTACTTACCTGACCACGGCACCTTGTTGGAAAAAGTGTCCAAAACTACCATTCATATAGCACACTTCAACTTGCCTCACCTTACCAATAATAAAACATACCAATGCCATGGCCTTTGACATATCAGACAAGGCTTGGCTTCCAAAAAGCGCAGATCGTTGTGTGCAGATTTGAATCAAAAAGATTTGAGCCGATCTGAAAATCTCCCTTTCGAATGGTTTGTCACTCCTCTCCTTCCTCCATCGTGCGACTTGATCATCTCTTTCTCCGCCCTGCCATCAAATTTAGCCCCGTCCACCTCACAATCCCTATACAAACAATTGGTCCAAGAGAAGCTCAACTAGCCGGAAAGAAGGGCGTATTGGACTCCGCGATGCAGTCATCAATACCTTAGACTTCGACTGGGTCTCCAGAGACTGCCCGCCTGGCTGTCCAGCTATTTGACTGATAGCAGAAACCCGCGCCAGTCAACAAATATACCACAGCTGACGACAACAAGACCTGAAGGTGAGGTCCTATTCAAAGCAGCTGCACTTCCTCATCCAATACTGCTCGATGCATTACCACCGCGAGCAGAACATATCGAACTTGATCCTCGGACGCGTTTTCAGCAGCTCCGACGCATGGTCGTTTGCTTGTGCACAAGCATCTTCCGGACCTCAACAACGACAGTAAGGACATCAAACTGATTTCACTTCCACATCGCCATCCGCATAGTCACTCAGACAAGACAGTCTCTTCAAATATACAGCATCCAGGATCGTGTTCAGCCGCCTCGACGACCTATCCATCCATCCTCGAGCATTCTCTCGACCGAGAACAGACCCAAGCTTTTGAACCTCACGGCGGTGATCATAACGTCGATTATCTTAGGTGCCGCTCCTCATCAGGTCTCCCGGAATACTCATGTTGGGATCTCAATCAAGGGTCATCGCCTCCCTTGCTCATCACCATGAGACATCAGTCCCAGGGCCAACAGTGTCAACGCAGCGAGGGCGGCGGCGGCGAGCAAGCGAAAGAACCTCACCAGACTATCCGATCCTCAAGAACTTGCGAGCACGATACCGTTGCAGATGGCGATTTTAAGCTTCACACTCGTGCAATTAAGGCAGAAGTATCAGTGGCAGCAAGGGAGACGACCGAGTTTCTTTCTCGTGTACAGCAGCTCTAAGCGCTTGCGAGCAAGATGGCGCTGCGCAGGGAGGCCTCAAGCTTGAAGGAAGCAGAGCTGCGATACTGGACATGGGATACGCGAAAGACTTCGAGACGATACAAAGCAATGGCATCGATAGGCTCCATGATCGATACTGGTTCCCAAAAACCCCTTGAGCATTGCGGGAGGTCTGAATCTGGTCAACTAGACAGACTCGGCGGAAATCTGCGTCAGCAATCGCGTTACAACCACAGGTACTTACCTCACATTGGCAATGGCACAAGGCCCGACAGAAACCCATCGATTGCAAGTCTATAAACGTCCATCGCCAATATCAATGACTCCTCATTGGACTCAATCCTTAACCAGTCTATTGCTCATGGCCATGGCGGCCACCTCCGGAAACAAAGAAAAGCAATCGTCAGAATTCCTGTGTATCTATTCAAACAGTTCCCACCACGGCTCCGCGCACGCTTGCTTATACACAAACAACATTAGGGAAAGAAGAAGAAGCAAGGCTCAGGTTCATCTAGAACTTCTGGATCTCGAAGAAGAGAGGGTTGAAGTCCTGGCAGTGGTCGAAGGGTGGGCCCAAGATAATATGGGAACTGTCGCTTCCAACGTCTACTCGCGAGAGACATCACGACCGAACAACTTCGATTTGACCCAGTCCACGACGACGAGAATACGGTTACGAGCTATTGCAGGTCAGTCATGTCACCCTGAAAATTAGAAGGGTCGGAAAACACGTACAGCTGAAGCACATGCTCAAGTATGCACTTCTCCAGAAGAAGTAGGTCAAAGTACCACCGGAAGCGATGTTGCCAGTCATCCAACTAATGTCAGCGACAGCCTTTTCGCTACCAATGTACGCCATAGCTCCCTGGTGGGAGTACTCGAATGGCCCCATTTGCTTGACTCTCCTCAGTCGCTTTTGCAACTCCTTGATCTCGTTGAAGACGGCATCGCGTTGCTCCTTGGATGGAGCCTTCTCTTGCTTTTCGCTACAGGCGATGAGCTCGGCTTCGAGCTCATGGGTCTTGGCCATTTGGTTGAACATGCTAGCAAGGAAAGCTCCCTCCTGAGCGGCAACCTGAGCTGTTGGGGCGTAGTTGGCGATGGCACAGTCACCTACGGCCCAGACATTTTCGGTGCCCTTGACGACAAGGTATTCGTTGACAGCCAGACCACGGCGGGAATCTTTCTGAGCTGGGATCTGCATCATAAGGTCCTTGACAACAGGTCGGAGAGCGTTACCAGTTGCCCAAACAAGAAGGCCGAAGGGGATCTTCTCAACCACTTTGTTGCCATCTGGTCCAGTGAATTCGGCCTCAATGTACTTGTCCGTGACTTTCTTAACCATTGTCTTTGTGCGGATTGAGATCTTTTCCTCGTCAAATGTCTTCTCGGTGTACTCGATCAATTGCTTGGAGAACATGGGCAGCACCTGTCGTCAGTTATTAGCGTCCTTGATCTGCTCAACTTCGTTCGTCACCTACGTTTGGCAAAGCCTCGACGAGGGTAACGTGGAAGTTCTCGGTGATCTCTGGGATCCACTTCTTCAAGTCGGACTCGAAGAAATCCTGGAGTTCACCAGCGAACTCGACACCAGTTGGTCCACCACCAACAACAACCATGTGTAAGAGACGCTTGATCTCGTCTTTGGACTGATCTTTAAACGTAGCAGTCTCGCAGCAATCCATGATGCGCTTGCGAATCATCTGGGCATCACCGACTTCCTTAAGGAAAAGACCATGCTCGCGGACACCAGGAATACCTGTCAATCTGTATTAGCTTATGCAACTGTGTTCGTCAGCACGAAATATAAGCTCACCGAAAGTGGCGTTCTCGGCTCCTACACCGACGACCAACATGTCGAAGGGAACTTCGGTGGAGGTAACATCGCCCTTGATATCACTGTCATCGTTGATGTAGACGACTTTCTTTGCGTAGTCGATCTTTGTAGCCTCTGCCTCATAGAACTTTACAGATGCCTTCTTGTGTCGGAGAAAGTTGCGCACAGGCTCCATGATGGAGCGGTGCTCAATTGTTCCGGTTGTGCAAGAAGGCAAAAGCGGCGTGAATAGGAAGTAGTTGCGAGGAGAGATGACGATGACATTGTAGTTCTCGGTGTCGAGTTTCTTGAGGAGAGAGACAGAGCCCCAACCAGTACCTAAGGGCGCAAATGATTAGCTTCATGTCGTGCAATTACCCGCAGGGTGGCACCTTAAATGGCCAAACGCATTGAACGTACCGAGAATAACCAGAGTCTTCTTATCCGGGCTTGGGTCCTCCTGTTCAACTGGGTGTCTCAGCTCCCAGATGCCATATCCAACGTATACAGCACCGCCGATGGCTGACAGATAGGTCAATCGCCAGGTCCACCGCAGGAATGACCGAAAAGCACCACGTTTCTTTGGGAGAGGGGTCTCTGTAGACTGTGCCCGACGGAATTGCTGGCGCAGAATTGGCTTGTTGAAGTCAGGGCGTGGTGCGCCGCGAGGTCTTGTGCTGTTCAGGGTGGTGAAGGAGCGGCGAGCGATGCTGCGAGAGACAAGGGAAGGCGCGAAGCCCAATGGCCTCATGGCTGCCGTACCGGAGGTGGCCATTCGGGCAGTGAGACGAGGATAGGGGAGTGAAGGGGCGGTTGTGGGTGACAGAATGGTGGTGGTCTGTTGGGTGTGAGCTTTTGAGAGATTCGATGGACCCAAGGCTAACAAATTTGCCGAGCACCAGAACTTTGGCGTATGACGCGCCCGTGTGAAGAACAGGGGGGCCTACACCACCATCTCCTCGACGAAGACGGGCTTTCCGTCGAGCTGCTGCTCCAATTGCTTTTCCCTACCGACGTGAGGGCTTTCCTTCTTCTCTCGTGACTCTGCTGTCTTCGTCAATCACAGAAAATCGAGGGCTGTACTCGCAGCAGGCCGCGCTATGAGGCGCTACAGAGGCAGAGTCGTTGCTGGGCGTGGGATGCCAGTGGGACTTTCACAAACCGATAATGGCGCAAGCTCACCTCCTCGCAGTGAAGCACGACCTCGAGCACTCAAGCATTGGAGGCTCCAGGATGCCCGCTCTCTACCGCAATGGTCCTTCTACCACCTTCAATACAGCTCGGCTCACCTCCGTCCTCATATCCGGGACGAATCGGAAAGCTCAGAATACACATATAGCTCAGTCGGACCCGTCAGGAGCACGTAAAAGGCCCTTTCGTTCCGGTGTGAAACACGACGATATTGGATTGACTTGATTTCAGCGACTATCGTACACACGACCACACGTATCAGTTCTCGGGGCAAACCGCGTCGAGCAAAAAGGGGTTCCAGCCAGGTAAAAAGAGCACAGTGCTCCGCTCGGCCAGTGACAATCTCCTTTGACCCATCACAATTTCGAGTTCTTCTCATCTTTGAGTGTCTTCGACTCGCCAAAGACTAGTCTGCCTTCGCCGATGCTCTTGCCTTCTGGAGGCATCCTGAGCATCCCGTCCTGAAAACAGCTAGCTACGTGCAATCCATCCTCTCTCCACAGTCGATGACTTGCGAGAGCTCTTCCATGAGCAATCTTGTCAATAGCTGTTTCCACCACGAACCATGGCTTACTACCATCTTCATGGACCATTCGTAAACCCAGGGCTTCAACATGGAAGATGACAGTGTGGCTCAAACTAGCGATAGCCAGGTATTCATTGCCCAGATCCAGAAAATTCGGTATCTGTTGTTTTCAGCAAAACGTTCAATTCTCAGCGTTAAGGAGTGCGCTCACAGGGAACAGACCGTTTCTATCGCTGGCATAGAGATGAGCAATAGCGTGCAAATTCGGATCCTCCTCTATTGAAGGCAATTCCCCAATAACCTTGTAATACTGCAACTGCCTCCGATCCAGCGTTTTCTTTGGATGATTGTAAGCTGTCATATCAACTTTGCGCATGTTCAGGCCAGGAAATGGATCTATCCAGCCCCGCTTCTGCTCAACCTCCCACCAACTGACTGTCATCAGCCGCCTTCCTCCAACAGTCTGGAATAGTATTTGGAGAGGGGAGAAACTCACTAAGGCGAGTCTATGCCCGGACATTCCGGCCAGTCCTCAGCTTTCTTGCCATCGAGGACGGCCCTGTACTTCTCCCTCAAATCAAGATCCAGCTGACGTTCATTATTCGAGGCCTCCGGCTTCTTGAAAGAACATATACATGTGAAGCAAACATCTTTTGAAGAATCTTGCGTGACATTGACTTGTCGTTGACAGTATGAACCGCCCTCTCGGATGGTTTCGACGCGGTAAACGAAGGGTCGGTCGGTCGTACCCTGAAGGGTGAACCAGCCTGTTATATTCTGCAGTGCCAATTAGCAAAATTATACAGAACCTCCGTTTAAAAATCCACGATAGACTTCCCTCCGAGCCTTATGCGAGCTCGAAACAGTAGGCCACAAGAGGAACCCATCAGCGTAGAATGTGTCGCCCAAGGTCCCCCTTTTGACATTTCAATCATATTTTCAATTGATTGGCGAATGAAGATCGAAATCAGTAGCCTCCCAATTCCACCTCGATAACATATTCGAAGACAACCGGCCAAAAGTCTCAAAATGATCGTTACCAGATGATGGCCTCGACCTCGAAGCACTTCCGAGCAGCTCTCATCCCAAAACCCAGGCATGGAATTGTTGGCACCATTTCCCAGCTCAATCGATTCCAACGGAAACTAAAGATGGGACTCACATGGATAACCATCCCCTCCTTCACCGTCTGAGCTGCGGCATAAGCAGCCTGCGCGAAAAAATGTCCCCCGTAAGCCCTCGTGAAACCGCCAGGTGCATAAGCAGGACTCTGTATGTCCCATATCATTAGCATCATTCCCAACCCACCAATTACAGTTTCCATAGATTGAACTTAATCAGTTGCTCTTGAATTTCCCCTCGAAAGATCACCATTGTCGAATCCCACTCACGATTGAAGACCCTCAACTCAGTAGCAGTGGCCAGCCCAGAGTCCGAACCAGGCTATTCGACCCAAGAGCGATAATCAACCCACTGCGTACCGCAACCCCCTCGATCCCTCGATCCCCCAACTCCCTCCTCTTCCCACTACCCACCCAGTCAATCAACCCACTGCTCCCCTCCACAAACAAAAGCAACCAAGAAAGACAGTAGAAAAAAAGAAAGATAGCACATACCATACTCTCAAACTCGCGCTCCCCAACCCTCAAAAGCCCAAACAACTCCCCAAAAGCCCGGTAGGAATTCCCATTATGCCATTCCTCCCGCGCCATCCTCACAAGCCCCTCCAAACTCCTCTATCCCGCGATATATATCTTCCACACCCAAATCTGCAAATCGCCCTCTTCTTTCCCGGTCTCACCCAGCTCTTTCAAATCAAATCCCAAGGACACGACACAAGAAACCCAGGAGACAGATTCGA
Source organism: Venturia asperata (assembly GCA_003689335.1). Classification (NCBI taxonomy): domain Eukaryota; kingdom Fungi; phylum Ascomycota; class Dothideomycetes; order Venturiales; family Venturiaceae; genus Venturia; species Venturia asperata. Next base: position 809,247 of record QWWL01000012.1, read on the forward strand.
AACGATCCAACCCCTGAATCTCGTGAACGAGGCCGATTCGAAAACAAGTCCACAGCTTCACCCTCTCTCTCTCTCACCCCACATACACACGCCCTCTCACTCAAAAATTCCACCCCTCCTCTCCACAAGAAAGAAAGACAAAAGAGTCAAAGGAAAGTCCGAGCCTCAAATCTGGTAGCGTAATGACCGTCTTGACGGAATAACGCGCGCTCTGGACCCTCACCACAAAGATGACGAAAGCCTCCGTTTACAAGAATCAAGAAAAGAAAGGGGGCGAAGTGGAGGAAATCACAGAATTGCGATGGTCGTGACAGTTTTGAGCTCAAATCCAGGCCGTGGAATAACCTCGGCGAAATCATTCGTCTTTATCACATGACAAATACTTGACCGACGTCAAGCCCTGGTACGGAGCTCACGACCACTGCATAAACGAGAATGGATGATGGTGGGCAGCTACTTGGTGTGTAACAAAGCGATCAGTCAATTGAGAGCGCCTGGAGCATGGAGGAACAATTATAATAAGCAGCCGAGGGCCGTATCATTTTCACAAACAGGAGAGCTTTGAAGCCCAATCTTTAAATACAAGCAAGCTCACAGAGCCTCAGCTCAAGCTGGTTCGAGACTATCTAAAGGGAGGACAGCCGACGGTCTCCTCGAAACAAACATAGACCGACCAGTGAAAAAGGGAGCCAGAGCTCAAAAAAGTGTATAATGCAAATTTCGAAACAGACGATCATGATTATGCCCATCTCGAGGCGAGCCTGATCAGGCCGCTCTTTCATGTGTAAACGCCATCGCTATGCCATTGATACCAAGCAAAGAACATAAAGAAAATGGCGCAGCTAAAGCTGTCAGCCTGTGTATATCCCTGAGCACCATCTCCCATGCAAAGATCTCAAAGAAATGTGAGATTGGAAGAAAAGGAAGGTCTAGGCGGTTGGAGTTATTAAGATCTAGAAACAGGTGTCCTTTCATTAGTAGGATTGGAAGTGAAGTGATTCCATTAAGGCAAGACATGTTGACGGGTTCAAATCTTCTGCGGTAGTGATGTACAAGTTGAGTGAGGAACCTAGCGAAAAATCGGTTGTGGTGGTGGCGGTGGTTCGGGCCAGTGATTAAATTGATGTGTTTCGGGCCAGGCCTCATGGTGCATGTATGGAAGGTGGCCGACACGCCGCTCATTCATTGGTCGACCTAGTGGATGGTATTGCATCTGATCGTGTGTAATCATCGTTGGCGCATTCCACATAGAATTCGAGACAGGTGGAGCGCGCAGGGTTTGCACGTTTCGAACCGGCCTGTATGGGGAACTTCGCTGCTGCAGAAAGTATGAAGGTGATAAGCGATTCGTGAGTTGAGCGGTCGGGGTGTACACTGCGCTGACAGGCGAAGAGTTGGCGGATTGTCCAGGATATGGGCTTAATTGTCGGGACTGGTCGTGCGCTGTCGCGTTGTGCTGAGGTAGATTCATAGCCTGGATAGGAGGAATTGACGTTGGAGCAGACACCTGTTGCTGTGACCACTGGGCTGCAGGTGGGTAGACTATAGCCATTGCTCTTCCCGCTGGTGGTGGAGGCAACTGAGGCGCCATTTGTACAGGCATCTGAGCATGTGTGACCGACGGAATCGACAGGCTGGGAAGCGGCACTCGATTATGTTGAGGCTGAGCAGCATGCGATGGTGTGTTCGTCCCGAAATTAGCAAGAGGGTACGATGGTGCATGTCGTTTGGAAGGAGGTTCTGAACCATTCTCGTCACAACTCCGCTTTCTGCTACCAAATCTTGGATCCAATTCAGGCAAAGGTCCGATTGGTGAGACTGCTGTTGAGTTTAATTGGGGCAACAAAATTGGAGTGGTCGTCCTGTGGCCGTTATTTGGCGAGTAGCTGTGGGCGTGGAATGGTGGAGATCCATTTGAACCAGGTGGTGAAGGGAGTGCCGCTGGAATTTGCGTGTATCCAAGATTGAGCGGGGCAGGACGAGGTGATCTGGCCACCCGATCGATAAAGCTGCCAAATATTCCCAATCTCTCATGCCAATTTCTCCATTCGCTGTCTGTGGTGAACAGGCTGTACCTCATGTTGCTGAGAAATTCAACTTCCATGATGTGAACTTCTTTCACAGAAATTCCAGAGACCTCAGCCCAAGTTTTATTGGTGTACGTATTGTCATCCAGAACTATGAAAGGTCAGCTCGCTTTGCTAGAGTGTGGCTCACAATAACACTCACATTTGTTACCAAGCATCAAAGCCACTGTCAGTAAACGAAACTCGCTTCCAGGTCGACCTTTGACGGTGGGATTGAAACTCTTGAGCTTCCAGATGAAGTAGAGTGCCAGAATTATTACGTTTGGGGTAACTTGCGTGGTTGAGAGAAGGTTAGCTACCCACTGGCGAAATCGATCGATTGGAATCGAATCTGCGCAGATAGGGGGATACGAAAGTGACTGAGGAGACAGGTGCTCGATATGCGTCAAAGTCCTGCCACTTTCGAACCAGAAAAGACATGTGACCTGTAAATGTTGGCACTTCAAGCACAGCGAGATTCATGATCTGATCACACGTACCTCAGCAGCAAGCTGCGACAAACTGCTTTGCGGCGCACGTATCGTGCCAGGCAACTTCAGGGCCATCGTCACTTGAGGTGACTTCTTATTCTCAGTTGGGACAGGAAGTACCAGGGTCGAGAGCGTGGATGGTGGACTGCGTTGCATGGTCGACATCAGGTTTTGAGCCGCGTTCGGTTGAGAAGAGCTGGAGCTGAAGCTGTACGAGGATGCCGAATGGTTAATCAAGGGCGCCTGTGTCCTGCTCGGGTAGCTCACACCCTCAGGTTTTGGTTCATGGTGGATGTAGTGGGAGCTAGGCAGCTGCCTTGAAGGATAGCTGCTCATCTGTGTGGTGGGAGGAGGCGTCAGGGGGGCACCGATAATGCTGTACGGTTGTCGCGGTGGCCCTTGAGCTTCGTGGCGGGACGAAGGAGGAGGAGGCAGTATTCGGGGGATTGAAACGTCTTTTGACGAGGACCAAGGGGGGAAGGACGGCGGGTCCTGGTATATCGAGTGAGGCATCGGGCGTAGTTGGCGATTGGCACCTCGAAGGAGATTCTGGCGTGAGGGCACGAGTTCTCGGCGTCATGAACCGCGGAGGAATGCGTGGTTGGTGAGGAAGGAACCTGTTTTGGCAAGGGCGAGGGGAAGTGCCGCAGAGAGCATAAGCAGGAGCGACTTAAAGACGTGAGAGGTGTCTGAACGGTGTCGAAGAACAAAAGACAACAAGAAGCGGCAAGTGACAGTGTGAAATGACCTTGGCTTTTACAGCATTGCCGGCGTGAAAGTGAAAGCCGCAGGCGTGGATCAATCAGCCCTGGCTTTGACCATCCGTGAAGACCCTAATGATCGTTTCCGGAAGCAAGCAAGGAGAGGGAGAGGAGCTGGCTGCGTGCAGGATCCGTGGGGAGTGAGTGAGGCAGGTATGCTGATGTCCGAGATGGAGTACGACGGTCCGGGTCTAGGATGGTGACTGCGCAGAGGTCTAGGAGTAGGAAGAATGACAAGGTAAGTATGAGCGAGTGCCGCGGGAGGTGAAGCTGTGCTGGAATGTCAATAATATTGTGTCAGTGGCTCCAAGTCTGGTTGATCGTTTCGAGCATCCGCGATACTCCATGCCCAAGCGGAGTAGAGGCTTATTTCGATCAAACATGATTTCAAGGAGGTCCTCCACCAGACGCTGTCCACATCAGGCGCAGGGTACCTAGGTCGATTGAGCATGGTTCCAGAATACACGGCGTGGCGCGTCCCAAGGCTGGGTGATCTCCACAGATTGAGAGCAAGCGTCAAGGCGGAGTGGTTGCGAAGTCAGAGCGAGAAGAGCCAGAAGCCACAGCTGCTCAACTTAGCCTGGGCCGACAACTCGCGGTCGTGGTGGGTGCATGAGCCAGGGCTGTGACGGAAAGAAGAGATCAGAAGTTTAGGCCAGACAGACCGGCGGTATGATTGGCCGACCGCCATCAGCCTCTCCCAGTGCCCCCCCAACGGGCCGGAATCCTGGGAGGGTCGAGAGACAAAGGAAGGAGGGAGAGAAACGCCGCGCCATGGACTGGACCCGTGGTGCGCTTCTGATGCTACCTGCTAGCTGCAACAGGCCGAGGGGACAGTCGGGCAAGGGGTCGTCAGGCGAAGGCACTAGCGAGAGCTGGGACTGGGACTGGGACTGGGACTGGGACTGGGACGGGGACGGGGACTGCGACTGCGACTGCGACTGGACTGGGACGGGGAGCGCTGGGACATGGGACAAGGGTACGGCAGAGACAGTCACAGCTGCTGATGGAGTGCAAGTTTCGCTCCTCAGATGATTACAGTATTGATGAGGGCTAGGTTCACACACGGGCTACGAGTATGGGCTCGCGTCCAAGTACTCATGCCGTATCCGCCAATGGCCTGGCTGACTTCGAGACTCCCGTGCACCGCTGATGCCGATTGCTCTTGATCATGATGCAGCCATGCTCCGCCAGGCTCCAAAATCCTCTCGCCTGTACGCACTAAAGTGCGCTTCCGGCTGTATCGCGTCGTGAGTGTGTGAGCAATCAACGCCAGACGACCTGCGCGGCCTGCCACTGCTTCATTCCTAGTCGCCTCTTACATTGCACCACAAGCGTCGTGGGGAGCATTGTTATTGCTGGGCACTGTCCAGCCCCAAATCACCGTGGATGGATGGATCTGACTTGACGCGAAACTCCATCATCCTTTGCCATCTAGCAGTCTGGATTTTTCCATGGTTTTAAATTGTGCCTGTATTCCCCGTTAATGACGATGATACATACGAGCGCGGCCCAGTTTGAGCTGAATCTCATGTCATTCCGGTCATTTGCGTCTGCCCGGTGGAGTTGGAAAAAGGCAATAATACGAGCTCAAACCGCGACCACCGATAATACCGTGTCGTTCAGGGTGTGGACCGGACAACGCCCCCAAGAACACTCATGTCCATGTATGATGATTGGCTACGCGCGGCAACTGACGCTGTGTGAGACTATATTTTGTGTAGTAGTTTTAGTCGGATTTTTCGGTGCTTTCGAGTTTTGGTTTTTCCTGCAAGCAGTCATCATCCCTTGAGAGTTTGTGGTGCGTGAGAGGGGCTTGTGGGCCGCATCGATCCCATTCACTACTATTGGCAACGCTCGCAATTAGCCAGAGGCGATGATACTTTCCAAGGCCACCGGCACAGCGACGAATGGTACGCATGCCACACGCCATTTCGGGCGACGCAGAAAATACGTCCTTATTGCTCCTCTCCTCCCCTTTCCGCTTGGCTTTGCACAATCCAGTGTGGTGCCAATGACAGGGTAACGGGCCAGATCGAATGGACAGACACCAAACCGCTGCGTGACCTACATGTCTGCCGAGCCTGGCATTGTGCAAATGAGATGTCAAAGGAGAAAGGACCAGCAAGCATGATCTGGTCTGCCCCAGCTTGACAAGCATCAGGATTGGAGACCGCTCACGGAACCCGGCGTCGGAAGAGTGCAGCACCACCCATTTGTTGCATTCCAACCACGCTTGGTAGATTTGAGGCGGGCAACAGCTCCAGGCGCGAGACAAGACGCTGACGATTGTCCCCGCTGCCTGCGCTGATGCATTTCCGGTTTGATACGAGCAACTATTTGCGGCGACTCATCTTAATTCCGCGCGCCCGACCGCTTCGACGATCTTCTTCAAAGATTCTCCTGGTAATATTTGACCCTCGTTAGCATCGCGAATTTGTACACCGAGACCTCCCACATAATTGTTTTGGCTTTAATCAACCCAGCCGGAAAGCGGGTGGAGCTAATCACAAATTCTTCGGATACAGCGCGCCAGTAGTTGCCTATCAACGCCTCGAAAATGGTTGCAACCACCGTCACAGCTGAATTTCTGAAGCCGTCGGAGTCCAGTCCCTCGGTTTCTCACTCGATGTATTGAGTTTCCAGCTTCCTTTCCAGAGTCGTTTGGGCGGTACACGAAACTGAAGGTAGCGCACTGCGGTTGGCCAGCATGGCGAATTGAATTGACAAACCCGCTATGTATGAGTCAATGGAGAGTGCCCGTGTTTGGAGGTGGCTGTTCCTAAATCATCATTAATCAGTCTCAGCATTTTGCATTATCATTACGCCGTCTCGCCCCTTGAGCCCAGAAACGCTGTCCGCCACTACACAGTACGCAACCATTCATTCGGTCCTTGCCGTCGAGCAATCCCTGCGGAAGGCTGCCTAATTGCCAGTGATGCTCACAACGCTTGTCACGGCAGGATCACTTCTAATGCTGTTTGTGGTTTCGTAACGCGTCGTTGTCTCCGACGCCCCTACATCTCGCTCCTTAGCCTGAGATAGCCTGTCATGCTGCCGGATGGATTTGATGCACGCCGAGTCGTCGTCGTCGGCGCTGTCGTAAAAGTTAGCGCGCAAATCGAGATAAAAGTATTTTTGCCCCTTCCGAAAGTAAGATACTAAGTTTTGACCATGCTCACCCGCCTAGCATTGTTGTAAGCAACGCAGGTGCTTTCAAGCAAGGAGTAACCCCGTTAAGGTCTGTAACGTGCCAATCGGAGATAAAACGAGCGCACAAGTATCGATTCTTGGAACATCGTTATCAGCTCAAGTATTAGAATCTTCACAGTTTGGGCGATGCTGGACGCCTCTGCTTAGGCAATTGCTTCGCCATCCGAACAACACGATCCTCGGGTGAGCACTGTACGAAGATTCTGTGGGATGACTTCGCCACTTGCCGCTCGCCCGCAACGGAAAAATGACTATGAAGCTTCATGCATGCAACGACTCTTGATGAGTGATGATAGAATTTCTCGGAGTCGTCAGAAATACTCCACCACCCGGGAAGTCCTTCCACGCGTGAAGCTAGCCGTAAAGGGGCGATTAAGGTTGCTCATCGATCCCAGCCATCCAACCGTGTCCGACGACACACGTCCACCCTCACGATGGCGCAGTCTAATACGGAGTGGAACCCTACTAACATTTGCAATTCCTTGGTATTTTCTTTCTAACAAGGTTGCAAATTTGGCAACCAGTATCATCTTCAAATTGTACTATGTAGTGAAGATTGAAGGACCTTAATTTGATACTTTGTGGTGAATCGCGAGGGTTTTCCGTACGCGACAGCTTGACATCGCCTGCTTTACCGAAACCATCGAGAGTAGGACGCGACTCCGAGCGAATCTGATTTTCGATGCGAAACGGTTCATTTGCGTTCCTTGCTCGGTGCGGGACAAAATCATGATCAGCCCAAACTTATTGCACCACCTTACGAGACAGAGATTTCCTGCACATCACTGGATGTAAACGCCCCCGCCGCTTTTGCGCAGTCACAACTGGACATGCACAGGACTTGTTGTGCTTCAGAGACAGAAACATTGGTTAGGCGATCTGGCTGGTTCGACAGGAATGCAGCAATCGTACATGTCAGCCTCGATCAAGACCCTGACTTGTAAAATCAGCTTGCACTATTATTACTCGTTGTGATAAGACAGCTGTAAATGCCTGCCCTAGAGAGGAGATGTGCTTAGCATCCAATGAACGTCTCTTCGCTTGCAAACGCATACCAATCACATCGGGATCTCGGCCATCGTCCAGCATCGAGGATCAGGGACGTTTCTCGAAAGTCCCGCTGGCGGTGGCGTCGCTGCGGCTAATACATCCTGATGAGTCGTAGTGGAGCGTCAACCAAAAGCACTTAGCGCTTGGTATCTTTTGATGGAAGTTGTGGTGCCATGAATTTGGCCGCGTCCTTGCCATGGATGTTGTTCAGCTCATCAAATCCAAATCTCCAGGCCGTAACGATTCTGACCGCTCCGAAGGGGCAAGGAAGACTATGCCAAGCTAGATGCATAATGCATTTCTTGAATCACCCCCGGCATGCGTCGACGGTCGCAAGAGTGTGCGTGTGCCTCCGACAACGTCCAACACCCATCCATTATTCCGACTTGCGTAAACCGTTATCGTGGCGTACGCGTGCCCAAGATCTGATACCTAGCCCTCGCGTCAGCATGATCTCGGAGCGGAGTGGTAATATGCGTCCTCGAGACAAGGCGGTCCTCATCATCACGGGCGTTGCAGGTTACCCCGACATGCCTGTTGTTTCCAGTCCGACGATCGCCGTGCTTTCTTGAGTCTTCCAGCGGCTTGAGCACAGCACAGAGTACTCTAGTAGACTGCTCCGCAGCGCCGAATCATGTGTCTCCACATTCTAGGCGCAACAGCAAGCTCAAACACTCTCTCGATGCTGGAAAGCCGACCTCTGACCAGCCATGACATCCATCCGGACGTCCCGAACGACCGAATTAAGCAGGTCAAGATTGTGAATGGATGTCGCTCATTCGAGCTATATTATCTTCATTACGCATGTCAAACCGCCCCACCCTCCCTAAGAGTGACTATAACAATTCCATGTCATCCGAGACGAATGAAGTCGTGTCTATCCGTTTGCGGGACCTGGAAAGGATTTTCGGCGGCCAATTCACACTCCAAAATGCGTGACGCAAATTGGACCGCTTACTAGGCGCCTTGCGAACCTTGACCGGAGCTTGCAGACAAACTGGTTTCTTTCTTTGCCTGGTGCATGCGCCCAACACTCCCTGACTTAGCAAGACCCGCACCAGCCTCACACCTTGGACGCCAGCTAAAATTTGTCGGACGGGAATCTCTCCACGCATGCTGGTACAAGGTCATGCCAAGCGCAGGGCGAACCCCGACTGCGTCTCCATTTGTGTTACACGCGACCTGATGCGACCTCGGTACGCTTATTATGCGTGCCCTCAGCTGCTTGTGTGTATCTCGGCCTTAACAGCCTCCTTGCAAAAGCAAACGATATACTCCTTATTCGTCTCTCGACAAACAGGGAAAGTAAGCCCACTTTTAGTGTTGGGCAGTGCTCTTGGAACGTTGCCGGACCCATTCACGAATCAGATTTACAGAAGCAGAGCTGGGGCGTCACTTGAGGTCGATAAAATAGAGCCAGTAAGCGGCTTTGCAAAACTTTATATCGTGGCCAGTTGATAACACACCTTCCGGGTAGGCAGCGCGGCTTTTAGTCTCCTCCTCACGGCTAAGGCCAACCTTTCTTACAAGGCTCGCATTGGTTTTGAGTGTTGTCGTATGCGGAACATGCCATATTTCATGTTCTCACTTTCCGCTTATTGTTCACCAAGATCACAAGTGACCAGCCTATCCTATCCACGTCGAGTCACACGAGACTTGGGACGAAATGCGGAATTTGCTGGGCACACAGGACCTGCCTTGCATAATCAGGATTCATGGGGCCATGCATGATTTAAATGTTTGCCACCATTTGTCTGGACCACCTCCGCGAATGCAACGCGAAAATCCTCCACTTTGTTCAAGAAAGGATCATTGCAAAGCATGAACGATCTGTTGCAACCTCCAACACGAGCTGATCCACAATAAAGCAAGGCGATTCGGCGGCGAGCCATGAGACGTATTTCTCAACGCGACCGAGTAGCTGGATGAGGCCCAGCCTCATGACTGACACAGAGGCACGGCGTGCGCAACGTGCTCAAACTCACATACGTGGTCAAACAAGGCATCCAAGTACAATCAAAATCCCAACATCACAACATCGGCAGCACACAAACAAGGCCGTTCAGAGATCCCAGCATGCTGTCGCCAATGCGACATAATAGTCTGGCTATCGAATCTGGAGTCCGAAGTACCGAGAATACCCTTCACTACTCCGTGTTATACCTCATCCTGGTGATGAGCTAATGGGCAGCTAGCACACTATTCGTACCTGTCGCTTCACACACATGACTTGCACTCAGTACTAACTGACTGCAAATGACTGACCAGGAGCAACAGTCTCCCACAAAGAATGGCGGCAACTCCATCCCCGTCTACAAGTCACACAGGACACAAACGGGCACCACCACGACTTCACGACTAAAAATAGCCGCGAATTCTCGTGTACAGACGAATAATAAGTTGACATGGTATAAGTGGCAGGCAAAGCACAACCTTTCTCGAATGCCTGAAGGAAACTGGATTTTGTTTGGTGACAAATGATTAACGCCAAAGCAACTGAAAAGAGATTGAACCAGACGCAGGATCGGAAGCTACACACAACTCCCGATGCATATCAGAACCAATGGAGAGACACGGTGGCACGATAGAACAATACTGCGCCGACACACTCCATAGTCTAGGTGCTACTTCGCAGACTCGACGAACCGCTGGAGCTGTTACCTATGAATTGATCAATTTCCCTGGTGGCCTTGCACAATGTCTTGCGTTGCTCTGAATCTTTTCCACACCATCGAGAAGTACGATACGGGTCCCGTTTAAGCATGTCCCGTTGCCGCAAACTGATACTGTCGACGAACTTCTAGCAGGCAACAACTTGGTCCAGATGAGGAACGGAATCAGACCATGCTAGACGCTGCAACTGCGCATACCATATGGATCGGACATATGGTTTTGGTTCATCGAATATGATCAGGTCCACTTGCGATACAAACCAGCATTTGACGAGGACAACAAGTGCGTCTGTCTACACCGTAGCGGTCTCTCGATAGAGCGTAAAATTAACCACCAACGACATCAGTGCCATTGTTCCTTTGGAATACGGACGAATCCAAAGAAACACACGCTTTAAAAGTAGACAATAACCTAGACATATATGCAACCCACGATACCAATCTACTCTCACTCACCTCCTATGGGTCCCAAGCCACGAACCCACTGCGTCTCATCATCACGATCGTACACGAGCTCTGGGAAGTGTATATGAATAAAGAGCCAGAACGGTGCGCAGCCACAACGTTTCTGCCCACTGAAACATCAACAATCGCCACAGTCGTGTGCACGAGATGACTCTCTGCTGTTGCAAACACGCAGCCAGAAGTACAAACCGATGCTACCTGACCCACCACCACCGCAACTCGCAGTCAACTTATCGACGTCCCCAGGTTCCGGCAAGCAGCACCCTCGACGTTCCCTCACCACCGAGTCTTCTCCTTCGCGACCGTAATGCGCTTGTGAATAGAGCGTGGAAACACCATGCAGCACACCACCTCCAATGTCTTTTTTAGACATGCCATTCTCCTCGGTGTATATATACAGCGTCCACACTGAACCTATTAATAACGCCTGAAAGTCATTGATAGGGCCATATATACACCCTGTTCTATCCACCGCATCTCCAAACAGCACGTCTCAACCCTCTCTTTCTCTCCCATGTGCAAGCATGATAACTCTCTACACCCGCCCCCAGAAAACCAGTACAGAGGGCTTCGAAAAGCGTGATGTAAGCTTCCTGCTTCATAAAGAGCTATACCGTCTATTCCCATCCACCCATTCATCCAGCTCGTAACTAGATACGCCCGCTCGACAATTCTGTGTCTCCCGCTCTTCGCTTTGCCGCTTCGATACAACACAGCTTTCACGATTGGGATGTTGTGGTCATCGAAAAGGCCATGATTGTCAAGGACGAAAAAGACGGGTTTGTCCTTTTGAAGATCGAGAATCCAATCCACTTGTCGTTTCCAATAATGTCTCTTATGCCACACATAGTGTCTATCCTCTTGTCATCACAAGAGCCAAGGTTCAACTGTTCCGTTGCATGGTAGGAAACAGCACAGAAGGTAGCGCGCAAATATGATGCCTTTGCTCTATAAGTTGTGCATATACCCGACGTAGGCAAAGGCCTCCTCATCCAAGTGCGGTATACCCATGACAGCCATATCATACAACACACAGGCCCCTCACCAAACCTTATTATCCGCAGCCTCTTTCTTAGAAGTCGTCTTCCTCCTCTGCACGCCCGTTCCCGGCGCCTTGAAGAACAAACTAGGACTATGTCCATCCGCAACCTGATAACTCAGATAACCCCTATGCGCCGCATCCCTATAGTATTCAATATCCTTCCTCGATGCCGGGTCAGGCAATCTGTACTTGTATTCGGAGATGGAATCGTCTTTTCGCTCAGAGAGGATGGAGAGGTAGGGGTGAGTTAGACCTTGTCTTATGCGTTTGATGGAGGGGTTGGTGTAGTAGCGTGTTGTTACTTTGCCGCCGGTGGCTTCGACGGCTTCGATTGCGGTTTTGGAGGCGCGAGAGACGACGATGTTAATAGGTGTCTTGAAGGTTTCTTTGTGCTGAGGCCGTGTTAGAAAGTTCTTTTCGAGGGCGCGGCGTTTGGTAATTGTACTCTTGCGAGGAGCTTGACTCCATCTTTGACACCATGCAGACATCTCGACGACGCGAGTTCCTTGATTGTAATTGGCTTTTTAGGATCAAGTCGTCCTTGATCTATCCAATGTTGTATCTTGTCGAGATTGACTTTGCTCATATCCGGCGTGAAGCTGCACCGCCCATTAGTAACTCTTGCACCGAATGTAATCTCGTCCATGAGGTCCAACATACTGATTCTCGAATCCCCTCGTCCCGCTCACTACGATGTCCGGCGTCTGTCCACCATTGAATTTGTAGGGCACTTTTCCATGCTGTTTTTGACCTTTGTGACCCCTCCCTGAAGTCTTGCCTTTGCCAGAAGCAGGTCCTCGACCTCGTCTTATCCGCTTGTTGTATGCTCCGGGAGTGTCGCTGAGCTCTGAAAGGATGGAGGCGAAGCGCTGTTGCTGGGGCGCGATGAATGGAGCGATGAAGGACGTGGGCGTTATGGAGGAGCGTAAAGAGCGGTTGAGGGTGCTGGACACCCTTTGAATCGGTATTCGTGGAGGCATTGTTGGTGTTGAAGTAATTGCTCACTTCGAGATTCTAGGTTGATATCTACACGTGATCAATTGAAAGACTCATTCCGGTTTGCTGGTGATCTCTAGAAGGGGAAGGAAGGTACTAAAAACGTGTAGGAAAACGAGACAAAGCTCCGCCTAATTAACCTCACTGGAGAGCTACCCAAAAATTACAATGAGAAAGCTTAAAAATAAGAAGCATCAAGACTAACATCTCGAAATCAACAAAATGAAATCAAACAAAAAATCCTCCTCCGGGTGGGCTCGAACCACCAACCTCTCGATGCCTTCAGAGTAACAGTCGAACGCGCTAGCCAATTGCGCCACGGGGGATTTGGGAGGCTGAGCGTTCAATGCCTGGTTGCCGCTACAGATGTGTGTTGCATACACTCATGCTTGTAACCTCCTGTGATTTTCAGCCTTGTACGTGTTGGTGTCGTCTGCTTGTCTCTGAGCATCTCTTAACCATTCGCTCAAGCAATATTCCTTTCTAACGATAAATATGATCATCTTTCCCGCGACATTTGCTTTCTTACTCTCGTCTTGACATATTGTCAAGGTCATGCAGTACTGCAGATCGAAATCTGTGGTTGCTTTGGAATAAGATCATACAGAATGATCTTTTAGTAGATCCATGCATATCAGTCAAACACGGACATTCATTCCCTCACTTTCTTGTCCTTCAAGAACTCATAGCCTGGTTCCCCGGTTTGGGCAACGAATTCGAAGTGTAGAACCCTCCAAGGGATTCAATTAGCCCATCACTCCTCCATCCACCTCCTCTCCCGCAAAGACAACTCCCTCCCACTACTCTTTCTCGACCCATCCACCTCACCCTTCCACCCCCAATACTCCCCAATCTTCGTCTCATAAAAGCCACCATAATCCTCTCCCGTCCGATGAATCTGCATCAACGCCCAAAGCGCCCAATACATCCCCGGCACACCCCTAAAAGCATCAACCTGTCTTTCCAAATGCGCCATGTCCCCCGCCACGTCCGTCCCAGTGCATTCCCCAGCATGCTCATGAAACGCGCGCACATAATCCTCAATGAAGCGTCTCCTTTCAGACTTTGTCGGGAGGAACTGATACTCGCATTCGAAGCCGGCCCACTCGGAGAAATGGTATGCGAGTTCGAAGGCGGGAGGTGCTGGCATGCAGTACTCATAATCTATGAAATCGACTTTGAGATCGATTTCTTCGACATTGGTGCCACCAGCTGGTGTCGGCTCTCGAATTATCACGTTTGCGTCGTGCAGATCGCCATGGATGAAGACGTAGTCTTTGCCGCATAGACCGGGTGCATCAGTGAGCTGTTCACAAAGGGATGAGAGTTCATCTTGGAGGAGATTGTTGCGTTCTTTTTCCTTTTGAGAGGGTGCGGGAAGGTCGTCGAGCCAGCGTTGCATCAGAGTCCAGACGTTCGGATAGGGCCGCGGGGTGCTTCGCTTTGGCTCTTGGATGTGAAGTCTAGTGTCCATATCGTTGGGCTCGGATATGAGAGCAGTCAGAGGAAGACGACTGTGCCATTGGCCCAGTTCCCTTGCGATGGCGCGTGACACATTGGGCTTGCGTATGTCTTCTGCCTTACAAGTGATACCTGGAACGAAGCGATATAGCAGTCCATTCTCGAAGCTTGCTATGAGTTGCGGTGCCAATCCTGGAAGAAACGTAAGTGGCGGGCTTCGCAACTCTGCCTGACAGTGGAATCTACCATATTGTGACAATTGACTGTGAGCTTTGATCTCATTCTCCCGATCGATGAACGATTCCGTGCCTATGCCATATCCCCTCACCAAGATCGCATCTGCGTCAATTTCAGCCTTGCTCTTTCCCGGGATGTTCCTCTTCGCCTTCAGCAATGTATTCGTCCACCCTCCAGTAACCTTCTTCAACTTGATTTGATCTTTGGTTTCTTCCCAACTCGCATCGTAGGCAGTAAGTATATCAAGAGCGGACGCCTCAGCATTTTCAGGATCTAAAATTCTAGACACGTGTTGCAGACCTGCAGGTAATGGAACTTCTAAGCAAGTCGATTCGCCCATGGTGGTATAGTGAGGATACGGAACGACTCTACATAAAGTAGGGAGGCTGAGATTATCAGAGTGACTTGATGTGATTGAGGGGACAGCGCATTGTGCACGACAAACCAAATTGCAGTGAATTTCATGGCTTACCAGTTGCCAGCTGAGTGTCCTCAGAGGCACGCGATCATTTGTGAATAGAATGAGGAGCACACGATCGTTCTTTACGAAGTGGGGGCATTGCGACGTCAGAGCTCATGAAGGACCGATTAAAAGCTTCCACGGCTTCGTAAAAGCCCTGTCAATGCCACACGCAAGTGGAAGCATCTTCCCAATCATCTGGAAATGGCGATAAGAGTAAGTATGATCTATATTTGTCGATGTGGGGGATACATCGAACCTACCGCGCTCTTGAATACGGATAGTCTTCATCGAAGGATTTGCAGAATGGATCGTAACCAATCGCTAGCGAGAAATTGGTTGAGGTCGATCTTAGTACTAAGAAACCACAAGGCGAATGGCCCTCCGGGCGTTTGCGAAGATGGCCAGGGGCAAACGACGACTCGTTTATCAGGCCGGGAGTTTGGTTTGAAGCGAACGAATCCAGCTCGTGATTGGAATTAAAAATGATCTTTCAACCATCGCTTCTACATATTCCTTAAAATTCCGAAGTCCTCGACATAACAGAAAGCGTAACGTGCCCAGCTTAGGAGCTTTCTTCCACCCTCTGCCATTCTTGCTGCACGGCTGTCACAGCATCGTATGAATAACACCAGTCCCTAATCTGCTTATCAGCAATGCCATAGGACAACTTGTGTGTGTAGAAATTTTCATCGTCCAGGATACCAATCGAATCACCGTCAGATGCTAGCGCTAGGTTACGGACATCTTGAGCTGTGCCTGGTGACAGTTGTAAAGTGTTCCCGGCGTGGAGACTTGCGGCCGATACCGCTTCAGCGCGCGGCTTGCGTACAGCCTCGAAGATGGACATAGCTTGTTGCAAAATACCATTGCGCTTATCTACCGGTGCTAGACAAGCTGTTAGAGACTCGGCATCCTCTACTGCCAATGAGACTCCCATTGACAAGTAAAACGCCATAGCATGTGCAGCCTAAGAAAATGACTCAGCTGGGTTTCATCATGTTGCTTTTGATGCTACTCACATCTCCCATAATAACGAATTTACCAGAGTTCGATTTCCAAGCTGGCAGCGGTTTGACCTGCATCACAGGCCAGTTCTGAGTGCAGGCTTCTGCCATGTCTAACAATGCAGCCAGAGTAGGATTCCAATGAGAATAGAGCCTTTTAAGTTCCGCTGAGCATTGTTCGGAGGTCCAACCAGAAGCATCAACATCGTCTGGATGCGAGAGCGCCATGTTCAGCATCGAACCATCATTGACCAAGTAAGATACGACGCAGTGCTGATCTCCACTCCAGCAGTTGCAGGTATGCTGGTCGGCAATATGTGCTGTTATTGGGTTTGCCTTAACTTTCTCGATAGGCACCATGACCCGGTAGGCGGCCCATCCGGTCTTCTCGAGCCCATCTCCAAGCTCTGGCAGAAATGCCTTGCGTGCCATGGACTTCACTCCATCGGCGGCAACCACGAGATCAGCCTGAAGTCGCTCTCCATTCACCAGGCGTACGATACCATCCTCAAAGTCGTAATGGATTACTCGGCTTCCTAATCGGACCTCAGCACCAGCTCTCATGGCGTGCTTGTATAGAATCCGGTGTATCTCTGCTCGATGTATGGTTAGGTATGGACCTCCGTATTGATCCTTGAATTGTGCAAATGGCACACTTCCCAAGACCTCGCCGTCACTACCTCGCATGATTTTGAAGGCTTCGGGCAGGGCAGAGCTCATAGAGATGTCAGCACCCATGCCCCACTTCCAAAAACACTTGGTCGCATTAGGCGTAACCTGCACGCCGGCTCCGACCTCTGCAAGAACGGGAGCGGATTCCAGGACGATGACCTTGTGCCCTGCAAGAGAAAGGGACAGCGCAGCCGAGAGACCGCCGATTCCAGCTCCGACGATGATGATCTCCATGTTGGTGCCGATGAAGAGTGGGAAAGAGAGCGTGAAGAGGTGCTAAGACGGTGAATCAATCTCAAACGAGGTGACTTGCTGAAAAGACTCTGCTGCAAAAGGCATCGTTGGATATGAAGCATCGTGAGAATGCCCTTTCACATAGCTCCTCCGAGAAAAATTGTGGGTAGGGAAGGGTTATCTGTTTCGTCCTCCACCTCCATCCAGTGGTCATATTACTGTATCGCTTCTCAAGATAGCCATGGCGCTCAAAACGATGAGCATGCAGAGATCCATGGGACGGTTTCTGCTTAGAGCCTCGTCGGCGCGGTAGGAATGCCGCTGGCCGAGGCGCTGCCCAATCAAGTGCCCACATCCGCCAAGTCTGGTCAACCTCGCCTTTCCAGACGACCGCCTTGTTCGGCTGCTCTCATGGAGTCGTGAACCCTGGAGTCAGTGGCTTCGTCTCTCACACGCACCGACACTGCATAAGAATTGAGGGGGTTTCCCTTTCATATAAGATTCACCACAAATCTTCGCGTCCGCAAGTCAATTTTACATTTGACTATGATGACCTTTTGTCCTTCCGCGTTTTCACATGTGTACGAGACGGTATTGTAAGCCGGACATGCATACATAGCCACCTCGATCAGAGCTGCATCGAAGAATTGTATTCCGGCGTCAGCTGTCGAAATCTGCCTGGAGGATAAAATAAGAAGCATAGGTTGCAGAAGTAGCAGAGGATTTCTTGCTGCTGATGAAATTGCTTCAGCACGCTGTCACTTGAAGCTGCGGATGCAAGTAAGTCGTCCGCGAGTATGTCCTATTGTTTGTTACTCAATATGTATATCGAGTTGGACCTCATGAGCTCTTGACTGCCTCTGGGTGTTGCCATAGGCATCGTCCTCAGGTTCCTTTCTGTCACCAGTTTCGAACCTGTGGTCGTTCTCTCCCCCAGAGTTGAGTCATCCGATCCCCAGAGCAAGGAGGTCAGATGGTCGCCGAATTTTCTGGACATGATTTAGCAGCTTGACTCACTTTTCGAAGTCTTGTAAGACATGCATAGCCACCATCAAGGCTATTTGCAGACTCTGAGTCGCGCCTATTCGGCAAGGCCTCCTGATCATAGCACCACAAACGCACTGGATCAACAGCGAGCGAGGGAGTATTATGGAAAACCGCTTATGTATTCCAAAAGTGTTTGAAGATTTTGGAATGGTAAACTGCAATGCCCGTGATGCTCGTGGCACGACATATGAGCGCCCATTCTCATTCCCACCCGCTCTGCTTGTTCTGCTCGTCTGCCCTTTCCCCCATTTCCTTCATCCACCTCTGGACTAACTCCTTGTTCTCTTGCCTGAGTCTAGACGCGTTCTCCTCAGCCATGTTCACTTCCAATGTCATGGCAAGCATTTCATCTTGCACACGATTGACCAGCTTCTGCTTCTCGCGAACCTCCTCGTCCTTGTCTCCAAGTCTGCGTTTGAGCGAGAGGATCTCTTTCTCGAGCGTTATAAGCTGGCGGTTTTGCGAAGCGTTTGAAGACTGAAGGCCGGGCAGTTTGGCAACTTCGGTTTCGAGGAGCGCACGCGCTTTCTGAGCTTCTGCGAGCTGTTGACGTAGTTGTGCGGTCGCGGCACTGGGCTCTGCAGGCTCTGCCGGAGAGGCTGGCTGTCTGGAGAGCCACCCTTTGGCCTTGACGTCCTGCGCTTGTGTCTGTGAGTTGGACACCTTCAGGTCTGCGATCTCGGCTTCCAATGCGCGACTTCGGGCTTCAGCAGCGATCTTGCGGTCCGCGAGCTGGGTGTATTGGTTGATAAGCTCGGCATCTTTATGGTCTCGGCGTTGAGTAGCTTCCACGTTGGCCATGAACTGGTTCAAGGCCTCGTCCATGCTCGTTCCTGTGGTTGTGCTTGGCTCGTTGTCGTAGACAATCTGCTTGGTAGCTCAAGGTACTGTCAGCTTCGGTGGAAGGATACAAAGAGGTTGCGCGATACGTGTACGAGACATGCTGGAGGCTATAAACGGCTGGGCATGTCCGACAAAGGCGTGTTGGACAAGATGTGGTGTATGGTGAAGCAATCAATCGCAAATGCGAGACGGGCGTTGCTGCTAGTGGTTGCTATTTGGAAGGGGGGCGCCCAAAATTCCACCGAAGGCCCTATAATTCGGGAGGGACGAGCCGAAGCCAAACGGGAGCAAAGACAACTGTAACATCAGCCAATCTCCATCCTTACATGACCGTTGGACAAAACCACATGATTGTCACAGCTGCCATATAAAGAGCCTCAGGCTTATGGCTCACATCTGTCACAAGATTGCGTACCATCATGCTGTATCATGACTCCTCAAAAACGCCTAGGAGATTGCCTGCAGACAAATGTGTACATGTACTCCGCTTCCCCCCTCGACATATACCTGTCCACAGCCCATACCACCTTTAGTCGACCGCCAAATTCCCCCGACTCGTCGACAGCAGACCGTGGCCCCGGTCTGTCTCATAAACCACGAGATCAAGCTCAAGGACGCCGTTGCAGCACGATGTAACCTATAACCAGGAGGAGAGGCACTGGACTTGATCATTTGGAAAGCTAGTGATGGACAGCAAGAGAGAGCTAGAGAAGAAGGATATATGCTTGCATGGCCATGGCCAATGGCATGGACTCGATACAATCGCCTGGGCCATGGTTTTGCGGTGACTGACGGCGCAGTAGTTCTTGAATCCTTCTACAACAACAACCTCCTGACTGCGGACTTAGAAAATCCAGCCAGAAAGCACAGTGTAGCCTCTCAGCTAAGATAAAACTCTGACTAAGGAGTGAAGAGATGGGCAAATCGGATTGTGGATTGAGTAGGACGAGTTCTCCCATCGCATAAACATCATCTCCGATCTGGGCATGGCTACCGATGCCATCCTCTGCACACAACTTCTTGTTCTTCATTTGGCTTGTGATCGTTTCCACTGAGTACAATGGCGTCTCGTAAGGCAATCGCAAGTCTTGCGACTAGATGTCTGACCTCGACTGTGTGGTGGTTGGCCATGGTATAAAACCGATGATAGCTTCAAGAAGAAAGCTGCACGACATTTTCGACTGCTCTATAGATCAAGCTCAAGGCTTGTCGTGCTTCTTTTTTCATTCATCACCCGGTTTTAAGTTTCTTGCTGCCGCCAGTCAATCCAGCCATTCAAGAAGGCACTACAGTGCTTGTCTTTCATGACCCCAAGCACGATTCCGTCTCAAATTTCAATTGAAGCAACCACATTACTAGTCTTAACACCTGAATCAAGCTCAGTGCTAAATTGCGGAGGTGAGCAGTTATATTGTCAGGGATAGGGATAGTGCGTCAACCGAGATGCCCAGCTACAACGACACCCTGAGTCTGGGCCTACACACCACCAAATTTTGGTCAGTCTGCTTCCAGTTTCTGGAGAGGGCAGTTTGTTGTGTCCTTAATTTCCTGTTGTCACGGGTGTCTGCATCAAGTACGCTCTTTAAGTTCGAGAGAGTCCTGGCTACCAAACATCCGTCTTTCGTCCAACTCCGTCGTCAGTCCTTACCGCCTGTCGGCACCCTCGTTGTTTGCCATGGCTTAAATCAAAGCTTTCGAAATCTCAACTCGAAGACAACCATTAAGTGGGCAATTGGAATCCTTGCGCTCATGATTTGCATGCAGAGCGTGCAAGCCCTACCACAAGGTTCTATCAACAGCGAATCGTCCGGCGTTTCGAATGCTTTGCCAACGGCTACACTACCCATTACTGCAACTTTCAACTCCTCTGTTTTTACGGTACAGTCAACCACGACGAATGTTTCTCCTGGCACTACAGGTGTAAGTAGTCCTTCATCCTGGCTGAATCTTACCTCGTCCAAATCCACGGATATACCTGCAACGCATGTCCCGAAATCTAACACACCCTAGACTGTCCATACCTCACTCGATACGTCGGGAAGAGAATCATCGTTGCCATTTGCAACCAGCCCGGTCTCTGTCCCGGCTGTCTCAATCCTGAATTCTGCGGCCGAAACATTGAAAGCATCTTTTCAACCTGTTCAGCCCCTCGTTAATGGTAATATCTTTGCGCCAATCGCGACTGGTGCTCCACCACCGAATATTCCACTGCGAGCCGACTTCCCCGAGGAGGGACGTGGCATCGGAATCCAGTCACAACAAGGTCCGCTTCATACGAACAAGTTCTACGCGAACGTTTTGCTCGCTAACCAGACCCATCCTGTATGGACTCATCCATACAGCGTTGCGTGGGCCAAGGGCAAAAATGATTCGGACATATGGGGGATGAGTGTGTCGCACATTGACCGTGATCAAATCGTTTTCGGACCAGAGGGGCAGGTCCCACCTCGATTCTACGTCAATCCGTTGGAAATACAATCTATCGTACTATGTGCAGCTGAACTTGGCGCCTCTACTGTTCTCACGACTGATACGCATCAAGCCTTCTCCGTCAATGCCAACCTTTTGGCTCATGCTGGAGGGTCACCACTGATATCATTTCCCCTTGTTCAGGGAATGGGCTTTGTGACAGCTGTCTACAACACCGCGTCGGTTGTCCTGCGCAGTAGTGTGTACTTCAGGGAATTGGTGTATGTTGGGGATATCAGCGAAAAGAAATCTTTCAAATACCGTGTCAAGCTAGCTGACGGCAAGACGTGGCTCATCTATGTTACTCCAAATGCCGCCGAGGCATCTGGTATTCCTGCCCTTAATCTTATTGATAGCACAGAGATCACTGGACCAAAGGGATTTCAAGGCACCATCCAAGTGGCGAAGAATCCAGCAGGCAGTGACGGAGAGATTATTTACGACTCAGCCGCAGGCGCTTATCCGATTTCAGCAGCTCTCTCGGGTACCACAAACTCGCATGTAGGCACCTACAGTATCTCATGGCAGCGTGCTGGTAATTTGAAGCAAAAGCTGCTCATGTTTGCATTGCCACACCATGTGGAGTCGTTCATACCGGATATCGCAGCCAGAATCACGCCTCTTCGACTGATGACCACGTCGAAAGGTATGGCTACTGGTGTGCTCAGCAACACTTTTGTTTTCGAGGAGCCAGATCTCCCTGTGGACATCGGGTTCGAGCCTTGGTCCCCAAAAAGAGGCAACGTCCACACCGTATCTCAACGTGTCGCCACCGCTGTCAACAAAGCAGCTAGACTGGAATTGGCAGAGAACATGACTTATTATATTGATCTCGACAGCATGTACTATCCTGGCAAGGTATTTCTTTCGATGCTTTACGGAGGCGTCAGATCTAACAAACGTAGGCATTGTCGAAGTACGCACAAGTCGCCTACACAGTCAACGAATTTGGAACAGATGAGCCAGGCGTTGCAGCTGCAGGTCTCCGCGAAGTCCAGCGACAGTTCGCCCGCTTTGTCAATAACGAGCAAATTTACCCTCTCACCTACGATACTGTTTGGGGGGGCCTCGTGTCAACAGCTGGTTATGGTGGAGACGTCGGTCGAGACTTTGGGAATACACTCTATAATGATCGTAAGTCCTGCTCCACTCTCCCGTATTCATCCCTTTCCGTTTCTCTACCTCTCAGGACTGACCGATATGGAACTAGATCACTTCCACTACGGCTACTACGTCCACGCTGCCGCCTTGATTGCTTACCTCGACCCCGTATGGCTGGACCAAGGCACAAATAAAGCCTGGGTCCAATCTTTGATTCGCGACTACGCCAACCCCGTCTCCGACGACCCATACTTCCCCTTCTCGCGCTCTTTCGACTGGTTCCACGGCCACTCGTGGGCCAGAGGTGTTTTCACCAGCGCAGACGGCAAAGACGAAGAGTCAACGGGTGAAGACGCAATGAGTATCTACGCGATGAAAATGTGGGGAACGGTTACCGGGGACAAGGCCATGGTGGAAAGAGCCAATCTGCAGCTGGCAATACTGAAAAGAAGTCTCGATAATTATTTCTACATGAAGGAAGACAATAAGAATCAACCGCCCGAGATCCTGCCCAACAAGGTTTCAGGCATCCTGTTCGAGAACAAGATGGATCATACGACGTATTTTGGCGATAACACGTCTTTTATCCACGGCATTCATATGATTCCCCTCCTCCCTGTTTCTGCGTATACTCGCACGGAAGAGTTTGTGCAGGAGGAGTGGGAGCGCTTCTTTGCTTCGGGATATGTTGAGACGGTCGAGGATGGGTGGAGGGGGATATTAATGGGGAATCTGGCGCTGCTTGACCCGGTGAGGAGCTTTGAGTTCTTTTTGGGTAAAGAGTTTGATTACAGGTTTCTGGATGAGGGGGCGAGTAGGACTTGGATGTTGGCGTGGACGGCGGGGTTGGGTGGGGGATGAGCTTGGGGACCGTGGAAGGGGAGGGAGCATGGAGATGGTTGGTGTTGGTGTTGGTGAAGCTTGGAAGACTAGTGTATGTGTCTAACAAGGCTTGAGATGATGGAGAGGTTTGGTTTATTTGTTATCCTAATTTCGGGTCATACAGTCCGAGCCTTGCGTCTTCTTACGACGGAAGGTATGAATGAAACTCCTGATTGTTTCCAAGAGTGAAAGTCCAACAATCGTCAATCACCACAGCATTCGCTTCACCCTGAATGAACATCAATCTCATTATCAACGCAAGCAACATTATTGTTTTCCGACACAGTCGCGAAATCATAATTCCTCACTTGCCAAAACTGGCAAACGGAAAGTTTCATCACCTCCACTTGACCGTTCATCCAGAATCAAGGACCTGGCTTGAATATCAATCAATATATCTACCACAACATGTCCAGAAGATCAGCGATACATGAACCAATCTCCCACGAACGAGTGGGGCAATAATCCCTTTGCTAAACACGACAATGACGTGGTACTGAACCATAGGACCTCCTGAACTCTATTAGTATAAGTACTCTGTCGTATTCCCCGGTTCCTAAAATGGAAAGAAATCGGAGTCGCGTCGACATCAGAGGCGAAGGAGATCAAAGGAGACGAAAAAGGTAAAGAAGGTTCCTTGAAACAACAACCCCAGCCGTCTATCAGGGAGAAATGAAACGTGCCGTTTCCGTTTCCGTTTCCGTTTCAAGGCTCTCAGACCCCTCCTAACACAATAACATAACCGGTTCGAGTTGCCCTCGGAAAATTACGCTGATCTCGCGGTATAGACTGGGATTTTGGATATAATACCATATACCAAGCTCCAGGGACGGGAAGCGGGGTGTGAGAGATTGTAGGTGAATTGGGTCAGGTAGATGGTTTCTAGAATAATTCTAGAAGGCGTGGAGGCGCACCACAAAGTAATTCTAGAGATATAATCTTGGCTATATAGATAAGGATATTTTGGAAGTCGACACAAACAAACACAAGTCAAGATTCCATTCTAAAGTGGGATATGGGATCTTAGATCTAGAAATCCAAGCTTATCCAAGTTGGTAGTAGGGTGATGCCGAGATACGCTAGAGGGAATGACGCAGATGATGCGCGGCTCGCATCGCGCGCATCAGACATCATCGTGAACGCGTGCGACCTAGAACCCTTACGTCAAGACTTTTGCTGTGGTAAGACTGAGGGGCGGAGCGACCATTGTTCCCTCTCCCATAATTCTATGCTATGAGGGGGGGGGGAGCCGTGGGGGCCGGTGGTTTATTATAAAATAACAAAACAACGCATATTTCATTATTTCTTCTCTCTTCCTCCGTCTACTATCAGAGCAATATTGTCCAGATTACAGCAACAATCCAAACTTCCACCACATCCCAAACTCCCACCACCACCGCAAAAATGGGCATAACACATTCCACAGCCCGTTACCTCGCCCCGGCCTCCTTCCTCTACGACTTCGCAGCCCAACAATACGGCATCTTCTCCTCCCCAAACATGCAAGATATCCACTACCAGAACCTCGCCGCCTTCAGTCCGCAACCCCTAGCCATCGGGGGTTTCTTCTTCCCGCAGCAGTTTGTGCAGTTGGCTTGGTTGTGGAAACTTTGGGGTGCTAGGGGGACGGGGAAGGAGGTGCAGGAGATGGTTGGTTATGCGCCGTATTATGCCCTGGGTAATGTTTGTATTGGAAGTAAGTCTGTGTTTTTTCGATGTTTGTTCCGTGATTTCGCCGTGTGTTTGTCGTGGATGCAGCTGCCTGTTCTGCAATGCGTCTTTGATATTGAGAAAGGCTGGATACGAGACATTCATATATCAGCCTTGCACACGCCCTCGCGGCCGTACAAACGTTCGGACCAATCCTCCAATCTTCTATAATTAACATATATCTTATCTCGCCCGTCAATCCCAAAATTAGCTACACCTTCTCCCAAATCCTTCCATGACCCAGCTAATCGGTGACACCCAGCCTGGATGTTCTTCTGGAACTCCAACAACCTCGCCACCAGCAACATCTTCGTCTGGATAAACACCCTCTCCCAGCTCTACTACATATCCACACAGCTTGCCCCGCTAAACACGCGTTCCACAAATAGCATCCTAACCCACATCGTCGCAAAGACGTTCGCCGGAATCGGTGTCCTCGATCTCCTTCACAACACTTCGGCTGCTTATTATGTCGGCGTTCCTCCCAACACGCTTGTGAAAGTGGCGACTGGGTTGGGGTTTGCGGCCATGGCCAGTGTTAGTGATTGGATCTTTGGTGGCTGTTTGGTTTGGGATTTAGCTGGGTTGGCTGCTGGACAGGGGATTTTGGAAGGCAAGGGTTGGGGACAGTTACTCGGTGCTTATGCTGTGGGGACGGCGGCGATTGTTGGAGCGAAGAATTGGGTCAAGTAAGTAAGTCCCAGATGTGTTTTTTTGAAATCGATTATCTTTTCCTGATTTCAACCGCGCAATTATCATGATCGTTTCATCACTTCTTTTCTTGTTGTCGATTTGAAAGAAGAGCGATGATTTGGTTCTACAACGTTTTTGTTATCATCAATCATGACTGGACGCGATTTTAGACTCGTATACTTCAATGGATTGGTGGAGGAATACGGTCTGGAAACGCGTCTGGCCAGGATTATACCGGTATCGATGGCCAGTTGAATCGCCTTGTTCAAGACTACCTACTTGCAAGACTATCTGCTTGACACGAGAATCGATGAAGCGATCATGGCGTTCTGTCGTACTGTGGTACTGTGGGAAGCTTTTCTCAAGTTGCGTCTCTTGAGATGGTTGGTTGTGGGGTTATCGTGTCTTCGCCAGGGCTAGGGTGCTAGAACCCGAATTCCCGGTGGTTGGCACGGTATTTGCAATTGCGTTGGGCTTTGGCACAGCGGGAAAATTGCACCTGCATTTCCCTTCGCGCTAAGAGCAGCCCGAGCGTTCTTGCGTCATGAGCGACACTGCATGAACTTAATATCCCCGCCATCTCCCTTGTCGAAAACGAAGATTGCAGTTTTACGCGTACACAAACTCGTCTCATCCTCTCCCTCCATCTTGTTTTGCTTGCGTGTCAGCGGTTATTTATGACGAACAAGTACTGATGGTGTATAACACGCAGACCTCCTTATATTTCTGTAGAGGAAGACTATCAACCAGCAGGCACGGATGAAGTGTAAACAAGGCGGTGGAGTGTCTTAGCCTCGCGGAATCTGAACAGGAACGTTGTGTTCCGTCTGCGAGTAGGGTTAGTGGAGCTTGGTGGACACCTCAATATTCGGTCCCCAAGGCGTTCGTTGGGGACCCTGTCATGATATCAGTTCCGATCGACTCGGCTAGAAAGATCGAGCGAATCGTTTGTTGGGTAGAGAATGTTCCACTGCCGATAGGTGTCAATGCGAGCGAATGCGGCTCTGTCTGTGTGTTTTTGTTGATCTCGACGATTTGCGGGGTATTCAAGCTGTCAACCATGGAAAATTCAATCATCTCGGTGGTCAAAACATACCCGAAGCCTTCCAGAAGCTCTTAATGGGACTGTAGCTGTTTCAGCTTTGTGCGGATGGCTCGTTCGCTCCGATTTGTTGTTACACTCATATGAATAGGACCTACCAACTATTAACCTTGGACGGGACAAGAGCAGACACCAGGCTCTGAATTGTTCTCGCGGCGCAGCATCCCAGAAGCGTGATGCTTACCACAGTATGATCGGCCAACGTCTAGCGTCTAGGAGGCCATGTTGTCAATAATGGGGAATGTCAATCGAAAGGGTGTTGAGTCATCTCGCGGTCGATATTCATAATTCGTTCACCTAGTGGTCCACCAGTAGCCTTCTACAAGCTGAAAAGCAAACTCAGTCGCGAACTTTTGGAGAACGGTGGAAAGGTCACCGTCGATGCCGCTCGGAGTGATAGATTTTACACCAATCGCAAGTGCTCCTGTCTGACCGCGAAATACGGAATTGGGCCAAGATATGATGCCGACGACGCACTTTGAGCTGAGATAGATTGTTTGTAATGAACCAGGCCGGCACTAAAATCGTGTTTCTCGTCTATGCTCGGCTCCCTCGACGCACTTTGAACGATGTTAGGCCAGGTACAGGGACGGTTTAATCGAAACATCCCTGGTGACGCGAGTCCCCATCGTAAAAATGATCCACTGCATGTCGGTCGAGCCGCGGTACTTTGCGCGTGTGTTAGTTAGGCTGCGCCTTAATAGTAAAAGGCTTGTTATTCGTGCTCGTTACCTCTTTTGGAATGCGTCTGCAGCTCATACCATTGCCATTCATTATGTTTTGAAATCCCACTCGCTCAATTGATTGCTCTGGTTTGACAAATTCTTATCGCTCTTTGTCGCTTGATCAATGTGTTGATACCATGGATCTCTTCGCCTTGTCCAAGCTCGTCATTTTTGGTGGGGAGATATCGAGGAGGTTGATTGCGTTTTCAGAGAGGATTGAGCAAGCGCCTTCGAGTATTTTGAGTATTGGGTACGAGATAAGGTCGACGTGCGATGTCCTGTGAGTATGCCATGTCGCTGTGATAGGTGAACATGCTGACAAAGTGTAGCAACGAATTACATAATGTCCTGAAGAGGCAACAAGTCGAGAGAATTTCGTACATGTCTCCGAATGCTTTGGAGGAATTGCAAGTGGCTGTCGGAAAGTGTGATGAGATTATCTACGAAGTCGCCCGAGCGGTCCTCGTCGCCCACGAAAGAATACCCAGTGTTCCGACCATTGACGGCTTGCTCGTCATCTCTATTCAAGAAAGAGTCAAATGGCCACTGTTTCAAATGAGGCTTCCAGCTCTTATTCCTAAGTTGTCTGCTGCCAAGATGGATATTGTCCTACATATTCTCGTACATCAGATCAGATGTGAACGAAGTGGGCAGTTAGTAGTTCTGAGAAAGTGTGGGAGACACCTACTAACTACTGGCAGAATCCCGTCTGGCATCTTCACCTCTTTGAACCCCCAGCAACGAGAGGAAATCATCGCCCAGCTCTGGGAACAGCAAACTCAACGACACAATGAGAACCAATTTAGTAATTTCGGTGCATCTTTCGGTCGCAATAGTCAGATATCGCGGTACTCGAGGAGTTTTCAAGACCTGAACGAGGAGGCTATGAGCCCAAGCGGGAGTGAACTGTCAGAAGACGAGCTAGAAGTCCCTCAGCGACGAGGACGGAGCATTTTCAGGCGCATTGCTAAGCACCTGTCGAGGCCGTCTTCCAGAACAGAGTCCAGAACACGATCGCCATACATGAGTGATGGACCACAGCTTGCCCGTCAAGTTGCGTTGGATAAAAACCTGAACAGATCCCACAGCAGCAGTACGAAATCAAGTTCAGATCTCTCGGCAGGCTCGGCCAGATCGTGGTCCTCGTCATCAACGGCGCCAACCTCACAACCAGCAGATCCACCCGCCCCTCAAAGATTACGGCTTCTTGCCATCACGAATCCATATCCATTGATTCAGGCCAGTAGAGGAGTTGCCGACTCGTCATGGCAACACGGTCCGACAATGTCAGCCAAGCGGGGAATAGAATTGGAATGGACGGCGGTGAAGAACAAAGAGCAAGGTGATGAATGGGAAAAGGGTTCAGGCTCAGAAGAGCGAAGGCTGGGAAAACAACTGCTCCTCAACCAGTTGCAATCCAAGTCTGCGATGCAGAGCCGTAACGCACTCGCCCCCACCGTCACAGTGGAGATGTTGGTGTCGCGTTGGACGACGGTTCCACGAAGAGATGCTGGAGCCGGACCGATGCAGGACTCGTTCACAGGCCCTTCAGCACACGAGAGACTGTTTTTCGGGAGGGATCCTCGCCCAATGGCTGTGAGGAGAGCTGAGACAGTACCGCCACGGAGCATGCAGACGAACATGAGCGTCCCGAGGCAACTGACGTACTGAGAGAGTGAAAATCGAGGAGAGCGGTCTGAAGGACATCAGTGGGAGTAATACTGGATCATCATGAAAACGGCGTTTTTTTGCGGGAGCATGCCTCGAGATTCCCTTTGTTCGCAGATTGTCGCATTATTGGAGAGCTTGATGTGGAGAGTGGAATGCTGCATTATCATTTCCTGTGGAGCGACGACGGAGGACAGAGTCGTCATGTATAGATATAGATACATAGTGGGTAGGCTACTCGAATGCATTCCAAGTGGTGTGGCCCATGAATTTGTCCGAATTACTGGTCTGCGGATTCGGAGCCTCCCCCTTGCTTAGTGTCCTTGTCCTTATCTCCCGTCCCTTCTCTCGCCCATCCCCATCTCAACGTGACCGTCACCGTCTACTATCGTTATCAGGCTATCAGGCTATCAGGCTATCAGGCTATCAGGCTATCAGGCTATCAGGCGATCAGCTCCCCAGTTTACGTTATCCACCTTACCAAGACGATACCTAGTTCTAATTCTAGCTCTAGCCATAGCGCCCATCTTGCCTGAAAGGGATCTGGAAGGGAACTGAGAGAGAAGGTTGTGTCCGTAATGGACCGTCGCGCTGCTGCTCACCATCCGCGGCTGGCTGACATGATCCATAGCTTCTATCCAATACCTTCTTCTTTCCGTCTACGCGCACACTCGTTTCTCCCTTCTCACTATCACTGTCGCTCTGCTAAAGTGCTTTCCCTATTTCTTTCGCGAGGCGCTTCTTTTGCCCGGATTGCCGCCTCATCCTACTCCCCCACTATCAGGAACCCTTATCTCATATCTCCGAGTCGGGTACGGCGCGTGAGACAACCACCAGACACAAGACCAGGGAGACCTACCGTAGTCAGAGCGACTGCTGGGAACCCGCCTGTCCCAGCTCTCTCCGACAGTCTTACAGCTGGACTGCTGAACATACCACTCTCACTGCCTCAATACCCACTACTCACTACTCAGTCCACCTCGACACGATCCTACGCGCCGCCCTTCTCCAAACCGCTCTTGCCATACTTCCGCTCCCCAAATGGCTCTTCACATACCCATACCGATGTCCATCTCCCAACCGCCCCTCCCAGACTTCTGCGAACCCGCAAACGAGGTCCTCTATAAGCTCTCCTCAACACTCGGAACGTGTATACCTACGAACCTCGCTCTTCTCTCCACAGCTCTAGGCACATTCAGCATAATAGCATGGCTCTTTGCACAGCTACCCCAGATCTACAAGAACTACCAGATGCAATCGACGTCTGGCTTGAGCATATATTTTTTGGCTGAATGGTTATTGGGGGACGTTTCGAACCTCTTCGGCTCGTTACTGACAGGACAGGCGACATGGCAAGTCATAATCGCGTGCTATTATTGCTCCGTAGACTGCATGTTGGTTGGACAGTATGTCTGGTACGAGTATCTACATCACGGTCGTCGAGTTCGGAGCGTGTGGTGGCCGAAGAGCAAGTTCAATAGAAATAATGGATCCGGCGGCATGGAGTCGGTCGACGGAATTTCGATTTACAGTCAATCGACTCTGGACGGCGATTCTCCATCGATTGCAAGCACCAAACCTGTTGACATGAACCAGAAAAGCCTGAACATCCCAGAGATCAGAGGTCAATTCCGCATGCCGCGATTCTCAGCCTCGCCCGCCTCCCCAGCAAGCTCCTCGCTCAGCAGCACGCCCAATAGAATCACACGGATGACGGCTGGGACTTCTCCAGCACCCTCGCCTCGAACGATCCTCTACATCTCTCTCCTCCTAGCTGTTGTCTGCCAGGCCTCACCTCTACAACCTAAGCCTATCAACCTCCTCGAAGATCCGTCCTCAACTGAGAGTACATGGCAGCTTGTCGGGAGCCTCTTGTCTTGGCTGAGCACAGTCATGTATCTTGGTTCCCGTCTCCCACAGCTCTACAAGAACCACATGAGACGATCAACATCGGGTCTCTCACCGACGCTCTTCATCGCCGCCTTCTTTGGCAATCTATTCTACAGCTCCTCTCTACTCACGAATCCATGTGCATGGTATGACTTTGAGTCAAACGGTGGCGGTGGATGGGCAGGACCAGAAGGCAGCAATCGTGTCGAGTGGATTCGCCGAGCAGTACCTTTCTTCCTCGGTGCCGCCGGTGTGCTTTTCATGGACGCAATGGTTGGTGTACAATTTCTGTACTTCGGAGACGGCGATGCGGGCAGTGTTGTAGGCCCTGTCGTTGTCATCGAAGGCGATCGAGTAGAGGGTAAGAAGGGCAAGTGGAGAAGAGTTAGCGGTTGGATGCGTGGTTGGATGCCTTCTGGTACCTTCGTGGCTACCAGACCTGGGACGCCGAATGTGAGAGCCGAGAACGATGGTGAGGTAGAGAGGCTTCTTGATAGTGCCCGGGATGAGAGAGATTATGGTGGCTTATAACGGTCGAGGACTAGACATGGTTTGATTTTTTGCATTGCGCAGCGAGACGCGCTGGAAATGACTGGATGATGGTAACGCATGGCATACTTTCTTTTTTCATCGGGCGACATTGCATGCATAGAAGGTTGGCGTTCGCAGGCTCATCGAACACGGCCTCTGGTTTAGATCTCAGGCTTTCATTTCTTCTCTAACTCGACCTATCCTCCAAGAGCTTTCCCCCCATTTCTATCATCGGATTGCATAGGCGCTCCTTGTGATTTCAGCTTGTCAACTGTGGTGTGCCAAACATGCTGATAACTGTGCAGGAACAAGATGAACGACAATTCCTCACGACCATCAACTCCTCTTTCCTTTCCTTTTTTTCCCATCAACTCAGGACACGCATCACTAACGATCAGCAGTGAATATCGGCCCATATCCATCCTTCCCATCCGAGACGAGAGTCACATACTATCGATATCCGTTACTAGGACGCGTCAAACGGTCCCATTGGTCCAACCTTGACCATTCACAAACGCGCACGAGCCCCACTCTCAGCCTTGCGCTAGCAAATTTTGCTCTGCTCAGACCCGCTCGAGATACCCTTCATTTATAATTCCGCCCGCACTCATTGTGCATCAGTAACCCGCCACAAGCCCGGCTAGCTCAATCGGTAGAGCGTGAGACTCTTAATTAGGTATCTCAAGGCTGCGGGTTCGACCCCCGCGTTGGGCTCTCTCAACGCCAGTGCGAAGCGCTGTGTCAGGTACTTTTTTCTTTTTGGCGAGATTGTGGTGGTGCGGTTGGTGAGGTTGAGGTTTTCCGGGGTGGGAAGACGGCTTTTTTGGAGTCTTTATTTTTGTAAGCGAGGATTCTTTTAAGCGAGGAGTCTTGCAATAGAGCTATTTATATTTTATGGAGAAGGTAGGTGTTGATTAAGGTGGCCCATTTGTACCATCTTACAGGTCTGGGAAGAGCTCTGATTTGAGGATTTTTTGGGTTCGTTGGTTGGTGAGGGAATGGGAGGGAGATTTTGATTTCGAGATGATTATTTGGAGTGCCTGGAGTTGGTTAGTTGTGTTTGGACGTCAGAGTTTTTAGCGAAATGATGGTTTTGGACTTGCTCGGATGCTTGGGAACTGCATTTAGATTTTATTGGTTTTGATATTTCTTTTCATAGCTCGCCTGATCTTTTTCCAATGGAGGGATCGCTTGATCGTGTCTTTGCGATTCGATTCGACCGTGGGGTGTATCTCAATAGACGCCTTTTCTTTCCTTCTTGTTCAGAATGCGAGATCGGGTATTCCTAGTTCAAGATCTGATCTGCTTCCAATTCGTCGAGGTTTCCCGAATGAAAGCCCCCCAGCCGGCATTCGCTCCTCCCAACAATCCATCCCGTTCTGCCCTCACCCGCCAGCAAGATCGCGCTCCTATCCCGTCAACCATCCGCCGCCTTTGGTAACGCTCCTCTCTTCCCTGCCTCCTCACGCTTTTGCCGCCCCACGGTGTTGACTAGAGCTAGCAGATTACTTTGTAACTCGCGTACACGGCGACATCCCAGCACGTGTGTTTCTCGGTGTTTTGGAACCAGTTTGTGGGGTGTCCGTTGCAATTTGTTCCGGCGTAGACTTTTACTGGAATGAAAGGAAAGGTGGGTTAGTTAAGAATTGTGGGGTGTGAGTTGGTTTCTGGGTTTTTGGGTTGGGAGTGGGGGAGAGGGGGAAGTGAAGAACAGAGGGAGTATGGTGGGAAGGAAGGGGGGGAGGTGTTACTAACCATAACAGTTTGAATCGGAAAGCCACCATAGTTTCAGAGAGTGCCCGCTTAATGCGTGGCATTCGCCGCGGGGGATTTGGTAATCTTTTATTCCGACGCTGCAGCCCATGTCTGTCCAGGTTGAGAAGGAGGCGTCGTTTGCTGTTACTGTTGTGGAAAGGGTGAGGAGAGAGGCAAGGAGGGTGAGTTGGAAATGCATTCTGATGGCCGGTTTTTCGAGGTGATGGATGAGAGGGATTGACTTTGATGGAGGGGGAAGGAAGGTATGGGATGGAATGGGAGAGTTGGGATTTGGTCTTGTGAGGTGTTGGATGTGATTGAGCTGTTGTCAAGATTCATTTCAGTCACGAACCGATGTTATTTTATCTTCGATTATGAAAGTCGGCGAGGTAGCAGTCTTATGTGTCAGCATGTACATAAGATCTTGGCCATTGGGGAGCTGAATGCAGAGGCATCGTTGTACGAGGTTCTTCACCGACTTGAGGCGGAGTGCCCGAAATTGAAGATTGGGACAGCAAAGGCATGAGGTGATCCTCCTGCTTCGTTGTTGATATGCCTCGATACTAGGGTTTCGGTCTCGATTGCGATGAATTGAAATGCCCGGAAAGACCGATGATTTCCAAGCTCTTTCACTTCTCAGAACAAAGTCCATTCCGATTTCTCTCGAGACTAAGTTGAGATTTTACAACAGATGTCGTCCCTGATCGCATCTTGATATGATTCGAGCGGCTCTAACCTGATTTGAGAGAGATGATTGTCCTGCAGTTTGTGCTGGGGGAAAATCCAGAGGAGTGATAAGCGGCCACTAAGTTCCTGTAGACCCATGGAGTGGGAGCTTTCTTGATCTTGCTCTACGATTGTCGATTCGTGCACCGTAGCTACGTTGGCTTGTCAAACCATCTGGCATTATTCTGGCTGATGGCTAAAACTGTCTTGATTGAACCATGGCGTTAACCAAAAAGACTCTGCGTCAGGCGGCAACGAGAAAAGCAGCGCACAGGCTTAAGAATAGCAGTCCAATGATTCTTCGAAGGGATTGAACGATTAGGGATCTGAATTTGGATTTGCTCCAGAAGATGAAGCTCTACCGATTTTGGAGAGTGGAGATGGGACTGGAGATGAAGATGAAGATGGAAATGCTCGACTCGGGCCGAAAGCTAGGCTTCCAGTTTTCATTTCTCACGGGAAAGCAACGTTACATCTCCGGACGACAATGCCCCAATTTACACTCTCAGCGTCGAAGCGTCAATTGAAGCTCACTTGACCATGGAAAAGCCTTTTCCGTCGCCCCAGAAGATTCGACTAGTCGGTTAACCCAGGTCGCTTCGTTCGCTGTAGAAGCCTTCTCGCCACACCTGGAGAGGAGGTCGTTATTTCCTACGAACAGATCCCGCATCATGTCCATTTGTAAACCCGAGAAGCACCTGAGATCTCAATCGCTGCGAGACATAGACCCCTCTGGTGTCCGAAGCCCTTGCACCTGCTTTGGCCGCGCCGGCCGCGTCGAAGAGACTTCGCCGCCCATCTCATCCTTCCATGGACGCTCCTGGGCCTCCATATTACGCAGTCGTCAAGGCCCCTTCAAAAGAGTACTAGCAGATGATCTAGTGGAGCATGTTTCTCGCAATGGCACAGCGCCGCTCTTTAGCGACGAGATTTTCGCCTTGCAGCTCCAGCTTGAAAAGATCAAACGGCATACTGAACAAAATGGTAGATGTCAATCGGACAGACTCTCAGATCTTCAACTAAAGCTCGCAACACCTCACGCCGGGGTCGATCGTCACATCGAGTTTCTGATGCACAGACTGTGACTGTCGACGCGTCAACCATAGAAGAACTGGCTCTCCAAGAGATAATGGCAGAGGGGGCCCATCGCATGACTATGGAATTGGATGAAGGGCATACACTGCCGGCTGCTGAGATTGCTCCAACAGAATCTGCATTCGGCATGACAATCGCTTCGATTTGGGTGTTGAGCAAGCTTCGCAAGCCACGCTTCACCCTGAGTCCTTCCGCATGGTTGCATTCGTGTCCAAGCAGAAGTCGTGAGATTTGTGTCTCGCAGCTTTAAACCTCGTCCCGCGCTGTCACTGGCTGTAGCGCGATAGCTTCGTTCGAGAGCCTCGTCCAGCCTTACTGCAACGGTCAGTTGTATAGGAAGACTGACTGCCTTGTCGGCACTTGTGAGCATCCTCAAACTTGCCTCTTCTTTGAACACTATATTGAGTATTATAATCTTTCCTACCTAGATCCAAAGGCATCGACCGCGACTTTGATGTCGCGCAATCTCGAACACTTCAGCAACAACCCAAATCACTCCAAGCACGCCCAATCCCTGGTAGTGAAGAGGGCAATTCAGAACTGGTTTGAGGACGAAGAGGTATACTTCGACCGTCCTTTATATCTCAGTCAAAGTCGGTTCCCTCAGATATCTGAACACATTGTCTTCTTGTTGTGGGAAATTTTGAGCCTTTAATGCTTATATTTCCCCGAGATAGTCGTTTTGAAGTAGATCGATGTTAAGAAGTGTCTGGGAAGGATCTACTCCTAGAGTACTAAGATTTACTATTATCTATGGTTGGTTTGACTCGATGGTAAGTTGAAGACATCACCACCATTACGTCACCTGTCACGTCGCGTCGTGTTCTGGAAAGAATTTCAGGCAGCCATGGCGTCCTCTGACCTTCACACCCTTCAGCATCAGCTAGCTCGGCGTCCAAAGCCTCACACAATGGCGCCGTCACTCGATGAACTGCCAGTCGAACTGCTCGAGCGCGTTGTCGACTACCTACATCACCCCGAGACTCTGCTATATCTTCGCCTGGTATCGCCAGCCCTCAACGCCAAAGTTTCCCGCCGCTTCTACAAGTCCTACTTCACTTTCTCATCCTGGAAACTCAAAAGCTCCTCATCTAGAGGCATCGTTCATTTTCCCACTGTCCCGAAGTCATCGCACACCTTACCAATGTCGTTCTCACTGCCCCTTGCGTGATCCATGGGGTTCACGACGACATATGGATGGCCAAGGCAATCGAGCCAGCCAAGATCGCAAGAGCGTTGTCCTTGATGACCCAGGTCAATTGCTTGACACTCATCGATTTCGGCGGCAGTCATAACCACAAAAACACTTCCGACTTCTTCAAGCCATTCACCTCAAACCTCTACCTACCTAGATTGAAATTTCTGGCCTTCACTCATACGGACATCGAGCACGTGGACGCCATTCAGCTACTCAGCAAGCACCAACAGACGATCACGTCACTGGACCTAGATAACGTCGATTTGCTCCCAAAACCAGGCAAGAAGTTTTTTGCGGATGAGACACCATGGTTCGATCTACTATACTCCATGAAAGATTTCAAGAACCAGTGCAGCGTTTTCATCGACTGGGCAATGCAGGACGGACACGAAGCCGATTTCGAGCCTCCATATGAAGACTACTGGGAGGACCACCCGCAAGTGTGTGGCTTGCAGATCAATATGGCGCCTAATGACCCTGTGGATGTGGAGTTCAGCGGTGAAAGTCATGTTGCTGTTGAGATCGAAGGATGTAAACACTGGTGGGACGGAGTAAGACGGCTCGCTGCGTTCAATATTGCGAGCATTATAGATACGCCAGAGCCAGAAGAGTGTGCCGACAGGCTGCACTCAGGGCACAGAGGGGTTAACTATTGGGATGAGAAGATTGAAGAGTGTCTAAAGGTGAAGGCTAAGCTCGCTGCTAAGCGCAACAAGGAAGCTGCTGTAGGTTGAGATAGCAGAAAGAGAGTCAGGTCGGAGCCGCGTTGATGCATCGATGGTTGAAGAGGTAGATGATGGTATTCAAAGGGCGATGAACCGGGGAAAATGCACCCATTTACATGAAATGGCATGGAGGCAACCTTTGATGGACGTTCGAATATCGGCACGTAGAATTTTCCACCATTTTAGTTATCAGCGAGGCATTCTTCACATTTACCCTCAAAGGAGAGCAGCTTTGATCAAATACATTCATTTACAGCGTCATCCAAATAGGGTGCAGCCGCTTTCAATACTTTCCGATCTTGCGGCAGTTGTGCTGAGCGAGCACGCATTACATCGTAGACCGTGTCGGCTCTTACAGTGAGTGACAAAGGAGCTTCAATATTACACACAGGATTGCAAACAGCCTTGGTCATCCACTCTCTCCATACAATCAATCAACAGTGGTAGGAGTGTGGTCAGTCTTGCAATTACCCAGCTGTTAGACACTGCCGTCAACTGAAGTCAACTCCGGGAACAACGGCCATCTCTGAATGTACACGTAGGGATGAAGAGCCAAACGCAAACCCATCTTCCCCATCCGCAAATCCCTCTTCTTCAACCACCCGTCCACAGACGAGTGCATCAATGAAAAGATAGTATCTCTCGACACAACGACGAGATCATCGAAGAGCAAAAATTCCGCCAGCGTCGTCGGCGAACCGAAGACGTGCCACCGATACACCGCGTTGTGCAATGCAGGTATCAGTAGCAGAGCCCCTCATTCATGAGCGAGGGAAACTCCCAACAAGGTAAGTATGAGGTGTGGAAGGGAGGCCGAGGGGATTGGGGTATATATATGTGGGAGGCGCTTGGACCTGGTCAGGGGACGTGTTGAGGGATTTGTTTGATTGGTTGGGATGAGGAGTTGTGGGGCTTTTCCATGGTCTGTGTTGCTTGTGGCGTTCCGCGGTCGGGGAGGCGGGTGACGATGGAATGGGGCTTTTTGGATGCTTTGAGTGTTGCGAGGATGGTGCTTTCCAAGGTTGAAGGTTTTGCCGCTTGGAGTTGGTGAAGAGTGTTTGGTTCAGTCTGTCAAAGATTTCTGTGTCGCAATAATGCTTCGACTTAGACCTCACAAATTACCGGAAGAGCATCTCCACGATGAGCTCTCGACTTAGACCTCTCAGGGAGCGCTTCCAACAAACGGCCAGGTGTAAATCATCGGGATGCTGGATTGATCTAGAGCATATCAAGCCCGACTTCTTGAATGCACGAGAATGCTCGTCGGAACCTGGAACCCAAATCGAGTCACACCACATCGACATATCCTCTCTTTCTGTGTATTATTGGAAGATGTTTGTCTAGCCTCTCACCAGCATCCAAGCCCATCAGCGATATTCAGCAGTCTCAGGAGTCTATGGCCGTCCTGCCATTGATGTCGACTCACACCATTGCCAACACGCACGCACTCGAGATGAATGCGATTCATGGAGTCTTCGGTAGCACGCAGGCGCGGAGTTCATCCCATATCGATATCGTCGTGTAAAAGCCGGTTTGCTTGGACAACTCGTTCTCAGGACAGAAAAGCAAACAAGGTCCAAGTCGTACTCGACATGTCGAACAAGACGCTAGAAGTGCTGAGCTCACTGCCATGATTTGGTACATGATCACAAGCAGGATTCATTCTTCCTCTTTGCAATCCAAGCTGGGAGAGAGGATTTTACGACAGTATTTCACATCGGATGGAGCCTGGAGGTCTACTTTGCTACCAAATTCATCCCCTTTCAAGATTCAAGGGCAACACATGGCAACGAGCCGACGCGCTTCCAGCAAGGCTGATGAAGGGACAAACACCGAGTAAATAATTGACCCAACACCAAGCTCTTAATGATCGTCGTTTATTGGCGGGAAAGTTTCCCGTCACTGCAAGTTTGCTGGGATACGAAGCAGCTGGCTTGACGCTGCGCTTTGTCTGCTCGCTATTGCCTGTTTCCATTTCTGGGGGCTTCGCGCGAGTGTCTCCCGGAATGCGAGAGCGGACTGCAGAGCCGAAGAATAGCCTCTGCACCATCCCATAGTGGTTGTCGAAGAGCTCATTTGCATGCTACGGCGCTGTTCATTTCACCGAAGAAGACGAGATGGCATCCCCTACACGGCGTCGAGGCGACCGCAACAATCAACGTAATTGCTCTGCAAGCGAGTGTGAGGGAGCCAGGATGGATGTTGTCCACCCTGCCGGTGAGGATTGAGAGACCCATACACACGTCGACACGTCGAATTTTGTGTGCCCTGATCCCGACAAGTTGTGCGCGCCAGGACAGAGCCAAGGCACGCTTCCGAGGCCGAATGTCCAACCAACCTCGCCCAAATTGCTTTTCACAGCTTTGTCCACCCCAATGAGTCCTCTCCTTCTTCGCACCGTGCAGAAAGAGGCCGTACTTCCGCTGCAGATGCTCCACTCGAGACAACTCATCAATCAGCCTTCTATTTCCCTGTTTTTTCCTCGTTTTCTGCAATCTCCTGATCCTTCATTAGCCTGGGCATTGCCGTTTCCTGGTCAAGTCCTGTCTTTCATCGATACCCAACTTTCAGCTTTCAGCCCAACTCCCGACGCTATAGTTTTGCCCGTCACCTCTCAACCTCCTTCGCAAACTTTTGCTCCCAAACAGACCTAAATCGCAACCTTTCTTCTGTTCGGTCCTGATCAACTATCAGCCTGAACATCGCCAGCTATCCAGCTTCTCTGAGGAATTCACCAATACAAGCGTGCCCCCGCTTCAGGATGACGCAAATGGTACCAAGCCAGGACCAAATTGCTTTGAGGTACTTGCCCACAGGATTTTCTATTTTTTCTTTCATCAAATTTCGTATGTCAAAACCTGGGTGTGCTGAACTTTCACTACTATTATTCCCAAGGAGGATCTATGTGAGCCTGCCACATGAGGAGCCAGGATGGATTCCCGAAGGATGCCGAGGCCGTTGTGATTGAATACGACAAAGGGCGCTGCTCTTGTTCCGACTTGCTAACCTGGACTCTATGGGAGTGTCTTCTGGAGGACCTGCCCTTGATAGACTTGAAAAAAATGTTTGCCACAGAACCAGCCATCTGCCACACGGGAAAGGACAAGATGCCCAGCTGTATACTCTAGGATCGACGCAAACCAGTGCACCGCCCCCGTGCCTCCTGGACGTCTCAGCAATCGAAGTAACGCTTTGTCAAAAAATCATGACCTTGCTTCACTTCCGATATCATCATGAATCTTTCGATTCATCCAGCGTGGGCCGTGCCGGAGATCTGTATCTTGCCACGAAGGTGAGGACGCCGTCCTCTTCCCGTTTCTTGCTACTCGACGCCGTATCTGCCTGTTTGCCTATTTACTATCCACGCTGTGGAGTCTCGACAATTTTCCTGTTCGATCACTTGTTCCTATCGTGACTGGCGCTGCTTCTTGTTTCGTTGACCATTCACCACCAAGGATCCATTGTTCCACAAACGCATGGATGATGCCTCGCGATTTACTTGCCATAGGACATGGAATACACTTGCCGCAAACCGTGGAATGGATGGAGCCACAAACCTTGAAGCCAAGGACCTCGGAAGGTTGACTGGAACTATGCGTCGCTGCGCAGTAAGGAATTGGAAGGCACCTGGCCGCATTACAGTACGTAGTCATTGATGGCTCTCGTCCCACCCGCTCCTATCCACCATATCGAGAGAACATCTTGAATGCTGACCAAGGCGACCATGAAGATACACAGATTTTGTAGCGTCTATAGGGCTCAACTGGGATCCAGCCCTTAAATAAAGACGCCAAGAGAAGAATAACTCTTAATTGCGGGACCTGTCCTTTTCTACTGTTTGCCAGGATCGCTTGACTGCTGCTCTAACTTGAAGGACTTCAACATCCACGGCCCTAATCTTCAGTTCTTCTCGTCTCGCACTGGAAGCTCCTAATGCAACGGATGTCGCTCTTTCTTTCCCTGCGATCTTTTTCGCACCTGGAACCATCACGGCACGGACATCCCCAGGAATCTGACAGTGTGCTCAAGCGTTACATCAATTATTTCGTATTTCCTTGTTAACTCACTTTCAAGAGTCAAGACGCTTGCGAGGTCCGCCAACTAATACACATTTTCTAGCCCAGAATCATTCTACAATTACAACTCTCCTCTGTTTGCCAAACCCCAGGAAGTTGCCATGTGGAACGCTACTGTACCAAGTCCCTTTGGCGCTGGTCAACAGGATGAGCTCAAGGACGATTTTCTTGCGTTTCAGTCAGATTTCCAAGCCTTCGACACAGGATTTGCACCAGGGAACTATCAGCATTCTGAGTCCAGTTTTGATTTGAGGAATTCCGAAGCTAGCTTTGATTTCAGCCATCCCAGCGGGTCGCAGTATGACCAATACTCTAGCTATACCCAGCCCAGCGTGTCCAACTCGGAGCTGGCTATGCCCGTGTCTCGTCGACCTGCCAGGAACATGTTCAGTCCTCACTCATCATCAAATGCTGTACCATCATTGGCTCAAAGGAGGCAATCCGCCCAGTCAGTGGCGGCATCATCGATACTTCGACCCTCCAGCACATACACCGATACCAGCTTCCCCATCCACTCTGGAGCCATGTCACCCATTTCTGCCACGGGAGGACAATTCTTCTCCGCCCAGGAGACTTACCCATACGATGCTAACGATTTCTTGGATTTCAATGCTGGGTACATGTCATCCATCTGTCCTGAAGATCTGTCTTCTAACAGCTTGACCAGCCCAGAGCTCTCTGCCGCTGGCTCTCCTCCACCAGGCTCCGACGAAGACAATTCCGGATCTTCATCGCACGGCGATGCGCCTCCACGCAGCCACCCATTGTACAACGTACTTCCGGCTGAAGACGGCTACTACCACTGCCCATTCGTTGCCACCGAAAACTGCGGCCACGAACCTAAGCAGCTCAAGTGCGAATACGAGTACGTTTTGCCCTCACTGACCTGACACTCCTAGCGACTGACATGTCGACAGCAAACACATTGACTCCCATCTGAAGCCCTTCCGATGCAAGAGCAGCAAGTGCAATGACCTCCAGTTCTCCTCCACCGCATGCCTCCTCCGCCACGAACGCGAGGCGCACGACATGCACGGCCACGCGGAATCCCTTTGCGAGTACCCACCGTGCAACCGCTCCCAACCAGGCCAAGGCTTCCGCCGCTCGTACAACTGCAAGGACCACATGACGCGCTGCCATGGCTGGGTGGACACCGCTCCCAACCCTGACAAGAAGCGTCGCTCCACTACATCTAGCGGCTCTGGCAAGAACGGCATCACAAAGACCAAGAACAAGATGCCCTCCAAGAAGCAGCAGATTGCAGCACTCAAGCAACAATGGGCTGAGCGCAAGGCTGCGATGGAGCAGCTATGCAAGATGCTGGCTCCTGACGGACCACTTTTCAGCATGCAAATTGCGCAGATCCAGCACGAGACAGAGTTGATTGCTCAGATCAGTGCCGAGATCTCGCGGCTCTCGAGCAAAGGCATGGCGGGTTGAAGGGTTTGTAGCACTGCCGCAGCCACTATTGTCTTTTTCAAACAGCTAACAGCAGATAGGCTCAGCAGCAGGAGCACCGAACCGGGTCGCTCCCAAAACCAAACACTTATTGAACTCATCGAATGAATGAAGTTCCACCGTCGGGGCAGTCGCCCGTCATCATTGATGTTCACTCACTTGATGATCACTCCCGTCAACACTCCTTGACTGAGTTGTGTGGACACCACTTCCGGGAATCAAGCCCACACTCCAGCTTCCGAGCCCGGAGTTTGGGGAGAATGAGCAAGCGCTTCCACCTAGACGTCCCATTTTGGAAAAGGAGGAAACTTGACTTGGACCCTGTTCAAGACGAACACGCTCCGTCGAGCTTGGATGATTGTTGGATTTCGTATCATGAATACTTTTTGGTTCCATTGTCTTTCTCGGTCATCAAATTGAATTTCGTCCCTGACATTGTTTACTGACACACCATTTATTTGGCTTTTGTATATTTCACACCTGTAAAAGTTATTTCGATTTTCTCGGTTCAGTTGATTGTCTGGAGGATGAAGGTAGACGAGACAGTGAATTGGTCGGAGTGGAGAAAGAGGTATAGACAGAGCTGGCGTTCACGGGAAAAAGAAAAGTATCGATTCGTCTTTGAAACCATTGTGCCTCTACTTTGTCTCTCGTCTACTCAGCATTCGTGAAGCATTGCAACATCGAGCTACCTTTATCGGTTTCCTCACCCATCACCTTCCGTTACCCCGCCATTCTTACCCTTCAAACTCCCCCTCAAAATCCAAACATCCCTCCCTCCCAACCCAACCGCCCACCATTACCTCCCCACCTCTCCATCTTCCACAGGAAATCCCCCAATTCCCATCCCAAACTCCTCTCACCCCAAACTCCCGTCCCCAATCTCGAAAAAAACCCACCCGCCCTTCCTCAAAACACCCACCCCAAACTATACTATTTCCTCCCTCCCTCCCTCCCTCCCTCCTCTTCTCCACGGGAGGCATCAGGCAGCCATATATCACCAACATGCCTTTCACAACAAGACGCCGTTTTCTCATGCGTAGAAAAATACTCAGCTAAGCCTGGTTGTACTGTGGTATGATGAAATGGCAAGGAGTGTGAATTCTTGTTATACATGTACACGAGGGAATTTATGATATCCCCTCTGTCCCCGTCTGCGACCGCGTTTTCGTCGCCGTCACCGTCTCTGTCTCGCTCTTCCTACGGATCGATCGGGGTTGTGAAGACACACTCGAGAAGATGGGTGTTGGGATTGAGGGAGGGGAGCTGGGGTTTGGGGTTGCAGATGCGTAGTGTCATGGGACGGGAAGGTTTGTAAGGGCAAAGGGAGGTTTTGTAGTGAGGGAGTGAGGGTTTGCATAGAAGAGCATGTGGGAGTGAGAGGAGGGGATGAGCACCACACCTATGGGATATATATATATATATAATCAAGTGTATGGACAGCCAGTCTATGCACAAGGACAAGATAGTCATGCCAGCTGATTTACCTCAATCAAAAGGCAACCTCCTCAACCCCTCCCCACCCATCCTCTTCTTCATCTCCTGCGCAGCACCAATACTACTCGGCACAGCGATACCACAGCAATCACCCCAAGAACTAACACCCTCCTCATGATCATGACCCTCATGCCCATTATCACATCCCTCCCCCTCCGTCTCCACACTCATGCCCTCCTCCGCCCTCACCAGCCCCCCAAAAAGAAAATGCTGCATGACCGGCAACTTGCCCAAAACCTCTTTGACAAACATTTTCCGCATGCCCCCCTCGATCTTCGCCCAGCTCTTCGCTGCCGAAATGTCGTCCAGCATGGGACTGTGCCACCTCAAGCCCTCGACATTCTTGACCGAGTTGACAAAGGCCACTTGGTCGAGATAGAGGAAATCATGGCTGAACTCATCCAACGTCGCTGCGTTGTGTATGCTCTTCGGTGTAACAAAGGGATGATGTAGGAGTTGCGCGGAGCCGAATAGGAAGGGCAGGAATTGGTAATCGTCCAAGCCCCAGACCCCATGCGAACCGGCGGGTTCGAGGTAATACGTCGTCTGTACCGTGCGCATGAGTTTGAGGTAGCGGGGGAATATGAGGAGAGCGAGGGAGGGGAATGTAAGGGTAGGCAGGAGGTTTAGACGGTTTAGGCAGAGGAGCCAGAGGAGGAAGTTTAGTTCGTGGCCGCTGCCGTAGTCTATTCTTGATGCGCTGCCGAAACTGTGTTGCAGGTATGTGCTGACTTCTGCCATCGCTTCGTGCGGTAGACGAAGCTTGGAATGCCATTTTGGTAGGTTTTTCGTGACGGCATCGAAGAACGAGCGGAACGCTGGATTGCCGAAGCGTGAGCCAGTGTCTAGCGGTGGGTTGGACGCGACCAG
The DNA here is from genome assembly GCA_003689335.1 of Venturia asperata. Lineage (NCBI taxonomy): Eukaryota > Fungi > Ascomycota > Dothideomycetes > Venturiales > Venturiaceae > Venturia > Venturia asperata. Next base: position 854,135 of record QWWL01000012.1, read on the forward strand.
CGCTTCTGCGTCGTCGAGTATAGATAAGATGGCATTAATGGTCGGTGTTAAGCTGTCTTTTGACACTGAGGATATTGCTTTGCCGTGGACTGAATCGGATAGCCCGAAGATGAAGGCGAGGACAGTTTGGTAGGTCGGAGAGGCGAGGAATAGATCATGGTCTTTCTTTGAGAGGATTCGTCGCGTGGGGATAGCAAAGTGTATGGACTCGAGGGATGGAGGGGGAGGTAGTGCGGGCGTTTCGGGGCCAGGGTCGGTCGTTGGAATCTCTTTGCGTCTTCTGGGGAGTAGCTTTGGTATTTTCGCTGAGAGATCAGGTGGGTTCGAGACCGGGTTTGGGCTTGATACAGCCATATCTGGTATTTGTTGGTGTATGGTTTGTGTACAACCGTGATGGAGAGCTCTGGTGGGGTGTTTTGCTCCGGGAGATAGACAGGCAAGGCAAAAGCTCAGCCTAGCTTTGAGAGCAAATTGTTACGGGTTCATTCAACCCAGCTGATGTTCAATCAAAAAGAATGCTGCAGAGAAATCAAGTGTTCTAGCAGCTTGCAGCTACGCCTCGCCAGGAATCTAGTGATTTTCTTCAGAATCTGAAGCTATCATGCCGAGCCCACATCCTCACTACCCATTCCCCCAAACTTGGATTTTACATGAAAGGCAGGTCGGTATATATCGTGGAGTGCAGTTGATGTTCTAAGATTAACAGCACAGATATCGTGCTTGCTAGGTTATTGTACACATCAAGTCTCCTCATCCATGTCTTCCTAAACCTTAGCAGCAGGTGCCTTCTTCAAAGCAGCCTCAATGTCCTTCTTCAAGCTCTCTGGCTTAGTCGTGCTCGCCCATCGGTTGACAACTTTTCCATCACGTCCGATCAAGAACTTCTCAAAGTTCCACTTTATGCGTTGGAGTCCCAAAAGACCTGGCTTCTCATTCTTCAACCACTGGTATACTGGGTCTGCCGTGTCACCGTTGACGTCGATTTTACCGAGGACGGGGAAGGAGACACCGTAGTTTAGTTTGCAGAACTCTTGGATCTCATCGTTTGAGCCGGGATCTTGTCCACCAAATTGGTTGCAGGGGAAGCCGAGGATTTCGAAGTCGTCTGAAGGTGCGTTAGCTCGTTGATCTGTCAAGTTGCTTTGGTACATAGATAGTCTCAATGCAGTGCTGTGAAAGGTCGCTCCAGTGCCACTCACCAGGGTGTTCTGCCTTGACTTCCTTGTAGAGCTTCTCCAGGCCGTCGAACTGCGGTGTAAAGCCGCACTTGGAAGCTGTGTTGACGACGAGAATAACCTTGCCCTTGAGCTGCTCGAGGGAGTAGGCGGCACCCTTCTTGTCGACAGGCTTGAAGTCGAAGAAAGTGGTTGCTGAGGACATGACTGTGGTTGTTGTGAGGCTTCTTCTTGTCGTCGGGTAGGTGGGTTGTATATATTGAGGTTTGTAGGAATTGTTGGGAGTGAAGAGGGTGTGGGTGTGTTTAGTGGAAGACAAGAGGGAAGGTCGGAGGAGCTGTCTCGCAGCTTTATTAATGGTGGCGCGGTTGTTGATGCTGAGGGGCATTTATCTCGATGGGCGATTGGCAATGGAGGGGTTCTAGATCTGAGGGTTACAAACAACTCTGAATAAGCTTTGTACTGCCAGTCGGGCAACACTCTGGATCAAGATAAAATGCCGGCAATGCCTCGCCAGGGATATTCGGATGTCGTCATTTCCGAGTCTCAGTGAAGTGACAAGTCACGGGAGTGAATGCATTGGGAGACGGATTCTTCATTCTCCGCCCTCGACAAAACCATCGAAGTCCAGGTAACAGCAGATTCTCACAGGCACCATGCTGCGACGCGGGAGGGAACCTACTGCATCAAAGAATAAAGACGAAAAAAGGCATCATCAAGACGCGCTCAACGCGTCGACGTCAATGGCTGATCAGCACGCTACGAAGAGGGATTTGGCGAACGTAACTTGCCCAATCCTCGGTAGTGATCCTTACTTCTCTCACATACAGTTCCTCCACGACAGACTGCTTGACATGCTGTGTCGCTTTCTTGAGGTGTCATCAGCCATCGCCAGAGCCGTACTGTGCACTTTCCTATTGCCGGAGAGAAGAGCCATTCAGTCCCGTTTCCCGCTGGAAAAACCAAAACGGTTTGGGAGATTTAAGATCTCGCTGTCGAACTCCACATGAAAGAAACGAATTTCATGAGAGAGGACAGCAAGCCACACAAAGCCCGAACCAAAACCACTAAACCTCCCCCCTGCGCCCTCACATCAAGGAATCCCCTCCAAAACGCCTTCCCCATCCACAGGCACATCCAAAAAATCCCCTTCCACAACTTCAGGCAACTGCCTCACCTCGGCCCACCTTCTCACCGCCTCAAAATCACGACACTCATGTTTTGTATTGAAATCGACAAAGGGCTTGGGGGAGGCGGGATCCCACCATATTTGCCCTAGCATGCCGACGTCGACGGTGCACATCAGTTGTTGTCGGAGGGTGTCTAAGCAGTGGGCTGGGAAGGGAGTTAGTTGGTGAGATGGGTAGGGAGAAGGGGGGCGGTGATGGCGATGGTGATGGTGATTGAGAAAGTTAGGGAGAGAGGAGAGGAGAGGAGAGAGGAGATCCGGCAGTGGTGGGGAGGTGGCGACTTACTGATATGATATTTGGCGATGTACTCGTCATTCTTGAATGCACCATCTCCCAACTTCTGATAGTAATCGTAATTCCATTTTAGCCCTTTCCTTAACAGATTGAGACAGTGAAGGTGATGTAGGCCCTCGACGTTGGCGGGATATCCGCCGCCGTACTTGGGATTGATGCGGACCTGGTCTCTATTCAGACCTGATGCTGCTGCTAGATCTTCTGGGACGGCGAGGGCACGATCTATAAGAACATTAGTAGGGAGATGGTGAGGACGGGTTGAGTCTGGAACGAACAGTCTACACCTAGCGATGCCCACGCGGCATCGACTTCTGGGCCTGCATCCCCTCTGAAGACGGTTTTATTGAAGAAGGAGCCGTTGAATTGGACCGTGTGGTATTCGAGACCGACATCTTTTATGATGGGTGCTGGTGTCTCAAGTCAGATACCATTCTGCCCGTGTGTATACCCACAGGATACTTACAGAATCTTGAGGTCACATGTGAACAGAAAGCTGCGTGATCGAAGCGCCAATTTCTGCCGATAAATGCAGCAAACGCTGCGACCAGGCAGTGGGAGAGAAGGAGGAGGACAAGAGTAGGCAGCGGCAAGCCATGCGTTGATCTTCGATTCGGGAAAGCTTTTTCTTCTAGTAGTAGTAATTCTGCGTCGTCTTCTCTGGTCGTCTGAGGGACTTTGGCGTATCCTCGCCATAGTTTCGTAATGGAAACCATTGCTCGACAGGTATCTGCACAAACGCCAGGCTGGCAAGGACTGGATTTCTACCAGAAAGCGAATTTGTCTGCACGGGGAAGGCCGATACACTCAGCATACAGATCGAGGTGGCAGAAGATCCAAAGACGTTAGAACGACCACGAGGTCGACAATTGCTTCGTCAAGATATTAAATATTTCTCGTAGCACACCTCAACGCCGCGTTGGGGGTCAAAACTGATGATTCCAAGTCCAAAGCTCGTCAAATGCTGGCCAAATCGTCCAATATGCAATGTCGCCAAAGTTCAGTAGCGATGCGCGGTACACTTGCATTTATTCGCATGCAGAACCATGTTTGCTCTTACCTAACGACCGTGAGAAACAGCTTGATAGCCGGCAGCTGGAATATGTACGTATGGCCAACAACGATTGAGCCAAGACAAAGCTATTGGCAGCGTGCAGAGTAGGGCTGACAAGTCTTACTTCCTTTCTCATGAGGTGACATTTTCATGTACTGGAGTGGCAGGCCTATGAATTTTCATGCAGAGAGGGGAGGAAGTCAAGTTTCTTTGCATCAATCCAGCATAGCGCGGATTCTATTATTAGCAATTCTTCGAGAGCAGCTCAAGATCAGATCTGTGGGACTTGATTTGATAGATGCGGTGGGAGTTAGCGGGGTAGCTGGACAAAGCTGTGCTGTTAGCGAAATGTGGCGTCCGTCACGAGTAAGTGTAGCCTGATGAGAGCATCTCGCCAAGGATCGTGGCATTCATGGTCGAATCATATACACTGGTATCCGAGCAGGGTCCTGGATGTATCTGGTAATACAAGAGCGTAGGCGCAAACTTGTCGTCCTGCTTGGTTCAGCTTTCCATTTACGGTCAGCGAGGACAGCAGGCAATCCAGTAAACGTAAAACATCGCATGTGTTGGACGGTAGACCTAGCTTTACGGGCAGTTGTCAGCTTGGAAGTTCCTTATTATTAAGGAAGTGCAGAGCTGCTGAGAAGTTCGACTTGCCTTGGTCTTCCCTCCACAACACCAAATTCGGTTCCTGTCATCGCTTCATCATCATGCATTTTTCATCCCTCGTTGCCTTTCTGGCAGTCTCTGTCAACTTGGTCCCTGCTGCTCCAATTGCGGCCGACGTCGAGGCTCGCGAAGCTCAGCCTGGTTACGGTTCGTATGCTCCATACGCAACTTATGGGAAGTACGAAAATGCACCACCACCAAAGCCAGCATCGTACGCTCCTTACGCGACGTATGGTTCATACAAGCGTGACGGGGAAGCGGAAGAGAAGAGAGAGGCCGCCCCAGAAGCTAAAGCCAATCCTGTCGAAGAAAAGAGGCAGACCTCTTATGGTAACTACGGCAATTACGCCGGTGTCACGCCAGCGCCTCCTCCAGCAGGCTATGGAAGCTATCCAGCACCAGCGGGCGGCTACGGCAGTTACGGAACATATAAGAAAGAATAGTGGTTGACTGAATGTGAGTATGGCCAATGGTGCCTCGACAAAGTGCAGACTGACATTCGTCACTGGCAGGGACAGCTTCATGATGTGACAACAAGCTCTCAAGCCGTTTTGAAGTAGCGAGATGGGGAGCAGAGAAGGATGAGCACTGTAGGTAGGAAATTATGATAATGAGTTAATGAAATGGAACGTGGGAGTACCTTTGATCTCAACGCACGCTACGTCTTGCTTGTCCAAGTCGCCTCATTCCGAGAGCCGCAGTCCCGCGCCAAACAATCCCTGATCCCATGCTGCGCTTCGGCGTCGATGAACCGCTTCCAAATGGACATGGTCGTCTTGAAATTGGTGGAATGGATGGAGATGGCATTTGCAAGCGGGTGTGGAGAGCCGAGCGCTAGTTCTCAAGCTCACCCGTGCGTGACATGGACAACCACCCATACCGTGAATTGCCATGGACTCCCTCTCATTCCCTTCTTTTTGCGTCTCGTGTTTTGAATCTTCCTTTGCCAAACGATGCACCCATCTGGGATTGCCATGTTCGCCCACAAGTCTTGCTTTTAACTGCGCGCGACATCAATGGCTCTTAATGCCAACTCGAGACGATCGCTGTTCTCCTCCTGGAAATCCGTTGGCGAGAAGAGGCTAAGATGCTCCGCAAGAATTGGTTTTGAGTTGTGTAAGCATCATCAACTCTATGCTCATGGACTGACTCACAATTCACCTCCTCAACAACGACATGTACTGACGGTTCACTGCCATATAGATGCCGATGTTCAACTCCAATTTCATTTCATTCCCAAGGACCAAGCTCATATTTGCACTGCGCCAGCGAACACCCTTATCAACATCGCTCTCTCACCTCTGGCCGGAAGAGGATGAGCGGTCGTACCTCACAACCCTCGATGAACGGCTCTCGACGTGTATCACGGTATGTCTACGTGGATCTGCCATCAACTTGAGGTGTACGAATCATTCGTTGTCCAACAACGGGAAAGACACCCAGAACACGTCACCTGTTGGCCTTACGGAACTAGATTTAGAATCCAATGTCTCGGACTGCCAGCCCTGCGACCCAAACTTGTGAGCCTGACAGCCGGGTTCCCTTAACTACTGTGATATGGCCAGGAACCAGGAAGTCCCTGGCGTGTCCGCCTCCGCAGTGAGACATCTCAGGTCGCTAAGGTTCGATGCGGCTCTGCTTGTGCGAGAACTCTGTGGAGTGTTTGGCGAAGCAAAAGCCTCGGTGGCGCACAGATCTACACACCTAGATCTCTTTCAAGCCGATCTTCGGCAAGATAGCTGGACGCCCTGAAAATAGCATGTACCAGTAGCGCGGAGTGCTTCCGTCCTAGCACCACCAACCACTCGACCTCGCCAACAAACACGGTGAACAGACAACTTTTGCTTGCATGCGGGTTACAGGGTCGGCCTTCTGACGATGGAAGACGGCTTTTCCTAGTGAGAACCCAGCCTCGAGAATTGAGCAAACGCTGAAAGAAAAAGTACATGTGCCCGTTTCCTAACACGTAGATAGGTATCTTTGAAAGTAATAAGTATGACAGCTTCGTCAGCCTTCATTAGTAGAAACAGGAGTGCTTTGGTTACATTCTTGCTTGTTGCCATACTCTCAGCTAATTCTTATTTTCCAATTAATGTCAATCCTCTCACGCATCTTTTTCCTTCCTTACAATGAAATTGAAGCACATTATAACTTCAAGTCTCGCATTCGCTGTTGGGGAAGCCACCCCGAGCAACTATCACAGCATGACTAGGGCTGACTGGGCGGGTTTGGGGGTTTTGGAAACAAGCCGCAAACTTCCAAAAGATCTTGAGCCAAGACCGTTCCCGAACATGGCAATGTCTGGGAACAGTACAAGCCCAGATCCCAATACGCCACTGACTGCTTCTTCCGACAATCGCAAACCAAGCTCTGGGCGTACTGGCAACTCTGCCAGCAATAAATCACAATGGGGTCGGTACAGCATCGACACCGACTACGAGAGAGTCATTCCCGATACTGGTGTCACCCGCGAGTATTGGCTCGATTTGATCCAAGTTACAATATCCCCAGATGGCGTATCCCGGGAGGTCCTCACCGTGAACGGCACCATGCCTGGTCCTACGATTACTGCTGATTGGGGAGATTTAATTGTCGTGCACGTGAGAAATAGCTTGTTTGAGAGCCAAAATGGCACCTCGATCCATTGGTATGTAACATGAGTCGGCCTTACCAAAGATGCGCTGACGAAATGTGTATCAGGCATGGGATTCGCCAACTTCATACACCGCAAATGGACGGTGTTGTCAGCATCACTCAATGCCCTTCTGCGCCTGGAGAAAGCTACACATACAAGTTTCGAGCAACTCAATATGGATCGTCCTGGTACTTCGAATCCCACTTTCTGGATAACACCGAAGCTAATGGTCCAGGTACCATTCCCACTTCGCACTACAAGCCTGGGAAGGAGTGTTTGGCGGTATTGTCATTAATGGGCCTGCTACGGCAAGTTATGACGAAGATCTTGGCAATCTCTTCCTCCAGGATTGGTCTCACCTGACTGTCGACACGCTCTACCGCCAACATGAACTCACCGGAAACGTCACTCTAGACAACGGACTCATCAATGGCACGAATGTTTACGGGAACGATACGACAGGGAGGCGTTTCAGCACAAACTTCGTCGAGGGAACTTCTTATCGTTTACGACTTGTTAATGTCGCGATTGACAGTATCTTCAAATTCTCCATCGACAATCATACCATGACCGTTATTGAAACCGATTGGGTTCCGATCGTGCCGTACACAAGTACAATTCTCAATATCGCCCCAGGACAGCGCTACGATGTGATTGTCAAAGCTGATCAAGGAGCCATTTCAACAGACTTTTGGATGCGTGCTATACCGCAAGTCACTTGCTCACCCAACAAAGCCAGCAATAACATCAGGGGCATTGTTCATTACGGCTCGTCTACAGGAACGCCTACGTCTACGGGATATAGCTACGTAGATGAGTGCGTCGACGAGCCTTATGCCAATCTTGTCCCCCACTTGCGCCGGACTGTAGGTCCATCCAGCATCTCAGAAAACAAAGCAATCAGTGCGACCAAAAACGCAGAAGGCCTTTTCCGCTGGACAGTTGGTGGCACTGCTATGAACGTAGAATGGGGTCATCCTGTAAATCTTTATGTTCAACTACCCATCACCGTCCTCTTCTAATCGTTGACAGACCTTATCCCAACTCCTAGAAAGCACGCAAACGAGATTCAAGAATACGTCGAATGCCATCGAGCTGCCAAATGCGAATCAATGGGTCTACGTTTTGGTCACGACGCAGATACCAGTCGCACATCCAATCCACATGCACGGCCACGACATTTTCGTCCTCGCGCAGGGCACAGGCAGTTATTCTTCCAGCGTCCCTCTGAAGTTAGACAATCCGCCTCGAAGAGATGTGGCGCTATTGCCTGCCAGCGGATACCTCGTCATCGCATTCGAGACCGATAATCCCGGTGTTTGGGTCCTGCATTGGTAAGTCCGGTCTACCACCGTCGTGGACTGGAATTCTAATGAAATTCGTAGTCACATAGGATGGCATGTTGTTGAAGGCTTCGCACTCCAGTTTATTGAGCGTCCTGCTGAGATACCGGCTCTTACTGATACTGGTACTTTGAACTCCACGTGTGCGAGTTGGAATAGCCATGTTGTCACCAAGTCGATCAAACAGACGGACGATTCGGGAGTTTGAATTTGGTTTTGGGACATTGAGAATTTGTGAACGAGGCTGAGATGGCGGATGCGCTGAGAGCTGCATGGCACCAACTTGAAGCGAGTCAGAAGCGTTTTGAAAACCATGAGAGAAGATGGCACCCGAGGTGGTGGTGAGTCTCAGCAAAAAGCGCACAATCATGTTCAGTCGACGGTTAAGCTACCGTCGAAGTTGTGGGAGCACCGATCAAGCCGTGGACCACCGAGGCGAGAGGGCAAAGTGATCTAAGATCGAGACAAAGATTTTCGTTCCTCATACCGACTGCTCATGGGTCTGTGCCTCAGTGTTCGGTAGGCACAGGTTTGAGGTTTGATGTCGCCATGAAGGAAAGGATATGGAAAGATCAAACGAGAGCGCCAGGCCCGGACCAGGAGCTAGTACTTCCCCACATCAAAAGATGAAGAATAACGCAATTGATCAGATAAAGTTTAGCGACGAACAACTAGAGGGGTGCGATACTTTTTCCTCCTCCGTAAGCTGATCCAACCCCTCTTCTGTCCCAAAGTCTTGATTGCAATTGACCTTCGCTCGCCCGCCATTCCCACTCACAACTTCGCCCTCTCCTACCCAACCTCCCCAAAAACCTCCTCAACAAGCTTAACCACATCCCCCGAACAAGCCCACGAAACCTGATGCCCAACCCCGCCATGCCCATGACAATGCATAACCTGTTGTAGCCTCTCGACTCTATCCTTCGTCAGCCTCCTCAATGTTTCTTCCGCACTTTGGCGTATCTCTCCTCAGACGACAAATTTACTCTGAAAACGAATCCCTGCCTCCGGCACATTCCTCGCCAACACAACGAGAAAAGGCCAAGTCTCAGCTTCCCACCTCGCCTCCTTTGTCCTCTCTTTTGCAAATCAGAAAACATGATTAGTTGAATCCTTTTTTTACCTCCTCCTCTCAGGCTCTCTCCACCATCTCTACCCTTCCCCCATCCCCCCTCCTCTCTCCTCTCTACCCTTCCCCCAAACCAACCCCCCTTCCCAAAAAAAAAGGAAAATCTACTACTCACGGCTTAACATCAGCACCACTCCACGGACTCACATACTCGACATGAAAATCCCCAGGCATAAACTTAGCCACAACCGTAATCTGATTCCTCTCATCCGCTTTGGCAAGGAGGAGGATGATTATTACACCGATTACTCCTGCGCTATTCGTCACGCCACCGCGTTAGCATGGTAGACTGGTGGATTTGGGGGAGATGGGGATAGGGGGAAGGGCTAGGTGAGAAAAGGGAGGAAAGGAGGGAAGACACACCCAATAACGACGATATTCCTTTTCACCATGTCGATGTTCGATATTTGTGAAGAGGGCTGTGAAGGGATGAGGTTGATGGTAAAGGTGACAAGCTGTGCAGATGGCTTTGACCCCAGATTTCCTTTTGTGTGTTTCGAGTTTTCTTCTCTGTGCGACTGAACAGCTTTCTCGTCTGTTTCTTTGTGCCTGGAATGAAAAGGCGGTTATGGTTGGAATTGATATTGATTAGTCGGGAAGGACATTTGGATCTCGAGATTTATGTAAAGTTGCGAGATATATGGACAATTGAGCTCGGGATGAGTTGCGCTGCCGGGGTTCGGAGCTCGCAATATCGTCTGCGTGAAGTCAGCAGTACTGAAGGTGACGGGAGATCATGCTCGGACGGGAGCCATCGCGTCGGAGTGGTCAAAATCAAAGACGCTCTTTGCGAACCAGAGAATGTCGAAGTATCGCTATCTTTTGAACGACCAGCCGGGAAGGTTCGTTCAAATCGAGTACAAACCACTACCATACAATCAAATTCATCTCTTCTTGTTCTTTTTGGCGATCCTCTTCTCAGCCCTGACATCTTTTTTCAACCTCGCATCCACCATCTTATACTTCCCCTTCGTCCCCTTGGGCCTCCCACTAATACCCTTGTTTCCAGCCTTAGCAACGACGACATTAACCTTCGCCTTGGGCTTCTTCTTCGCAGCTCTCGACATCATCTTTGCCACCGCCTTGGCCTTGTCACCTTCACTCATGCCCTCGTCCTCGACAAGCATGGCCGACTTCTTTTTCAATTTCTCCAGCTTCATACCGGCCTTCATCTTCTTCCGGGCTTTTGCTTCTCTCACCTTCTTGATGGGTCGAGCATTTAGGGCGCGGGTCTTTTCTTTGATAGCTGCAGCGGCTTCTTTGGTGATTGGTCGATGCTTTTTGGAGTGCTTGTTTTCGTCGTCGAGGAACCAGTCGGGAAGTCCATCCACGTCGCGGAGGGCATACTTGTTAAAACTCTCATCCTGAATATCTGAAGTCGTCCTCTGGCCAGTAGCAAGTTGATGAGCAAGTGTCATTGCTTCAGCGGTAATGATATCGATATCTGGACGACCATCTTTGGATGCTGACTTGTCGTCACCTTCTTCCCAGTCCGACTCGTCGTCGACCTCACCATCTTTGACGACTTCAAAGTCATCCTCTGTGTCCATATCGGTGTCTGAGTCTGCTTCAGGTTCCACAATGGTGACTTTCTTCTTTGGTTTCTCAACTTGATTCGACTCGACGGGCTCGGATTTTGCAGGCGTTGGATCAGATTCGTCCTCAATCTCAATACCGCTGTCCTCATCTGGAACATCAAGTCCATCAATGCCTTTGAAAATATCTTGATCAAAAAACATTTGTGCCCGCCTCGTAAGGCCAGCACTCGTCTTTGCATTCGATTCCAACTTCGTAACCAGTGATTGTTGTGCCTCGTTGTCCGAGTCCGAGTCCGAGTCGCTGTCCCCATCAGCTAGGCGTTCACCATCATCACTGCTGTCATCCTCTTGCTCCGAGAAACCATGCCATTCACCATCCTCGTGCTCTTTCCGTGCTCGCTTGGCTCTGAATTTCGCATCGTTTGTAGATTTGCGTTCCTGATAGTCGTCGTACATGTCGTCTAGCAACCTCTCAAGTGCATCACCGTCCTCATCGCTTTCATATACTTCCTCCATTTCAGGCCTTTTCTCTTCCTGCTCAAGAGTGTGCATCTTCCCTTTCGCAATCTTGCTTGTAGCACCAGCCTTGTCCACCGTCTTGAGCGTAAACATGCCATCCTCGCCAACCGGTCCAGCTTGTTCCAGACCAAGATCCATTGGCGCAGTCATGTTCATTTGCATGCGAGTAATCTCCTTGGCCTTTTTCTCATTGTCCTTTTTGCGCTCCTTGCGCTTTTTCTTGCTCTCGTTATCCTTCATGCGCTCCAAATCCTCCTGGATTTGCAACTCTTCATCCATGGACTCCACCTCAGCGGTCTCCTCCTCCTCAGCTGGTTTCTCCTCTTTCTTGTGGCCCGTCTTCTTCTCCGAGAAATGAAAAATCTCTCGACATTTCAATCGCCATCTCAACAAAAGTCTGAACTCTTTACGCCCAAGAACTTTCAAGTCGTCGCAACATTGTCGAAGCTCGATGGTGGTCTCCGGAAGCTTTTCTAGCGTCGCAAGTTCCAGTCCATGTTCTGGATATTTGTGATTATCAAAACTAAGCTTGTTCAAAGAACCAAGCATGGCAATGGGATCCGTTGTCTTGATGAACGCATAGGCTGAATCTTCCTTGTGTTGTGTGTAATCACCCTCCTCATAGCCATCTCTCTTCCTCTTCTTCTTCTCCGGGTTGAAGACCTTGGCTTCATTATTCGGCGCTGGATCTGCCAGCTCAGCAAATACATGATTGGGGTCCAAGAACTTCGGATCGATATGTTTCGGCGCCTTGTAGCCTCTGCACACCACGAAAATCTCAGCAGATACATTTCTCGAACTCGGAGGTTTCGTAGCGTCCACCCTCATGAAGAGCTGCTTGAACACCCAAAGCAACGCATTGTAATCCTTACTCCTGAAAACTTTGGTCACAAACGTACCGCCCTCGTTCAAGAAGACAGTGGCCAGTTTCAAAGACTCCAAAACCAATTCTGCTTGCGAGAAAGCGTCTTGTACCCAGGCTGTACCGACATTGGGCGCTCCGTCGTGGAGTACAGCATCGGCTTTCCAGGTCTTGAGGTGGGATCGGATGGTGGCGCGACATTTGTCGGTTGTAATATCGGATTGGAAGGTTATACAGCGGGGAATCGCTTTTATAGGCGAGAGATCAACTCCGACGATGAGGGCGTTGGCGGGCATCACTTCTGCGGCGACTTGACACCATGACTGTTAAAGGAGCGTCAGTTCGAATCATGTCAAGCTTCCAACTCCCAGTAAGCTGAAGACTGTCTACTCAAGCCAACATATGGGAGAAGGTCGATTGTGCAAACCGCTCTAAACGTGCAGGCGGTGGGTAAAAAGATAGACGTACCCCAGGTGCAGCACACAAGTCAATCAACACTTTGCTCTTCTCCAAAAACCCAAACTTCTTATTCAGTTGTATCAGCTTGAAAGCAGCACGCGCGCGATATCCCTTCTCTTTGGCGAGTTTGTACCATTTGTCCAGACGGCCTTTGCCGTGCTTCTTTTGGATCGCCATATCGATGAGGCGAGTCTCGCGTGTGGCAGGATGCTGCTTTGTGAGGTATAGAGGAGAGGCGACTCCTTGAGGGAGTATAGGCGAGGAAAGGAACAATCGAGGACCGAGTGTTGTAGATAGGCTGGGAGAATCTTTTTTTTGCGGGTATGATATCTTGGCATTGGCTTCCCAGGAGAAGAGCCAATCAAAAGATTTTGAAGTCAAGGACGAATCATATCTCCAGCCTTTTCTTATTGATTGTCTACAGGGGTAACAATATCAGAAGCATCTTGGAATCCTCTTCACGATCCTTAATCACCAATCACCAATCTCCATACTCAAGCAGTGCATGTAAGATCCCAGAGTATGGACCGATACTCTTCAACGGCGCTGGGCCTCTCTTCAGCAGCCCTTCGCGTGTCTGTCGCAGCTTCCAGGGCATCAACCGCCGCGGTCGGAGACTCGTTGCAGAACAAAGACCCAAGGCCTCAAGGTCCAACTTTGTGTCCAGTCGTATGAAGCGTGCGTAGTGTGGTGGCAGCGCACTTTGTCGATGTTTGCTTCAAAGGAAGATGTTGTTGATGCAACAAAGGGAAAGGGAATTGAATGTTGATCCTTGATAGCCGCATGTCGAATGACGCAGCCCTGTGAGCGCCTCAATTGAACCCGCGTTGATACCTAGGTACCTACTGTGGTAACCTTGTACATAACACCACGAACACCAATTCGACTGCTTCTACAGGGCCAAAGGTACGTTCCCCCTCTAATACTCGTCACTGTCACTGCCCATGTATACAAGTCTCTGTTTTCTGTCGCGCCATAACTCTATCTGTTGTATCTGGCCGTATCTCAACCCGCGCCTGATATCATAAATTAACTCGAGCTGTACCTACCATGTGAACCTCTGTACTAACCCCAACCACTATGAAGAGGCGATACGATCTCGTAGACCGCATCACCTCACGCATATCCATGGGCCCACGCAAGAAATCGAAGCCCAACGACGAGGCCAACAAGCAAAAGGACCCCCTTCCTATTACCTCTCAGTCCGACTGTTCTAGCAAGCCGGGAGCTGAGTCTTCTCCCCCCAAACCCTCAGCAGAATCCATCACTTCACCTACGAAGCCAAAGGCCATCCAAATATCCTCATCGCAGCCCTCCTCGCAGTCCTCTTCGCAGTCTTTGCGACCCTCAACCGCGTCGAATGACACCAAAAACACAAAGTTGAAAACCCCGAACGGCTCTTTGACAGAGGCCTCGATAGGAAACAAAAAGAGTTGGTATGGAAGTTGGACGGGGAAGGGCAAGCCAATAGTTGAGGTGGCCAAAGACAATGTGCCAGCCAGTCCTGCACAGCCGACCACCACACGGGCATTTGACGGTGAGAGAAGATCCAGCACCGCGTCAACGGTTGCGCCGTCTCCAAGAAGATACATGTCCGGAAGTCAGACCCCTCAGAGTAAAGCCGCAGCCTCAGTCTCTGTTTCAAACTTGAGCGTCGCTTTCAATCAGGCCCGCGAGGACAAAACAAAGGACGCAAAACCCAGGGATGTGTCCACGTCAAATGGGAAAAGCAATATCAAACCTGTGCCAGATCCCCCGTTGCCGCCTGATCCTACACAAGAGCTACAGCTAGACCTTAAGAAAGACAAGGCAGACCATGTTCAGTCAAAGGAACGGCAAGCAGCTTCTGGTGGATGGTTTGGTTGGTGGTCTCGTCCAGATGGGTACGTTGACAGGAGTGCCTCCGACGGGAAGGACGAAGCCCCAGTGGAAGCACAACAACAGCCACTCCCCATTACGCCGCTAGAAGAGAGGAAGCCGCCAAAGTTGGCTGAGGGACCTGCTGCACCGCAAGCACCTACCAGTGGAGATGAGGATTCGACCAAGAAGCCACAAGCGGACAAAAATACAGGAACTGTCAATCGCTCAACGTGGTTTGGGTTGTGGAGCACGCAACAAAACGCGCAAGCTGAAACACCGAAACCGCCTGAGGTATCACCGGCACCAACTACCGTGGATACAAACGTTCAACTTCCAGTCTCTGTACAGCCGGCAGACCCAACAACGACGTCCGAAACCGCATCCATAAACTCTGGCAAGGATTCAGTCAAAGGTTCGTCGCGGAAGAAATCCATTGGCTGGGCATTTTGGTCTCGAGAAACACCTGATGACGAAGGCGGTGATGTTCACAAACAGGTTGGCGAGTTGGCAGTTGCGGACACACCTTCACAGACACGCCCCGAAGCTGCCCAGTTCAATGAGCAAGAGGAGGCCGTGCCGAAAGAACCACCAAAAGAGGCTGCAAAGGCGCCACTTAGATCCAAGTTGGGATCCTTGAGGGGAAGAAATCGTGGAAAGGACAAAGAACCGATCAGTGAAGCCTCGACTCCTGCAAAAGGGACGCCTTCTGGAAGTCCGACCAGGAAGTCTGATACACTAACGGCTGCAGTCAAGTCAGCTGTGACAGAGACCAGGAAGGATACGAATCTGTTGTTGCCGGAATTTCGTAGCACCTATTCTTTACAGCAACAACCTTCACTCTGGGATCAGATAAGACGATATGTTTTAGGCAATAACGAGCATGCGCCCGGTGCACACCTTCACATAACTCCAACTCCGCCACGTATAAAGAAAGCGATCGCCATTGGCATCCATGGGTTTTTTCCTTCGCCTATATTTCAAAAGATCCTGGGACAACCGACAGGTACCTCGATCCGTTTTTCGAACAGCGCGGCGCAAGCTATCAAGAATTGGACGGATGAGCGAGGATATGAGTGCGAGATCGAGAAAATCGCACTCGAAGGCGAAGGGCTTATTGCGGATCGAGTGGATACACTTTGGAAGCTATTGCTCAACTGGGTCGAGCATCTTCGACAAGCAGATTTTATAATGGTAGCATGCCATTCTCAAGGAGTGCCGGTGGCGATCATGCTAGTCGCGAAGCTAATTGCCTTTGGCTGCGTAAGCAGTGCGCGAATTGGTGTTTGTGCTATGGCTGGCATCAACCTGGGACCTTTCGCAGAATTCAAATCTCGTATATTTGGTGGAAGCGCGCTTGAATTGTTCGACTTCGGCAATCCTAGCAGCAAAGTGTCGCAGATGTATCAGCACGCTCTAGAGGAGGTTCTGAGATTCGGGACGAGGATTGTCTACGTGGGCAGTATCGACGACCAACTCGTTTCCATGGAGGTAATCCTATCTAGTACTTCCACTCATCGCTCAGCGACTGACAGACAAAATAGTCCTCCACCTTCTCAACACTAACACACCCTCTCATCTATCGCGCCGTCTTTGTAGACGGACGTCTCCACACGTCCGACTTCCTGTCAAATCTCATTGGGTTCACCCTAAAGCTACGCAACCTAGGTCTGTCTGACCACGGTCTGATACGTGAGCTCTCTCCCGCCATTGCCGGCTCATTGTACACAGGCGAAGGGCACTCGTCACTCTACCACCACTTACCCATCTACGAATTAGCAGTCAAGCATTCCCTCGAGACCACGGGCCTTGCGAAACCAATCGAACCCGTTGTCAAGAAGTACGAAGGTCCGCCTGGATTGAAAGAGCCCAACCCTTTCTTCTTACCATGGGCTATGAGAGGGATTCTTGAGGAGGAAGTGGTGAAGAGAGAGCTGGGGAGTGATATTGAGATGTTGCTGGGCATGTTTGAAGACTGGAAGCCGGTCAGTAAAGGGTTGAAGGATGTCAAGTTTAGGCTTGAGGCTGTGAGGAGTAAACTCTAGATGTGCAGTAGGCGGAGGCATGAGGCTGGGTTCGAAGTGGCGCAATTGGGACTTTAGTGATGTACTGTAGGTCCTTTAGATTTTGATACCATGTGGGAACGAATAGATATGACTGACATTTGAGTATATGGTGAGTATCGCTAGTTCCATCAATTCGCATCCCCCAGTCTCTAGGTGTCACGATATGTCTTCTAATATCAACTTCACCGCCTCGTGATCAATAGCGATAAATCTTCATCGATGTGAAGAAATCACCTCTCCAGAAATTCATCAATACTGATACTAAATTGTAGATGCTAAATCATTTCAACTCCATCAGTACACCCGCAATGAGTGCGTCAAGCGAAGCAAAGTCGTGCCCACGCGTGAGTATCGTCTTTCGAGTGGTCGTCTCTACGAAATTACTTGTTCTACAGGAATCGTCCGGATTTATATTCAACGCAAATACAGCAATAAAAATCCCCGTGATCATACAACCGTGTAGTAGACTCCTGCATTTCGAGTGCCTCATCTGGCCAGTTTACCCTCAATTGTGTAGTAAAAACGACGTGTCAGGTAACTTACCACTCGTTCCTACCGTCTTCCGTGCCACGATCTCCACCCACCCCCGATCTACATGTCCCAAGAAAGCAGCTATACAGAAAAAAAGGAGAACTAAATCCAGTCTGGTCTAGCCGGAAACAAGGGAAAGGAAGAAAGAGCTTGTTCGTTTTCGTGGGAGATGGAGGATATATATACATACATACATACATTGCTCAAGCAGTGCATGTATTACCAAAAGACAAAACAAAATACTCATCTTGCATTATCCACGCAAAAATTTTTTTTTTTTTTTTCTCCAGAAGCGACGAGGTCGGGGCGGGATGGGGCGATGTCGGTATACCACGCACGTATTCTCATCTGGTCTAGCACGAGAAACTTTGTTGGGCGGTGGGGACTGGGGATGAGACGAGAGGATAGATGGATTGGATGGAGATGGCAGAGAGGCGTGGGTGGGTCGATTGAACCGGACGATATTCCAAGTGCGTACTGGGATGATATTTGGTAGTTGGGAGGGTTTCTCGAAATATGGAGAATAGGGATATGGGGGACGCTTCTAAACGCCTGGGAAAATTCTCGACCCAACTTACCCCGTCCCATTTCAGCTGCAAGAATCTCATGTATCGAGTCTCTCAGGCTTCTAATACTAGTCTTGTAGACGGGAAAGCAATGCTTACCTGGTTTGCATTGATATATCTTTTTATAGAGAGTAGAAAGGATGGGATTGGCTTACCTCTACCCTCTCTACGTAGACACAATTCTCGTTGGGTCCGGGTCGTGAATATATGGCTCCATGCTGGGAATAGTGTATATCGTTTAGTACTTGGTCTTACTATCTATTAGAGTATAAAATTATGGGAGCTGAGGACTCGGGAATTGGGATTACCTGTTTAGTGATCAATTCTCGAAGGTGGTGGATTACAGATGTTGGAGTGAAGACGGGATTAATATGCTGGTAGGCGAAGACGAGGCTTTCATATCTTTTGTTGGGGTGGGCTTGGGTAAAGAGGTAACGAAGAGGTCGCTATAATTAGTAGTTGAGGCTCTTTTTGACTGATCAAGGAGAGAGGCAAAGAGAAAAGGTTCATCGTTATCGTGGTGTAGATGTGTACGCTTAGTAGTGTTTGAATATCCCTGCGACTAACCATCCAGACTCTTTCTCAACCTGCTGGTTCGTATCAAAAATGCTTTTCGAAAATGCTGTAACGAATTTGACCCAATCATCAACGCAATATCAAAGTGGCAGACTGAGCCCTTTGTAAGCCGCAAAGAGCAGAGATAATAGCGTTCGTAAATAGATTCCGCAACCAATATCGAGCCCGAGGAGCGAGGCCCAATGCCTTACCCGGACGTTCCGGAAAACTTGAGTCTTGTCGCCGTATCCCGGTTCTTGGATTGTCTTCTCGATACTGATACGATGGCACCCTGATGCGAACACGAGTTTGCAATTCGCGCACCAACCTGGTGAGCTGGAAAAATTTCCACCTCTAAATGTGACACGGTGCTCTCCTTAACATGAGTAAAAGCACCACAGGCTCACGTATACAATGGCAAAACGATTGCCATAAAAACTGTGTTAATATGTATTGATGAGACGGTAAGAAGTGTTGTTCTGGAAGTAGAAAGTGATATGAGGGAAGGATGGTGTTAATTACAGAGAGGAAAGACCCCTAGAAAGAAGGTCTGTGCTTCAGCACTGACGTTATTAACCGTGTCTAACCATGGTGAAGGGTTTGTCCATACAGTATGGCGGAGGCGATTAGATATCGGGTACCGTCGTCGCCAAAGTGGAATACCGCCACTGCGATTACGATTGTGATTGCGAATGTGCGGGATTCAATGACAGATGTCGCGCCGATGGTGTTGGATGACTGAATCGTGATGTGGGTTTTGTTGAAAATGATCCGAACCGAATCGAATGGAGACAACACAGATCTCTCTTGCATCGTTTTTAGTCCATCGACAGCGACACTGTGAGAGGCAAGTGTACAGGCAGGGTACACCTTTTCGCTTCGCCAACCTTAACAAGATCCTCTTCTCACTTCGCTGCCACGTCCATCTACCAATTTGCCTGATTCTGCACAGTACGCACGGCTGTGAAGTGCATTGCACGAGCAGGTTGGAGTTGTTTTACGTTGTTTGCGGCAGATATATTGACGACTGAGCAAGGATCCTACCGCGTGAAGACATGTTGTTCGCCAAGAAAAGCTTGAAGAATTACGTTGATGATAAGAGATCAACGGTAAGCTGGTCGGACTCGGACTCGGACGCAGGAGGTAGGTCCTAATGAGTACCAATTATTGAGGGGGTCGTATGAAGAGTTTGCAAGATCAATGTCAAGATACAGTCCATAGCTCTCTTAAGAAGATGACAGGCGGTGGAAGTCGCAATCACTGATGTGGAGAGCGGTGGTGGTATTTCAAGGGGTTGGGATAGTAGTCGATGGCGAGTTCCGCTGTGGGAGTAAGCACCACGACGTGCCTGAGGTGCCTGAAGAACGTCGAATGACCAATCTCCTTCCCTCTCATCGCACAGCTGACCAACGGCAAAACACGGAGGATAAGTCTTTGCCCACAGTCTGCCGTTCCTGGACAGCCTTGTTCACACGCGACTTTAGACTCCCACACCAAATGAGTTCGCCGTGCTCGTGCTCGTGGTAGACATGGCTTAATACAGCCCCAGCTCCAGCCAGTATGCAGACTCTTCAGCAGGTGCTGAGGCACAGATCCACCTGTTCCCGTGATCGCGTTGAGGACGGTTCGGATGGTCGACGCGAGCGAGCCTCTCTTCCCGTGGCCGACGGTTCCCGAGTGCAACGGATGCGGGAATCCATTGCGCGCATGCTCGCACGATTCGTGGCTTGGTTCGGGTCTATTCGAACTGACTAAAATTATGGAGACGATCGTGGCTCTGCTTTCCCATACTGCTCGTTGCATGTGGACAGACGCGTCTCGCATGTCCTGAACATCCAGTGTGTCCGAGCGGGAGGAGGCGGGTATCCACCACAGTCGACTCTCATTCCAGAGTAGTTTCCTCGGCGCCTGAAATCTGGACTGGTGGCCGTCAGCGCCACTAGTCGATTAATTCAGCAAGGTAGGTGCCTGAAATGCCTTTAGAGGTTAAGCCACGGAGATGAATCCGTGCACCGGTGTTGAAGTTCCCAGGATGCCAACGGCAGATGATGTTCAATATCAGACTTGGCTTGTCTCGGTCGATGTCATCATATCTTCCATTCGCTTCCAGTCAACAGTATAGAAGAGACAAAGCATGGGTTCCAATCCTCGAGAATGGAGAACTGCGAGACGTGTGTTTTTGGGCAGCACGCAGGTGGATATTTCTGTAGCATGTTCGCATGCTCGACCCTTTCTCCACACGCTTGGCACAGTGGCGTCGACGCCAATCCGAGCAAAGCCGCAAAAGATGGATCTTGCTCCAACCTAAGGATTGGCCACAGGATCTGCTCCCGTCCGTCTGCTCGCCATCACGGCGTTTTGGTGATCTGCATTCCGCGACGTTAGGCCAAGCTTGAACAGTGCTGAAGAATGGGTCCGACCGCTTAGAATAGCCGGTTCATGGATTTGGAAGCTGAACTAGATCTTGACTTTCCATTATTACTGATGTCAGCCTTGTTGGCCACGAGGATCACGCCGACCAATTGAGTACGCACCTTTTCTGCTGCTATAATTCTGATGACAGAGGCCACGTGTGCTATGGACCACTTATTATATCTCGAGGATTGAAGACAATGATGGAATTAGAAGCAAGCTTAGCCCGAACGACCAACATGCGCCGCGGCACCGACCGCAGAAGGCTGGCGAGGCCTTGGGCCTGAAGCATTGCCCGATGTTTGTAAGCAGGGTGAGCAGGACGATGGATTCGATGGATTCGAAGCATGTCTCGCAGCAGGATTCTGTTGTCTATCAGCGCGCAGCGCATAGTCCGGGGGTGCATGCCCTGGACTTACGGGCTGGGCTGTCATCAGATACCTCCTAGGCTTCCGTGCGTCACTCGGCCATGGCGGGAGAGTGCTCTGATGGGCCTGGAGCCAGTACGATATATGACTTCATACTGGATATTCGGCAAAGGAGAGAGCCTGAAGTGGACGCGGTTCGACATATGACTGGTGAGAAGACGGTCAAGCTAGGTATGCGAACAGGTGCCCTACCGTGGTAGGGGGGGATAAACACGTTATTGGAGCGTCGCTTACGGTATATACAGTAATAGACAGGCTTAGCTGGTCCAGGTAGCACGTGAGCTTTGCCACAACCAGTTTAGCATCCGCTCCTACGACTCGGTTCAACCTCGGTTCAAGGATGCTCACACAAGGTTTCGTTTGTTTCACCCCAGCATAGTACTACTGCAAACGGGTGTACCTAAGCAAGGAGAAGGAGCTTGGGTTTGCCGCACGTCATTTGGCTTGATGGGACGCAATGGCTGGACGGATATGCTATCTTCCCAGGCATTGGTCAGACCACGCATAGATGCTCCCGGGCTCTGGCGTGCTCGGGCTTGAGACGCTCGTCTCTCAGTACTCCGTACTCCGTAGGTAGGTAGGGTCTGTGCCAAGATGGCCCCACGATGCAGAGGGTGGGCTGTTAGCGATCCAATGGCTGCGCGGCCAAGGGAGTGGCAGTGGGCACTGTGGCAGCCTGGCAGCCTGGCAGCCTGGCAGGAGACGCCGATTCAAAGCGAACCCGCAATGACTGCGCATGACCTTTCAGCAGCTAGTCCCTTCTTGGCCAAAAGTCTGGGGAATGGCTGCCCTTGCTAGTGCTTTGCTCTGCAGCTCTGCCCTGCCCTGCGATGGAGCGAGCGAGCGAGCGAGCGGAAGCATTCCAGATTTGTAACGACTGTCCGCCGCAACTATTCCACAGTACTGGCGCTTCCGCCCTGTGCCCAGTTCTGAGCGAGACGGAAAGATGGACTGCTGCTTCACTCACAGCTTTCCAGGACGTTCTGAGCCGCTGGGTTCTCGTGGAAGAAACGATACGCGACGTCCCGACAAATTGAAGCCGGTTAGACTTTTTGGTGAAGACGACGGAGGCCTGTCTACCCGCACCGTGGTGCGAGCGACATGGGACGCACGTTTGACG
The DNA here is from genome assembly GCA_003689335.1 of Venturia asperata. Classification (NCBI taxonomy): domain Eukaryota; kingdom Fungi; phylum Ascomycota; class Dothideomycetes; order Venturiales; family Venturiaceae; genus Venturia; species Venturia asperata. The sequence goes on from QWWL01000012.1 coordinate 876,537, forward strand.
CAGGTGTGGCCAATCACAGCGGGCGTCTGGAGCATCGTTGGTAGACTGGACAAAGTCGGACCATTCATGGACTTTACATCGACTCGAATAGGATATAAATCGGCCGGGACGCTGGGCCAGGCGTGTCTCCTGGCTACTCGATAAGAACGTTGAGCGTGTATAGGCGATATTGCAATCTCGAGCCAGTGTGTACATGGTCGACGAAGCGACTTGAACGGGTCCATGCATGCGTATTCTGTGGAAAAAGCTAGAATGGAGCGAACGGGAATGACGGACGTGTGTCATGCCGCAGTTGGGAAGGATTGAAGCAGTGGGAACCGCACTTCACGACGACAGTCTCGCCACGATTAGGACTCGATTGATTCATGCCTATCATTCTCCTGCTGTCGCTCCTCATGCGGATACGGATCCAACTTACGATACCGTGTCCGCAATAAAGGCTCTGTACAGGCGGCATTATTATGGGGTGAAGCCCCAGACTCCCAGTCATGTCGAGATTGCGTCGGCGACCAGGATGTGTTGGAAAGGGAACTTGAAGCGTTTCTGCATCGTAACCATCCATGCTGGAAACCGAACCAGGCTTGGGTCCAATCGAGTCTGATCAACCATCCACCAACGGCGGTTTATGCAGTCACGGCAGCAAGAGCCTTCGTTATTCGAACTGATGCCGTAGCACGCTCAGCATCCACAATGCCGCAGTTCTGTTGACTCTGATCTGCCCTCTGACGAATTATTAAGGACGATCGGTGCCAGGGCTATCTTTTCTCTTTTGACACTAGCATCCCGCTGCTGAGTACGCCAATCGCCGTCCCCGAAAATCACGCTGCTGCAAAATCCTGACGGTGCCGAAGTTCCCCAGACTCTTCCCCAGCCGTGTAAGTATAGTATCCACACGCCGCCCAATCGACCGTGCTCCTCTATTCCTGCCATCCTCTCACCAGCTGTTTTGCTCCCTTTTCTTTCTGCAGATTCCCTTCCTCGACCTCCTGTACGCATCGAAAGTAGCGGCGCATTGAAAGGCTCCTTCGGCAGGCTCTAGCAAAAGCCGTGTTTTATTCGTTGCAGCTGACCAGGAACCTGGACTGCGAGTCGGACATTTGAAAGAGACCAATAGACCTCCTGCGTCTCGCTCTCTGCCTGCATTTGCAACTACTCACCACTCATAGCTGGCACCTCGCAGTCTCTTCTATTTTATTGCAAAGCTACGATTGCTACACGTGCCGAGGAACCTTCATTGTCACCATCAACGACGCTATTCCGCCGCGGACCGGAGCTTCATTCGTATCGTTTTGCTTCGACAGGTGCGTTGCCATTGTCTAGGAATACAGATGTATTATCACACATCATTGAAGAAGTCGGACCACTAATCTCTGTTCAGATAGTATTTTTCGCGTGTCCACTGTTTCCCAAGTTCTATACCCCATCTTCGTACGGCCACCGTTCTTCAGGCTATCGCGGGGCTCGAAGCTATGCGTATGGTTGGTCTTTGCTCTGCATTCACTTAAAAGTCGTTTCCTGGGATCTTCCGACGTCCTAGCTGTACTTGAGAGCTTCAAGAAAGCAGCTCCAACTCTCGAGCATCATGGTTTCTGTAATGGCTCCATCTGGTGTCAACCTGAACAACAACACAATGTCGAACGCTACAAATAGTAAGTTGGAAGCGATTGGCAGGCCTTACCTAGAGGAAAAGCCTTGCCAGGAAAGTCTTAGCTAACCATCCCTCCACACAGCAGGCACCGAGTCCAAACTTGTCACTGAACCTCCCACCACGAAACCTCAATTCCCGCCTCCGAAAACAGATAAACCACGGCCCCACATGTGCACCACATGTGGGAGGTCATTCGCTCGACTAGAGCATCTCAAGCGCCACGAACGATCGCATACAAAAGAGAAACCTTTCGAGTGTCCGCAATGTACTCGATGTTTTGCGCGGCGGGATCTGCTGTTGAGACATCAGCAGAAGCTCCACCAGACCGGTACCACAAACCCACGCCCTCGCAATGGCAGAAGGGAAAGTACTAGTGGAGCTCAGCCTGCAGGAGTCAACAAAGTTCGAAAGAACTCAATGGCTAGCAGTGTTGGCGGATCTGGAGGCTCGAGCACCTCTTCGATGAGGCCAAGGGCCAATACAATTAGCCATATCGATGGAGCAGCCATCAGCTTGCTCATGGGCGCCAATGGCAGACCCAATCATGGCATGCATAACCTCAATCAGCATCCCAGTATGAGTGGTTTTGGTTCAGCTGGAGGATTCGACATGGGAGCTCTGCAAGGATATGATCACCATGATCCTCATGGCCTGCCAAAACTGGAGACGCATGGGCTGCACATGGTTACTGGCGGACTGCGGACAGCTCCATTAGCTGGTATGGGTGACAATTTCGATTTCGCAAAGCTTTTTGGAACGGATTCTACCATTAATCCCGCGCAGCTACATTTTCCTGGCTCCGTAGCGACTCCTGCCTCACCGTTCCAGACCTTCCCGCCTTTCGGCACTGGCATCGAAGACGAGGATGGTCTTGACTGGACTGGAGGTCTAGGCGAGACTTTGATGAACGTGAACAGCAACAATGAGGCTATCGCTGACGGGTCTTCCCCTTCTGCCATAAGTACGGCAAGCCAAAGCGGGTTCAGTGAAGTAATGTTAGATGGCTCGAACAACCCCGCTCGTTGGTCAAACTCTATGATGGCTCCGCCGCTTGTCAGCTCCTCGCCGTTTGGTGTTGATCCGGTCAGTGCCGCGATATTCCCCGAGCTCGTCTCACATGTCTCTCAGATGCCTTCACAGATGGACATACAGGAACAGCATTTGGCAGACAATTGGCTCTATTCTAGCCCTCCTACCATCCCCACGCTCAGTCCAAGCTCCGCGATTCCCGGCATGCCGAATCAATACTTTCAGCAATCACAATTCCCTGGAAATATGAGCAATGGACATGAACACGCAGGACCAGTCCACAGTGGAGAACATCAAACCTCATCGATATCAGCGCTCACAGACTCCATCACAGATGTCACCAGGCAAGCTCTCTTGTACAGTCTTTCGCAACAATCTCGTTACGGTCACATGTCGCGGCCCTTGTTCTCCCAAATGAGCTCGCCGTTGTCCCCTTGCTTTCAACAAAATCGTGCCTCTCTACCCAATACCGCTGATCTCCAACGCTACGTCAGCGCGTATGTCCATTACTTCCATCCCCACATGCCATTCTTACACATCGCCACCCTTACATTCGATTCTCCTGTGTTCACCAACCATATGCAAGCCAATCACTCGATCAGTGAAGGCGTCATGGGTGGTGGTGGGTGTCTCATTCTGGCCATGGCGGCTATTGGCGCATCATACGAGTTTGAACACGCAGTCGCCAAGGATCTTTTCGAGGCCGCCAAAAGAATGATCAAGCTCTACCTTGACGTTCGCCTAAACGCCCAGAAAAATTCAGGCGCTTTGGGAAATCCGAAACAGCACCGGACTCCACTTTGGCTTGTACAGGCTATGCTCTTGAATCTCATCTACGGTCACCAATGCGGTGACAAGATTGCTGCGGACAGTGCCACAATCCAGTGCGCTGCTTTGGTCAGCCTCGCAAAAGCTGCCCAGCTGAATGAGGTCGACCCGGACATTACAGAAGACGAGGCACGTTCGTGGAGATCAAGGAGCAGAGCCCATGACAATGATGTAGAAATGACCGACGAGGCCCTCTCACCAGGTTCATGGAAAAAGGTCAACTCCCGCGAAACAAGAGAGGAACATCAGGAATGGTTTCGCTGGAAGTCTCAGGAAGAGCGAAAGCGTACTCTGTTTTCCATTTTCGTTCTCTCCAGCCTTCTTGTCACCGCCTACGACCACCAACCAAAAATCCTCAACTCTGAGCTCAATCTGGACCTGCCTTGTGAGGAGAACTTGTGGTCTGCAGAATCACCGCTAGCCTGGAACGCCGTGGGTGGGCTTGCCGAGGCAGATGCTAGAGCGATGTCGTTTGTAGACGCTCTCACGTATCTACTCACCGCTGCGGGTCGACAGCCAGCCGACCGACGCATGTCAACTGCGTATCACCCGACTTTCGGCTCATCAGTACCCCTACAAGAACTCCCTGCGAGCGACCTTAAGCCATCAACCTTTGGTTGCTACGTGCTCATCAATGCTTTGCATGTCTACATCTGGGAAACTCGACAACGGCACCAAGGCCGGCACTGGAAACCACAGGAGACGGAACAAATGCATGCTCAAGTAGAGCCCGCCTTGCGCGCTTGGCAAGCTGCGTGGCGCGCCAACCCAAATCATAACCTCGAACGACCTAACCCTTACGGACCACTCCCTGCAGACAGCATTCCATTGCTGGATTTGGCTTACGTCCGTCTATTCGTCAATCTGGGACGCTCGAAAGAGGCTTTCTGGAATCGTGACTTCGATGCTATGGCAAAAGAGCTTGGTGAAGGCAGTGAGATCATTCAGCACGCAGATGGCTCTCGGGAGGGATCATCGGATCCTGCAGATACCGCTACCACAAACACGTCCACCAATTCTCCACGACCGAACGGACAGTATCGAGAGGGAGCAACAGATATCGTTCCCGAAATTCCCAACGTCATTCCTCAACAACCCGAACAATCTTCGAAGAGAGAACGCCATTTGCGTAAAGCTGCCTTTTACGCTGCAGACTCTCTGACCATGGCTGATAAGCTTGGTTCTACCTTTGCAGAATTCACATCGCGGGAACTGCCAATCCAGGCTGCCATGTGCACATTTGATTGCGCACAAGTACTCGCCGAGTGGATAGCCACGGTGCAAGAACGAGTCGGACGATTTCTGGGAATCATTGGACGCGACGACATCGACTACTCACAAGTCCCTGCCATCATGCTACTCGAGGAAGAGGATGTCAAACTCATTCGCAAGGTGAACGAGATTCTCAACCAAGCCGAAGTCAAGGTGACTTTCGATGCCGCTTCTATGGGCACCTCGCCAGACGCCATCTTAGGCCCTTACTATCCGCTACAAGAAAGTGGAGACGGGAGCAGGCTACTGCTGATGACGGCCTACATGCTCGACAAGGCTGCTGTCTGGCCCATCACTAAAGTCATGGCAAGAGCCATGCACACTCACGCCGAAACTTTGAAGCGCAGAGCAGAGGCTTCTTTGGAAGCATAACCACTCCATCCCACCGATCCGAGTTTATGCATATCGATTCTTCCGTACAGCTAGTCTCAATAAAAAAAAATTCGAACTCGTTCGGCGTCTTCTCGGCCGAATGGGGTCCCCGCGATTGCGATGGTGATCGGAGTCTCTCCATAGCTCTCTCCGCATCACTGACCAGCATTCGTTCAGGCCATCGCATCAATTACAAGGTCATAAGGCCCGACTCATCACCTGGCACTCGTAGCACGGCAAAGTACTCCCGTCGCTTGGGTACAGTTCATTAGGTACCACTGCATCACCTCCAACGCCTGTCGGGCTCCCTTCATTCATGCACGAGCGATTTCGTACATACTGCAAAAGATCGCGCGCAAGTACCCCGTCACTCTGCACCATCCATGTTCATGCACTCGATTCGGCCTGCCCCCCAAACCGGGTCTGTTGATGAAGGCCCTCCGCAACTTTTTGTACATACAAGCGAATTTCGATGAACGATTTAAGTTATCTACGTCCTTGGCTGCGATCGAAGTCCCGCTACGTTGTTCCCTCGCACCTGCACCGCTCCGCGCGACACGAGCCAGCGCTGTTTTTGTTGCAACCCTTTTCTAGCGCTGGCTTTTCCACTCTCAAGTTTCTGTACCGGCGGTCTCGTGTTCAAGGCGTCCGGTATGTACCTCGGTGTTTTCTTTCCAAATTGCTGGGTCTAGGTTCTGGAAGGTGCATTTCGAAAATTCCGGGGTCGGGGCGTTAGGACGGATACTGGAGTACTGGGATTGGGATTATCAAACTTTCACAAAAGCGCATATGGGAAGTCCATCGATGCATTTGATGAGGGTGATTCAGCTATTCTTTCGGAAAAATGACGAATACGGATTTTGCGGGATTTCTTTACTTTGCTGGCGTCATGGGATCTCTGGAAGGCGGGTTTGAAATAGGGATGGTTTGGGTAATTTCGGAGGGGAAAATAGGAAATCACCGGTTGTAACGAATGCGATGGTTTTCCTTCTTCAAGATGAGAATGGATGTGATGATACCGTTGACCGTTTTTTATCTCTGTGAAATGGCTTCGGGATCTTGCATTCCATGTTCTCGGACAGACGCTGCACTTTCTTCCTGCTGCTATGCTTCATGCGCTTGGTTTCTCTGAACGGGAGATCTTAGGGGCTGACTGAATGCCTTGAAGTCTTGAAAGGCATCGTCGACGCGGAAAGTGAATTCAAACCCACCACTCTCCCCCAACCCAAACCTGAAAACTCACCAACGCCGCAGCTCCACTTCCCAAAATCATATATATATATATATATATCCGTATCACAAATCCACCCCCCATCCACCAACCCCATTCCCCACCAAAACCCCTCTCTCCCAGACCAGACCAATTCCTCNAAAGCATGACCCTCCCAAAAAGCGCTCCAACCCAGACAATCAACTCCCACATGACGAGATCCATAAATCACGGTGACTAACAAGGGTAAATCCTCAATTATTCAGGGAAATTTATACGTATATACATAGCTCATCACAGAATTGCCGAAAATGATACAGGCACTGAGAGAAGGGCATGACGGGGAGTGTTTTTTTTTTTAGTGGGAGGGAAGGACGTATTTCCTACTTGTCTAGTATTTGACTTGTGGTGGTGGAAGGGGTTTAAGCCTGGGAAAAGTGGGAGTAGAGAGAGAGAAGTAATGATACAAGAACGACGTGAGCCGACGTGAGCGACAGGAAAAGAGCAAGGACTCGTGAAATGAGGCAGATTTGTTGAAGGAAGATGCGCTGCTAGAAACGTGCAAAGCGGATAGACATACCAAGAACCCACTTCAAATCACTGACTTAGCTACAAGACTCAACCGAAGCTAAATGATGGCACAAAGAAGAGTGCAAAGAACGGAAATTGTTCATTCAGTCATGTGATTAGAGTAACGAAGGAGTAGTAAAAAAGATAGAAAAGATAAATGATTACCACCATAGATCCACGTCGATGCCATTTCCAGAGAACCGAGACAGGCACCAGTGCCATTTTGGATCCCAGAGCATGCCCTCCCATTATCAACCTAGGACCGACGCCTCGACCATCCCAAATCATGACCCTCATTCCCAATTCATCATACGGATGTTTTCAACACTTCAATGCAATAAGATAATAACTTAACGATCGTAAAACGAGGGCATTTACTCCAAATCAGCCTTGCCAAGAACACCACGGGCAACGTGACGCTTGCGGAGGTTGTACTCGACAGCGCGCTTCTTAGCGCCAGCAGACTGGGTGAAGGCAGCAGATCCGCCGAAAGGACCGGCAAGAGCCGAGTTCTGCAGGCGCACGACACAGACATTGCTAGCTCCACCAGCCGAACCGGAGCAAGTCATACCAGCAGGCATCTGCACCTTGACGGGGAAATCCATCGTCTGAGCAGCGGAGAGACCGCCGATTCCGAGACCAGGGACGTTCTGGGTCACCTTTGCGTCCTTGAAGGCGGCTGGATCGGTGCCAGCAGAGGTGGGATCGACTTGAGCCGTGAGGGGACCGGCACCGTCTTGGTTGACCTGGTGGAAGGTCATTGTGATTTCGCCACTGTCGGAGCAGGTTGGGAGTCCAGAGCTGGCGCCTGTGCCTGCAGCTTTGGAGACACCCTGTTCCATTGCGCCCTTTGCAGTCTTTTGGCCTGCAGCTGCGGCGCCTGCACCTTTTCCGGCACCTCCTCCTGCGCCGCCGAGGAGAGCACCGAGTTGAGGTGTTCGCTTAGTGGCCTTGGAACCTCCCATGAACATGGCGATTGCGGCTCCGGCGTCGACCGGACCGTTCGCAGTGCGGCCAAGGGCGGAGGCCTTGCCTCCCATCTCTTTGGCTCGGATGACTGAGGTGTCGGCTTCGGAACCGCAAAGTGGGTTTGCGCAATCACGTGGAGTTCCGTCGGCGACTGTAAGAGAAGGTTAGTTATGAGTCTCAATACTAGTGGGAGATGCCTACCAGAAAGACCAGGCATGGTGACCTTGTTGGCGCCCTGGATCTCGGTGATGACACCGTGGGCAGAGCAAGAGGCGACAAGCGCAGAAAGGATGTATGAGTACTTCATTTTGATACGAGAGTTGAGAATTGAATGAGTCCGTCAAGGAGCTGTTGCGGTAAAAAAGGTTTATGTATTAAGACGAACTGCACAGCAGTGTGGAGATTAGGCTGAGAAGAGAAAAGAACACGAGGCTGAAAGATGCTGATGATGACTAGATCCAAGAGGTGAAGATAGGACTACTTATGCATTCTGCGGATAGGTATGCAAGGCTGGGCCTCAAAGCTTAACTTTAGCAAAGTCGGCCATACGTGCAGTCTTTCCCGGCACGCACGCTTCACCAGCATGTGCTACTACTGCTGTGTGCGGAAGACTCGGCGTTGTCGTGACCAGTAAAGCGAGACAGGCTGTAAACGGACTTGTTAGAGCTTGGAGGAGGTTTGGAAACCAAAATGATCCTGGCCAGAGCTTCGAGCCGCCGTGCTAGACCCCTTCTAGGGCCCGAGGCCGAAAAGAAGAGGAACAGCCATTGTAAAAGTGGTTAGCAGACTAGAACGCAAGGCCAGAATTGGTCCAAAGAACAAAACGAAAAGCAAAACTCAATACCAACACAGGATTAGTCTCTGGCGCATGATCAGCACAGCGGACAGGCCGTGGAATACCCGGTTTCGACCGCCACAATCGGTGCTGAGGATTTACAGATCCCAAACAGGAGACACCCACCTATAGAATCTTAGCTGTCGTGGGAAGGGACAGCACAATGCATGATCCGGCAGCTACGACGGATACTGTTCCTTGAACACGCCAATGAGCATTGCAAAACGGCTTTGAGCCACCCGAAGATACGGCCTAAATGAAGATGTATCACAATGCGGCTCTGAACAGCCCATGGGAAAAGCGGTCGACCGTCCGGGAGATATTTTACAGCCGAGTAGTTGACGGCCTGAGCAATCGTGAAATAACGGGACTGCTGCAGCCAGCTTGCGAGCTGTTTGAGCCTTTGACGGTAGTGCGCACATGCTGTCCTATAGTAGACAGTGTGCGGTGTCTTTGGGTCAATAACTGTAGATTCTTAGCTACAACAGAGCCTCTGCGATCGTCTTAGATCAGAGGCAATCATCGCCGGCATCTTCGTGAACCCACGTACCGTCGACCATATTCCGATGACCCAGAGGCGAAGAAACCGACAGTTAGGGGAGCTGTGTCAAAGTGGACAGTGAGACAGAAACAATGTTTACACCGACGTCTGGTTTGGTGCGACTGGTGTCTGTATCGACGCGTCGGGAAGAGCACAGTGGAAATCTTTCAAAGCCACAAGGACCGGCGAAAGGCCTGGGACACAAGTTGTTTGAGGAGATCGGGATGAGCAGAGGTCAAACGTTGGCTGAAGGGGTGGTGTGAAACATTCGGCACGGAGTGGGGAAGTCGAGGAGAAGACATGATCAGGTGACTTCTATTTTGGGGATAGTAGTTTAAGTTGTAGTACCTGATTCTATGAAACCGATCTCTTTCTAGTATATAAGTAGCCGATTGTCTTGTTGCTCAAGAAGCTGTTAATACAACTCTAATCTTCAGTTGGGTATTTTCATTAATTATGCAAGCAAACAGTATAGCGCACCGACCCAAACTTTCTGAAAATAGTAGCACAAAGCATAAACCCGGATGACGAGACGTAATAATTGACGCTGCTGTTCTTTCATTTCCTTTTCACTAGCGTCACAATGGTCGCCCCAATGCAATGATTAAGAACTCAACGGGTGTCTTCCAAACTGACTTCTCCCCCCGAGCTCCACCCCCTCCCGCTGGACTCTTCTTCCATATTCATAGACCCGCATCTCATACTCTTCTCTGTCCATGGTTCCTTCAAAGATTTCTCCCATAAGAAGAGCATGCAGTGCAGCTTGGCTCGTTGAGGCAGCCGTGTGTGGTCGAAAAGCACTGTACGCATCACCCACAAGGACCGTTTTCCCAGCCAGATACCAGGCCTTTCCATCGTTGGGTGGCTCCAAATCTGTGATGGCTTGGACAAACGGCGTGGTCGTTTTCTCAACAAGCTCAGCGTATTGTGAGGGCAGCTTCTCTCTGGCACGCTTCTTCAAATTCGCCCAGACCTCATTGCGCATCTGTCCACCAGTGGGAAGAGTATAACGATGAGTATTCCCATTCTTATCAGTCATGATGTCCTTGTATTCTTGTGAATTCTCAACGACGTTGACGTACCAGACCCAGTTGATAGGCCTGTCTCCCACTTCCAACGTTCCAGCTTCGCCAGGAATCGTATAGGCTAGGATTTGTTGGCCTTCGCTGTGGAAGAAGGAAAACTTCTCAACAAACACTTCGACTGCGGATGCAGAAAGTTTGGTCTCCAACACGGTACCGCGGAACGCAACATAGCCAGCATACGTGCGATCCGGGGAAGATGGCGAAAGCAACGGACGTATGGTAGAAGATGCGCCATCAGCAACGACAACGAGATCGGCGATCACGTCTTCAGTCTCCTTCGTGTCTTGATCGCGGACATGTTCAAATGTAACTTTAACGTGATCACCTTCTTCGCTGATCCCCGTGACCTTCCTTCCATACTCGTAGCTACCATCACCTCCATCACGCCTGGGCATTTCGTAGTGCTGTAGATGATCACTCTCTACGTGATCAAAATTTGCCCGAGCCACAAAATACAACAAGTCCCAGCTCGTCATACGTTGTACCTTGGCCTCGCGATCGATCACATCTCCTGCCTTGTTGAGATACAATCGCTGCTTGCTGTCCACGGCAATGGGGCGATTTGTCTTGTCGTACCTGGCCATATATTTGAGAACCTCTGCGCCAGCAACGACTCCGGCGCCTTGGTCGTGAAGTAGTGGCGTTGCAGATCGCTCATAGATTGTGACATTATGTCCGAGCCGTCGAAGGGCGATGGATGTCATCAAGCCAGCGAGAGATCCGCCAATCTAATTGTGATAGTATTAGCAATTGGTCTTTGTCGTCATGACATGGAACTGACAGTGACAACTTTCAGAGGCCGTACGATGGGCATTTTCCCATCAGACATTACGAAAGAAGCAGGTCGGGCCTAGACGCTGGGAGATTTAAGTGTTACGTCGCGTCAACAATACACGTCTCTGAATGGCCTCTTTTCCTCTGCAGACGAATACCGAACGTGTTCTGAGGAAGAGTTAGAACAGGGCATCATATCGTTCTTGCAATCCATAATACTCAAGTTTTCCAAGTTGTTGCGCTGCAATGACATGAAGACTCTCAAGATCATCCGCGTGAGGAGCCTCAATGCAGTCTAGCGCTTCTGGCTCCGGATAAGGTTATTTCGAGTCCCGTGGCATTTCCCCTCCTACCATAAGCATGAGAGATACAATCACCTCCATTCCCGTCGAATCTCAGCTCTTTCAAATGAGCTGTGAAGCGGACCATCGCAAGTAAGTAAGCAAGATATAAACGAAGTGAGCGCAGCAACTATAAAGTACAGCTGAACAATATAACGGGGAAAAGGAAATCACCAGCGCTCTAGGGACCAACTACAAAGAACCGAAGATGTGGAAAGTAAGAGAAGAGGACACCACCCAAGAACAAAGACGCGCTCATCTCCACCCACATGATCAAAGACGTAACAACGATAATAAGAAGCAGCAGGCCACTCCACCCAAATCCCGTCACGACGAACAGAAAAAGAGACCTATATAGGTACCTATCTACCTACCTACCAATCAACCAACCAACCACCATCACATCCACAAAACAACACTCCACAACACCCCAAGACCTACCATACCGCAAAAAGCCAAGAGACTATCCAAACCACAACCACTCCCTATTCCATAAAACGAAAAAATCTACACGAAACCCAAGCACAGCTCCAGAAACCCTTAAAAGAAAAACTTACATAAACACCCCAAGCCCCCTCAAGCTCCCAACAAGCACCTGAAATAAACAGCACCACCTACGAAAAGGAACCCTCCCATCAAAAGAGCTCAAAAACATGTACGAGACGTTCCAAAAGTTGCGCATACCGCCTCAACCTCCGTCACTTTTCCCCCTCTACACTTCCTTCGCCTTGGGGGTATAAGACCCGAGGCGAAGGAGACGCTCATGCACAATCCCCATACCCACTTTCACGATTGCCAAAGGCAGGGGCAGATATTTTGCCCGGACACTGACAAAGACCACGACACAGCATAGGGAGCAAAAAAGGGTAAAAATGTAGTTACATCTACGTTTAGAAAAACTACAAAGGAGCAAGTTGGAAGGGAAGGAAAACCCGTTTCCATTCCAGAGAAGGAGTAAGCTCCTCCCCAAAACTTGCCCTGCAGTACAGTATTGCAGGCACTGTAGGCACCACAAGCTGTGAAAAAACTGTTCACCTCCCACTCCAGGAAAGTATTGAGCTCCTCCCCAAAACATGCCTGGTACATCGTTGCAAGCGTTGTATACATCACAAGCTGTATCTTTCCTTGGAAAAAAAATGTATGCAAAAAAACCCACGTGGACAAAGTTGTCAGAAACTCCAGTACTACCTATCCCAATGCTTTTGAAAGTTCGATGCGTAGACTCCAGGGGTATCAATCGTAACCTTCGTCTATCGATGCTGTCCGTTCGCGATCCCATGAACGATACTTCTTTAAGCCTGTAAATGCAAAACCCCACCCAAAATGTGCAAACTGACTGTAAACGATGTCGAACCGTCTTATAGGGCTGGAATGAGCCCGGAAAAGATACCGCAATCATTGTAGGCGACGAGCCCATGAGTGGAGGCCAGAAGAGTCCGCCACCCAGCAGCATGGCAGACCAGAATGGGTCTTTCTGCCCCTGCTAATACATTTATACGTACGATCGCGGGGTTTCAAATGGTGGGCATGCTGTTTTCATCTAGATCCGGTGATCGGCGTGCCGAAAACTACATGTCAAAGTCGTCACCAAGACCGGCCGGTGTCATGGATGGTCGGTAATCTGAGTGGAGCCCTTCTAGAGTGAATCCATTCGTGTCTGGTTGCTGCAAGTGACTAAAGTCGCTCAATCCACCGAACGAGTCGCCACCAGCCCGACCAGCGGTGATATCGTTGATACCACCAAACCCAGCAGCCATTTCGGAATTATCCACACAATGGTGGCAGGCGCATTCATCTCCACAAGTACAAATTCCTGTGATGTCACTGGCGCATCCAGGCATCTCAAGTTGTTGGATCTGAAACCGAGACGGAGATAAAGTTGATATGTCATCATCTTGATCGGTACTGGGTGAATCGTGATTGACAGCCGGTTCCGCATCCAGAAATGACGAGGATTGGGCGGCCGCGACCGTTGCAGAGTTGAAGTTGTTCAATGGTTTTTGGCTATTCATTCGATCTTCATATGCTGGGCGCTGAGAAGTTTGAAAAACGACGTTGTTCGGCATTGGCGACATGGAATGCTGGAAGTTGTAGGGTGCGGGTGCGCCAGCGGTCATTGTCGGCTGTAACATGTCTTGCGGCACATCGAAAGTTCGTGCAGATCCTGTCCAGTCTTGAAATGGGGGGAATTGATTTTGTTGTAAATTCGGAACAGGTGCGGGGCTCGTGTGCATGCTGCCCATATATGAATTCTCTGAGTATATGGGCTGAGAATATTGGGGTTGTGATGGCAAGCTAGTATGCTGTTGCATGTGGGAAACTTCTGGGGTATACTGGCTGAAGTAAGCGGCCAACACGTATTTCTGTGTGGAATGGGTTCGAGGATGCGTTGAACAGGCAAAGCAGTCACAGCCGTCACCACAAGAACACTCACTACCGTGAATGTGGCTCGATGGTTGACCATTTGTACTGCACCCATGTCGATTTTCGTATTCGCTGAAGGGAAAGGGATTCAAGGCGCTGTGAAAAGGACCATCAGGTGTGTTTGCATGAGTGGATGGGCCGTTCAAGTTGTGACCAAAGTCTGGGTGACGTCCTTGGGAGGCTGTGGGTTTCGCAGGTTCACCAAATCCGAAGACGTTCTGCAGCGTGTGTTGATGAACCTGTCCAGCTGTTTCGTCCCGTTCAGGTGCCTTCGAGCCGCAGCAGCTCGGCGGCGGCTGCATACGTGCCGGTTCTAACGATGTAGGCGGAGGTCCACGGTAGTCAGGTAGACTCTTGTCGTCAGCCCACGACGGATATGCTCCACTGTTGACCATGCCTGCGTATCCTCCATGCCGTTGCTCGTCTTTCATCTCAAACGATGGCCTAGATGAATCGTTTCTTTCATTTGGACCCCCGTCGATGGCGGTAACCTGCGGGGTTGAACTGCTGCTGGATACGAGGGACGGAACATTGCTCGATGAGCCCGAGTCATTCTGCGTAAGACGAAGCCCTGCGTTGTCTAGTCTCTCTAGGCCCACTTGGAGATTCGCCGGTGTGACAGAAGATCCGTTTCTTCGACCGTTCGGCCTTTGCGCCCTTGGAGGGTTTGGTCTTCCTGAGTGGACTAACATAGGCATCAGATCCTGAGCATCTGTTCTTGTGTTAGTTGCAGGGGAATCGTCCTCAGGGACACAGTAATATGCACCTCGCGGTACTGCGTAGACGACAGCCCTCTTACAACCGCAGGATCCTGCAGGATGTGGACAAGCACTCAGGGGCCGTCCAGGTTTGCGGACCTCAATAAGGACACGGTCATGGTGTTGACATTTGGAGGAGCGATGACCTCGAATGCAAGGTCCGCTGTAGTGTCAGGTCAGATGTGGGTTCATTCCATATCCTTGGCACGGATGTAGACATGGACGGAAAAGACAAGGTTTGGCATGAGTGGACGACTTACCAGGCAACCTTCTTCGCCTCGCCTTGTATCATGACCTCTGGCATGTTGGCGACGTTTCCTTGACGGAGTGAAAAGCGCTAGACAAAACAAGATGTGGTGTACTGGTCCTATCATTCTGTAAGCCCAGTGATCCTTGTACACGCGGATCAGTGCGTGAACCGCACGTGAATGCCGTGGGAGGGGAGAGCATCAACAACTGTGGTGGAGTGTGGAAGGGAGGTACAACGGACGGGTGTGGGCGATGTAGCACGCAGGATTCAACAGTCACACCGGGAAGGTGGACAGATCTGGGGCAGGCGCGGCCTATCCAGTGGCACAGGCGGCATCCATTGACGTTGTAGCAGTATTGCTGAGAAAGGAAATTGGTGGAGTTGCGCAAGAAAGAGCGAATTAAGCCATGTAATGGCGGCAACAGGGCACAGGTATAAAAGGAGATCAAGAGAGGCGGCACTTACCAAATGGCCCGGCTGTTCTTCAGCAAAGAGTGGACAGTCCAGAATCAAAAGCTGTACGAAGGCTGTGTGTTGGTCGGATGCGCTTCGGCTGTGCTGGAAGGCGCAAGGATAGGTAGTGAAAGAACGCTCTTCTGGAAGAGCTCTCGGTGATGGTCCAGGACAGACTGGCGCTCATGTGAGCAGCAGAGGCGGGCGTGTTGCGAGTCGAAGGTGGGCTATGGGCTATGGGCTATGGGCTGTGGGCTGTGGGCTATGGGCTATGCCACTGCAAGAAGCGTCGGGCGTGGAGAGTGAGCAAGTAATTAGTCAGCGACGGTCGCCTGCGTCGAATCGCCTACTAGGTAGTATTCGAAAGGCGCAAGTGTGGGTGATGGGCTTGGGTTATGCCCGCCTAGGTTAGGGTCAGGGTTGAAGAGGTATCCGTATGCGGGGGAGGAAGCTTGGAGCTGGAGCGGGAGCGGGAGCGTGAGCGTGGAGAGAGAAAGAGATGTTGGTCTTGGATGATCACGGAAGTTGGAGGAAAGAAAGTTGGTGAGATTATGTAGGCACTGGGCAAGGTGGAGCGGGTGTATTCGATGCCCCCAACGGCTGGAGCAACAGACAGATGATCGCGTCCTTGCTAGGCCCTCGACTGATTGATTGAATCCTGGGACTGACAGCTATAACCGCGTGGGATGGTGCGGGCGTGTGCGAAGGGTCAAAGCTGGGCGGGGCAACGTCTGGCTACTACTATCAGAATATAGAATATAGACGGGAATACTACACAGAATAGGCATGGGAACAACGTCTTTCTCGCAGAGTGTGGATGGAGATGATCGCTGCCAGTCTCGAACTGCACATTGTCTCCAGTCTCCTCCTAACCATGGCTTGACAGACCCACGGTGAACTGACCCCGTCAAAGATTCAGGTGACCCGTTGTTCCCATCCATAGAACTACCTCCGTACCATTGCATCTGCCCGGGCACCTGCACCTGTACCTACACCTGCACTCTTCAGACCAGTGACCGGCCTGTCTTATTATACATGAACATCACGCCTCTCGCATCGTGCATCGCCAATTCTTTGTCTCCCTACGGGCGTCATGTCCGATTCCGACGATGCAATCAGTGCCCATCTCTTCCAAGAGCCGCAAAATTTCTTCCAGCCAGAGCCAGAGCCCACTCTCGCCTCCCACACTCTGCTGTCCGGACAAGAGCTGGAGCTGCGGCTCGTTGGGCACAATCCATTGTGGGTAGGTCATCACTTACTGCCCGTTTCCTGTCATCACTGCTCTGTGGATATCGCAGTACCCCAATGGCTTGGCCTTTGTCAACGGTAACCTTTGATCGTCCCTGGGTTTGCTATCATCATCTTGTTGACCATCATCAGGCTCTCGAAGAAGGCGACCGTTTCTACTGTCGCGAATGAGATCATCAGTAAATTGCATTGCGACCATAGCATGATATTTTCAAACGCGGGCGGTCGTTGACTTCCACACTCGTCGGTTACCAACGGCCCATCAACGTCGCTGATCCTACATGGCCGGCCAACGAACCACCATCGGATCAGCCGTAGCAGGAGGCGCTGGACTGAAAGCTAACAGCCGCTCTTCCAGGGACATCTCCTTTGGAACGCAGGAAGAACAATCTCCGATTATCTCGAGGAGCATGCACCTGCTTTGCTCAGAGGTCGAAATGTCTTGGAGCTAGGAGCGGGAGCAGGTCTACCAGGCATCGTCAGTGCCATCAAAGGGGCGTCGACCGTTGTGGTGACTGACTATCCGGATGCCGAACTCATCGAAAACATCGCTCACAACATCAACACCTGCAATGAAATCGTGGACAAATCAAAAGTCATCGCAACTGTGCTTCTTACCCTGCCCGAACTTTGTTTTGATGTTCCTAATCACCGTGCAGGGCCATCTCTGGGGAGCCTCTGTCGAAGATCTAGTAGCATTCCTACCAGAAGAGACCAGATCAAAAAGATTCCAGACTGTCATTCTGGCAGATCTATTATTCAATCACTCGGAACATGCTAAATTGATCAAGAGCATCCAGCAAACCCTCCAGCAAGATCCAAATGCCTGCGCGCTGGTTTTCTTCACGCCATATCGCCCGTGGCTTCTCGAGAAAGACCTTGCCTTCTTTGACCTTGCCCGAACCCATCAATTTCACGTCGAACGGGTTTTCGAAAAAGTCATGGACAAAGTGCTTTTCGAAAACGATCCGGGGGTCTGTCTTCACTTCGTTTCTATTTTGGCACCGCTGACATTCTGAAAGGACGAATTACTTAGGCGCACTGTCTTTGGCTACGAATTAAGATGGGCAAGAACATGATGACCATCGATCAATCCAGCGAAGATCTACCTTGGTATACCCGCACGCTCAACTTACGGCGTCGTGGAGTTGGGTACAAAGTTAACTTTACTCGGGCATTTCTGTACCACCAATCCGTCTTGCGCAGCCACGAATCCGTAATGTCAAAGCCTGCTGTCTCCATAAGGCAACGAAAGTATTGTCAGTCCGTTGCACTGACGACGTGCTCGATAAGGTACTGGGTATATCATCGAACCCATTGTGCCAGTGTATTTATAGCCGGCCCTTCCCCGGATACTTTACGGCTAAATCCGACGATCTTCAACGAATGAAAGAGAAGAAGAAAGTATACTGTGGTACAATGTATCCTCACAAAGAATCAATCAACCCTCGTAGCGCATCCCCCGTCGCCACGATCTTCAAAACGGCCAAGGGTTTGCCGCCCCCACGTTTGATCTATCGTCTATATTCCATCACTATCCGAGCTTGCCAAACTACTGTGCGACGGTACAACCGGGGAAGAATCTAATTATTATCCCCTTGAAAGTTGCAGCCAACTCCTACGGAGCTGCAACTACACGTGAGTCGTGCCGCTGCTTAGCTTTTGCGGCACTCGTACCGAGTTCCAGGGTAATATCGACACAACGTTGGCATAGTCATGTGGCAATCATTTCAAGCACTCTTTGCCACACAATCATGATAAGATCCTTGGTAACTTGTGTACGGAAACGTTGAATGGACACAATCCATACTTGCCAGCCTTGTCCGGCAGAGCGCTAGATAGGTGCCGGGTGCCTTCTTTTGGGGTCCGTGTCCCTCAGGCCTTGCCGGAACCGGAGCCAAGCCCCGACTCGCCCATTCCACAGTGCCTAACGCGCTTGCAAATTGGAGATCCGTTGGTAAAAGTACGCTTACGCCCCGATTGCGCATCCCGCGTTCGGCTCTGCCCTGCAGCTTTTTCTAGTTAGCATTCGAGTGCAGAGCTAACCCACACCTCCCACTGCATGTACATAAGCAACTGGGAGATACGGAATACAACCCGCGGACATCGCTGTTTGATATTTTTGAATGTCAAAGTCGTGGCCACCGTTTCGATTTTCATTTTGCATCCTTCTCTACGATGCAAAGCTATAACCAAAACCGATGTCAACAATAATCCTTGGGCCTCTCAAGTCCAGTCGGAGAGTGACGGGATTTGGCTACTATTAGTAAGAAGTACCTGTTGTTTGACGATTTACTAACTGACTCGAATAAAATTGGCACGGGGAGACGGTTGAAAGGCACTCCGCAGTTGACAGATGTTTAACAGCTGTCAGTTTCGACATCCTCCACACGTCCACCGATTCTACTGGTCGCGCGCCCGCTGAATAACCACAATTCCACTGTCGAAAGACAAGAAGTCTAGAGTGGATCGACTATGAGCCTGGATGCGCTTAAGCTCGCAACGGGGGAGAAAAGTTCGAAATGATGAATAGTAGTGGAGTAATGGGATAATGCTTACCAAAGACCACATTCGATAATTACCCCTCGCCAGCAAGTGGAACAATTTTCTGTCGGATAGAGCAGGACGGCGTTGGATAACGATGGAGAAGTCCGTCGTCGATATCGAAAGGGGATGATTCAATAGTCAGCTCGACCACCAATGGATAATCCAATCCTTGAAGGGGAACAGTAACGTTCGATAAACCATTCACCTACCTCAACAGGGATTGAACAACCGCTCTCTGCATCCAAGAAGACACCTTTCAATAGTCAGCATTTGGAAAACCCCAGGCGAAGAGATGCAAACGTTCAATAGTACCTTTCCACATTTTCGACGGGGAAAAGAATACCTATGCCATCACGATTGGAGAGGTCAACGCGTGATCGTCACGACGCCTTGAGAATATCAAACGCGGTATCTTTCGTTTCCAAGAAGAAAGAGGAGAAGGGACGTCCAATACCCGATCTCGCAAACCCGCGTCGAACCAAAGACTACGCCATCAAGACGCTTTACCACACCCACTATCAGCGACGGTGAGGACATGACTAGCACTCGTCATTTTCGAGATTCGATAAGGTGCGATGTGGGGGGATCCTGTGATGGGTTTGAATGGACACTTGTAATGGATACTGTACGAGAAGAAGATTGGGAGAGGAAATCGAGTTACGCTGGGGGGGTTTTCTTTGGTTGTTACGCCCTCCTCTCCTCTCCTTCCCCCTCCCATCCCCACTTCCCGACTCCTACTCTCCCAATCTCCCTTCCGCCATTCACAGTAATCTCAGTCGCGCAGGATCCATGGTACACCATGAGTGCTCCCCCAAGCCGGCTCCTTTTTTCCACACATAAACAACAGACATAGCTAGCTAGATTCTATAAGATATAGATACTTGGTTTCTAAAATGTAGCTCAGCCAGGTTGCTCCTTGATGGATGGAAGATGGTTATCCGAAATATCCATCTAGTAAGAGTTTATGCAGCAAAGCTTGGAGAGAAAAATCTACACAAATGCATTCCGGATCTATGAATGGCTTCGATGACAGTATCGAGCTCTTTTCTCCAGTTTATACGGATACCCCATCAATGATACGAGTCGGAAACTCGACGAATCTCAGCCGTGTTCTTGGACGTCAGCAGCGTGTGGAGAGATTTGTGGCTTTCGGCGAGGAAGATGGGTGGCAAGCTGTGAGTCCTTCTTTGAGGATAAGATGAGATGGGATGAGGTGGGAAAGGGAATGATGGTGTACGTGGGTCACTCCGGGAGAGAGCGAAGTGTCAGTTGCAAAGTGAGCTGCTCCTAGAGATGGAGGGCTCCCAAAGCCCATTCTATCATCAACTGGCTATTCATGTTTCACATCTACCTAGTCTTATCATGAAGCCATAGACCCTTCGCCGCCGAGTAATGCTCACCTTCCAGCTCTAGAGCTTTAGTACCTCGCCTTCAAAACCGTCGACGTGCATAAAGTTTGCCTTCAGTGGCGTGACGCTGTCATTGTTAGCAAGTATACCGCAAATCGATGAGGTGAAAGCACGGCATACCTGATATGCCCCTCTTTCACGGCCCAGCCGTCATTGCCAGGGGACGATTGCTCAACACTGTCGTAGACGTCCTTGAACCTGGGCGACCATCTGAAGTGCTTATGCGTGTAGCGCACGTGGCTGGGCTTGCCATTCGTCTCCTCCTTGCCTGTCAAATTGGGCTTCAGTCCGCCGCTGGAAGACTCCGCTCTTCGGATCTTCGCCTCGGCTTCAGCAGGATCCGCATCCTCATCTTCGGCGACCTCAATCTCTGTGAAGCAGCTGCCGGCCTTCCATTCGTTTTGCAACATGTGCGTATACACTACTTTTGTCTTCTCCACTCCTTCCAGTAGCGGGGTATTTATGGTGTAAACCTGCACGCCCTTTTGCCAGTTCTTTGCCAAATGCTCTATAACCTTGACGCTGACCCTGGACGCGGCAGCAATGACCAAGGGGTCATGATTCCGATCGAAGAATGCGTAAGACAAAGCTATGGATTTGAAGCCACAGACAGCCGCTTCCAGAGCGCCTCCAAGTGTACCAGACGACAGTGCAAATACGGCTGTGGTGTTTCTGCCGTAATTCGGACCTGAAATGACCAAGTCGATCGGTCCTCTTGCTTCAAAGTAGTGGTAGAGCCCGATTTGGATACAGCTAGCTGGCGTTGAGTCAACCAATATCCATTCCTCGTCGTCAGCATGTTGTGGCAATGGACGTGTGGTCGTGGTTCCTTGGTCGTTCGATTCAACAGAAACATTGGCTGGGTCGGAGGCAGTTGACGGTGGTGGCGGCCGATAGTATGTGGGCTTTATGCTTTGGCCTACAATATGGGCTTTGCCAATCCAACTTCGTTGGGTATGCGGGATGCAGACGGAGACGACGTGACCGTGAGACTGGAGGGTGCGGACGAGGGAGAGGATGTATGGCGAGGAATTGGTCGATGGAGGACCATCATCATTGGTGAGCTAGAAGTGTGTCAATTGGTAGTTCATGTGGTACACGAGGTCAGCTGTAATGAGTTTGGACATTGCTGTATGTACTTACGAGAATATGCATTGTAGCTGTCGATGCAAAGAGGGTGCGGGTCAGTTAGCAGAGTGTAAAGAAGATTTTGAAGAACGCAGCTCGAAGCAGGCGGTTATAGTAGGCAGAAGTAGCAAACTCTCCACTCCAATTTCACCAGGTGACACGACTCTGAGGTGGCTCTTGTGGTTTGCTAGAGAAGAAGCATGACATAGGAAGTGGCAGTACCTAACATATGCTGTTGCGCGATCCTGGCAACTACCTGGTACGAAGCGAGAGACAGTCACTCTACCTGGGAGAACTTTTACCAGACAGCATCTGCGAGAGCGGCTCATCTATGGACGGGTCCCCATCGCCAATGGCTAGCCTGTCGTCAACATCTGTTTCCAATAGAGTGGTGTTGGCAAGCACGCTATAATTAGTCATCGACGAAGCAAGCGTGCGGAGAAAATGCATATCTGATCAGTATGAAGTGTGTGGAGACGAGATGTAGGTTACAGAGAGGTTGGCATCACTTCGCTTGTTGCTTATTCTCCGTACAATTGAAACCTATCATGAGAGAGAGTCACCTACTGTGTACATTCCGCATTCCCGAGACACTGCTGATTTCTTTTATGCAGTGTCATAACCTCGCCCACCCGACGTCCAAGTTCGAACTTATTCTCCTTGCCGTTCAAAGAGATGGCCTATCTGCTGGTGGAAGAGATAGATTTCGCGCTGGGACAAACCTTGATCGATGCCCAAAAGATTCACCACAGATGTCAAAGATACTGATGGATTTCGAGATTGTGAGACTGCGCTTGGATCTCTCCTTTCCGCAGTCGAGTCTTTAATTCTACCTTGCGCAAAGGCCTGAATGAAATACAAACGTTCACTCTCTAAGGTGCTAGGGTTGCCCTGCCTCGTAGCTCAACTTCAAGGTATGGTGCAGTACCGACACCTGCCACAGTACCTGGACGCCGTATGCACGGCCTATTGCAAGGATATTCCCATTCCACTGCGGCGCCCCTTTCGGAAGTCTCCAGCCTGGAAACTCTTCTGCTCGATGGATTTGCTCAACCACAAGCAAGATTCTTCACGCAGGACGAGGTGGACCAGGAGTTCCATAGAATGGAGGCCGAGACTTCTATGTCGAACATGACTTTCGCCTCCACCTAGCGGCATACAAGAAGAACATATTCGACATCACTTCGAATCCATTAGAGTTTGCTAGTGACAAGGTGAGGAAACAAATATCCTTGATCACATCGACATCTCTACTAGCAGCGTACTCGAGCTCAAAATTGACACAGTTCGTAAAAAGGCTGGGCCGGCACGAGGGACAATCGTGATGCTCCAATAAGTGATAATGAAGCTGGAGGCCAGGGGAGATGGTGGTGAAGAGGAATTTCGCAGCATTTATAAGAACAAGACCATTCAAAGCTCAGTCTCACGATGTATGTTCTATTTTTAAAACCCTGCTTTTCCGTTCAGGGAGGACCGACTGCCGAGCAGAACGTCGCGATTTCGAGGTCGAGGCTGAGAATGACATTCGGGATCCGGCACCCCATGTCTATGTTTTGTTATTCGCAGGTCTTACAATCCGAAAGCCGAAGCGCGAGTCCTCGACCATGTTTGTGAAAGGAGGGCGAAACGAAGTGGAACTTTCCGCTGACATGCGGCTCGGGACGGCGAGATAATGTGGTCGGGTGTCTTTTCCGGCACTGCGGTCGTGCCCGTGCTATGGTGTTTAGTTGATGATGGAGCTGTTGGTGGTTCGGACAATAATTTGAGGTGCACAGGGTTGACCTAGAACTACCCTTGCCCCTCTTTCTGCATCTTCCAGTCGAGACAACAACCACTGCATCTTCAGCCAATGCTTCACAAGTTCCTGCGCCAAAACTCGAGAGAAGCAAAAAGCACCACTCTCAATCACCAAGGCTAACACGAAGCTAATTATGGACAATACCTACGTTGCTCAGGCACCCAGGACCCGCTCACTTCGAAGTCCCGACGGATCCCCGCACCGCGGCCGCCATTGAGCTCCCATGTATGGGAGTATATAGTCAGGATGACCATACTCTGTTGTCGAAGTGCTCCTCCCTTCTACCACAACTGCTTCTCCCTATACCACTGACCTCCTTAGTCCAAGCCTCACCAAGCCAACGTAAGTCTATGCAAGCCCCTGAAGATCTCACTGCATGCACGCTGACAGTCTAACACTGGCTGGCACCATGTTGTTGGGAACGCACAAAACCAAGGCTGACTGCTGAAATTCAGATCCAGAATCTTACACTGTTATCCATCCTCCCCGTCCCGACACAACAAATCAGTCTTCCAGAATGGCATCTGTAGTCACTGTCCCTTCAGCATCCCTCCATGGCAAAGTCGCCCTCATCACTGGTGCCGGCCGTGGTATCGGCCGTGGCTGTGCAATCGAGCTTGGAAAGCGTGGCTGCTCCGTCATCGTAAACTACGTTTCGTCCCAGGGCCCAGCTGAGGAAGTCTGTAAGATCATTCAAGACTTCGGCAACGGTGCAAAGGCTGTCTCCATCCAAGCCGATGTCTCCAAAGTCTCCGAGATCAGACGCCTGTTCGCAGAGGCTAAAGCCGCCTTCGGAAAAATCGACATCGTCATGTCCAACTCTGGAACCGAGTCTTGGGATAAGACGGAGGAGATCACAGAAGAGAAATACGACCATGTCTTCAACTTGAACACGAGGGCGCAATTCTTCGTTGGCCAGGAGGCATACAAGACTATCGAGAACAACGGACGTATCATTCTCATGTCATCGATTGCTGCTGGTCTTTTGGGCGTCAAGGACCACGCTCTTTACAATGCTTCCAAGATGGCTGTCATTGGCTTCATCAAGGCTTTCGCTACGGACTTTGGAAAGAGGGGTATCACTGTCAATGGTGTTGCACCCGGTGGCATCAAATCTGATATGTTCACCCAGAATGCTTGGCATTACATTCCAGGTGGTACCCCTGATTTCCCT
The DNA here is from genome assembly GCA_003689335.1 of Venturia asperata. Classification (NCBI taxonomy): domain Eukaryota; kingdom Fungi; phylum Ascomycota; class Dothideomycetes; order Venturiales; family Venturiaceae; genus Venturia; species Venturia asperata. The sequence continues at coordinate 901,200 of QWWL01000012.1, forward strand.
GCTGCCGAAATCGAGAAGATGATGGCTGAGAATTGCCCGCTTGGACGATGTGCGCTGCCTGAGGATGTCGCGAGGGTGGTTGCCTTCCTTGCTTCTGAGGATGCTGGATGGGTTAACGGTAAGCCCAACCCTATCCCTGATAGTCTGTCGGATGCTAATTGTGGACATAGGCCAAGTCCTCACCATCTCTGGTGGTTCTTCCCAGTAAATGTGCTGCGTTGTCTTGTTGGCTGCTTCATATCTCAAGGTGCATGGTCGGGTGGACAGTTCGGTCTGGCTTGGTTAGAAGGCTCATGTGGGTAAAATGATGAATATCAATGGCCGTATGGATGATGGTGGGACTAGAATGAATGTCTCGAACGAATGTCTCCTTTGAAATTCAGACAAGGAATACTGGCGTGGGAAGACAGCTTTCTTCTCCAGTGTTTTTTGCCGCTTCTTGACAGTAGCTTTACGAGGCTTCTATGGCAACCGGCTTTCAGTTGGTATGACTTGTGCATGTAATCATTAGTTTTTCAGAAGATGTCCAGCAGTGATTTATAAGTCCATGAATGATTGATTTTAACAACACCAAGGCACGACAGAGCAGGAAGACAGGCGTGAACATCCATGAGCCAACTAACAAGACCATATCGAGACAAGGCTTAATTAGTCAGGGATACGAGAAGAGAAGATGCAACCTTCTGGGTTGGTTGTTGTATGGCGCCGTCAGCCGGGGAGGCAAAAGGTTCCATGCAGGTGGAGATGGGTGAAGACGTGCACGGGAGCAGCGACGCACTGCAGGTTTAGTACAGCCATCCTTATCTCCGCTTAGGGAGGATGGAGAGATCATCACCTTGGCCCAGAGAACCTCCTCACCTCCTCACCTGCACTCAACACCACCACCTCCTGCCACCAGTGACCACCAAGGCACAGCTACTATATACACACTACCGATGAGACCACTCCTCCTACCTAGGTACGGGATGGCCCGATCTTGCAAGCATGTCTCGATCGATCGTTGAGGTCATTCAGTTGCCTCCAGGCCAGCGATCCCGTAACCCTCCGGTGTGGCCTACACGGTTTTTTCGACGATTCATAGTCGTGTGCTTAGAAGCATGAATAAGCATGATTGGGCCTTTTCGTCGAGGTCCTATGTAACCCGGCCGGTCAAGATCCGTCTTCGAAACTTTCTCGACCCGACTTATCGACACCCTTCGCCTCCTCGCCCTTTTTGTCTAGGTAGCCTCACTGCAGACATCCTACACTGCTGTTCTTCCCTCTTCAACCGTTTACACGCTTCTCTCCTCCGAGTCCTTTGTCGTTCTGGAAGCATTTGGTACTCGTATCCGAAGTCGGAGGCTCTCACGCGACTTTTGCAAATTGAGAAATTTCCCGCGTGTCGGCGCAAATCAACCCTTCACTGCGGCTGAGCGATTTAGGTTCAAGACACCGTCCGGTACAGTTTCTTGACCTTCGCCATCGTGTTAATACCTCCCACTCCATATCGAATCCAACCTCCCTCTATCAGAATGATACCATCGATTCCCCGACTCAGCGACTATGACGTCTCCGCCATCCATGGCTTCCTCCCAACCGAACCGCCGTGCGATCACCTTTCCGACCCGTACTACACCTGCTGGGAGGTCATAATTAAGAATCTGCAGAGCTTGATTTTGACGCGACGACTACGGAAGGTTATCGACGATCTTCCAGTACTCGACACGTACTTTCTCACCACAGAGGCAGAATGGCGGCGCGCATATTCGATATTGGGCTTCATGACCCACTCCTATGTTTGGGGAGGTGATAGCCCTCTTGAGAGAGTACCACCAGGCATATCCATACCACTACTGAGCGCCTGCGAGCATCTCGAGCTGCCGCCAGTGGCGACTTACGCCGGACTCGTGCTGTGGAACTGGAGGCCTCTTGTATCCCACGAACCCATTGACAACCTGGAGAACATTTTCACACTTCATACTCTAACTGGCTCGCTGGACGAGTCGTGGTTCTATCTCGTGTCTGCCGCAATTGAGGCGCGAGGCGCTCCCATCATACCACTCATGCTCGATGCGGTTGCAGCAGCACGATACAACGACAGCGAAATGGTCACAGAACGACTACGAAGCTTTGCGGAACGGCTGGATGAGTTGGGAAGTTTGCTGACTCGAATGTATGAGAACTGTGACCCCCATATTTTCTACCACCGCATTCGACCTGTACTAGCAGGAAGCAAGAACATGGCTGATGCCGGGTTGCCCAATGGACTCCTCTTCGACACTGGGTCTCATGACGACCGCCACGTCCAATTTTCCGGCGGCTCAAATGCTCAATCGAGCATCATTCAGTTCTTCGACATTATACTGGGAATCGAGCATCGGCCGACTGGGGACAGAGGAACAGATTCTTCGGCGTCTGAATCGGAGGGAGTTCGGGCACCGCCGGGCGCACCATCCCACAACTTCATCCTCGAGATGCGAAAGTACATGCCTGGACCACACCGTCGTTTCCTTGAGCAAATTGAGCGCGTCGCAAACATTCGACAGTACGTCAGCCAGAACCGAGATAACCGCGCTCTGACGGGAGCATTCGATGCCTGTCTTGCCATGCTCCGAGCGTTCCGTGATAAGCACATTCAGATGGTATCGAGGTACATTATCGTCAAGAGCAGGGAATCAAGGTCACACTCGAGGTCAATATCGCCGCAACAGCAGCACCTCTCCTCTCATCCAAAGAAAGTCAACCTCGCCTCCGCGTCTGCAAACTCCGCCTCGACCTCGACGACACCGAAGAAACTTCGTGGGACGGGCGGGACAGCGCTCATTCCTTTCCTCAAGCAGGCCAGAGACGAGACTGGTGAGCCCGCGATTGATGCATGGGCTAGAAGGTTATTGAACAACGGACCCGGCCCGGCTGAACAGGCATTCACGGACGCATCATTGCCCGAGATGGAGAGGGCCAAGGGTGCAAGACTGACGAAGATGGGCGAGCATGCTTCTGGTGAAATGGAAATTGTGGGTCTGGCTGGGGTTTGGAGTGTTGACGATAGTGAGGGTGGGATCTGTCATTGGTAACGCGGTATTTGGGTCTGCGGCTCGACAGGAGTTGAGGGTAGGAAGGTATATTTGCGAGGCTACACTAAAAGTCACCTGTTAGCACGGCATGGCGTGGCGCTGGGGTATATTACGAACAATCACGTTCCTATTTTTGCGACTATGGAAAGGCTCCCTCGCGGCGGGGAAATGGAATGGCGGAAAAATCAGTTCATGTGTATATATGTATGTAGGTTATGAGCATCTTGATGCGGAGACGCGATCCCGAAAACTTTTCACTCTGTCCTCTATCTCTCTCTCGTCCCCGTGCGCCAGCATCTGGAACTGTACAGAAGTCGATTGTAAAGTGGCCGAGTGGATATCTCAGATGGATATAAAAGACTTGTATACAACGACCCTACCAACGAAGAATAGGTCTACGTCGAAACTTGTATCTCGAGACTTGCTGATGTAGTAAGGGTGGAATTGGTAGGTAACCCTTTCTACACGAGATTTTGTAGAGTACTTTTCCACATGCCTTTGCTCACGTGGTAAAATACCATTTGATACTTGCGCAGGTGGTCGTTTCATTCTGTCCGTCTGTAAGTCGTGGTTTTGCAAGGTCTTGTCCTGCTGATTGTGAGAATGGAAATGGGGAGTGGGTGACGACTAGTCTCGTTATATGGGCTAGTTGATGGGATTGTCGTTCTGATGGTTCTGCGGTGAGTAGTGAGAGCAGGTTAGGCGCGAGATGGGCGGGGATGTGCATGAGAGAGATTATGTGATGGGAAGGTGAGTTGTTCTTGCTTGTTTGGTAGGTTGTTTGTGGGAAGGAATGCTGGAGTAGGACATGTAAAAGAAGGGAAGGGAAGAGAAGGGAAGGGAAGAGAAGAGAAGAAGAGTTTTGGAGAATTAAGAAGAAGTTTAGGAGCGTGTAGGACGAGGTTCAGCGACTTCCCTAATCCAAAAAACTTGACGGTTTGGAAGATCTCCGGGCTAGAGGTTGATTTGAGCGATCGGGATTAATACATGTCCCAGTACGTCAGTGCATGGGGCGGTACATTTTGGCAATGCATGTATAGCTGGAGTACTTAGCCGGGATTGATTGGGATTCGATAGGTACCTAGTCAAGGATAGGTCAGGATGAGGTGGACGCGCTTGCCTTCTGCTCACTGACCTGGCGGGGAACGAGATGTAAAGTGGGTTTGAGACTTGAAGCTCACATTTCGTCCCTACTGAGCTTCGTCGACTTGGGTGCCTTTTCCCACGTCTCATTGTAGGCCAGTCTGTTGAGAGGGTACATGGTAAAGAACGTGTAATCGTGCTTGAAAAACGCAGCCGTACTACAGAGGTCTGTCTTCATGTTGATCTTCCCACCCTAACCGCATTCTGGTCACCCAACCCGAGTCTCAAATTCCGTTGTGGACGGGACAGCGTAAACGGAACGGAGCGATCCTGCTTCATTTCTCTTGCTCCCTGGAAAAGTGCTTAGTTATGGATGTTGTTGAATCTATCAGGTGAGAGAGACTAGACCTACCAGGAATGTTTTCAAAACCCAGGTCGTGGAGATCCCGGTCGACTGCGAGATCTATTTCGTGTAGAGCTCTGCTGGCGGCGTGAAGTCCTGGACGGACGTGACTGAGAACAACCCATCCGACGTGTGTGTCTGGTCCTTTCTAATGATGGCTCAATATTTGTGGGTCAAGGGCAGAGAGGATTTGGCAAGAATGTGCTCGAGCTTTTGAACAGAGAAGGCTATAGCTCATATGATCGACTGGGTGAGATAGATAAGCCCATACCGGTGCGTTCTTGTTGCGTCTGGCACTGCCTCGAAAATGAGGCCGAGCCAAAAATGGAAGCCCAGAATATATCTCGTGCATGCAGCTGGGAAGAGCCAAGACCAATCACAAGTGAAGCATGACCGCTCTCAGCTGCGCCATGTTGACCCCTCGCAACACAGCCTTTTCCAGCCCAGCCAGCAACTACATCCCGTAAACAACCCCCTCTTTACACTTCGACATTCAACCATGGAGCTGGATCGCCTACTCTATGACCAAGCCCTGTCAAGCTTTGCCCAACAAACGTCCATACAACTATACGGGTTCGACGTCTGGGTACTAGTGAGTTGATAACTTTTCCCATCAAGATCAGAGCTAATTGAGAAGGACCCTACCCCGATTTTCCGGAATGAGCCCATTCACTCTGGGGAGCTTTCACATTGGCTGGGAGAAATCTCGGCCTTCAGAGAACCACAAGGAGTTCAGGGCAGAATGGTCAAACCCCGCTTCCGTGTGATATACCAGAAATGGTCGCCTAATGGCGAAGTGGCCGGGAGTGGTTGGTTGCCCATGACGAAAGGAAATTTTAACCTTATGGTTGAAGCTTTGAATCTCCCTCGTTGCTTTTTGTACGACTTCTCGAGTCGGAAAGGCATACCGCTACGGCTAAAGACGTACGGGTCGCAGAATTTAATAAGTAAGTTTGGAGATGATCATACAGGTTCAACACTGACCGGATACAGGCTTGATATGGCAGAGCCCGCCGCTGGATAACGCTTTCATGACAATGGCGATAAATTTTAGCCAGATCCATAACAAGACGTGTGCGTATCTTGGTTTCCAACGCAACGCGGATGGTTCTCAAAGTCCTGGCGAACAGTTGCTTGACCTATTGCAGGGGTTAGTTAGCAAGGCTGGAGATCCTATGCTATTGCCGGCATTGGCGTCGGGAATATGGACAGAGTATTTTCGAGAAAAGAACTTTGTAAGCGCCATAAAACTGAGAGAGATACAGGAAGACATCGGACTGATGGGACCGTACCTTGGGAATCCACTCGGCAAAGCAGAACGTATGGTCAGCCAACCAGCGGAATTTGAAAAAGTTCACAGCAAAATTGTCCTCCAGCATGGATACTTGATCAATGGGATGTCTGAATTCATTACGGACTTGTTCCCTTCCACGATCGCCGCGTTCAAAGCTTTACGGGCTTTTCGATTCCCGGCGCCGCCCAATGGACAATCGCATTCGATTTACAGACAGCAGGCGCTAGTTATTCACGAGGAGCTCGGCGAATATGTCGGCCACATGCAGATCAGAGCAAGATCCGAACTCCAACATCGTGATCGGATGTTGGACATGCGCTGACCACTTGTAGATAGACAGTCAGTCTTTTCTCTAGGCGAAACGTAATCTGACTTGCTATAGCTGTATAGCCTCATGCAACAGCAAGTTGCAAGAGAGACCAAACGGGATTCCTCCGCCATGAAGAGTATCTCTCTATTGACCATGATTTTCCTACCAGCAACAGCTGTCGCTGTGAGTGTTTCCCGAAACATTGGCTTTCCAAGCTGACGAAGGAGACTGTCATAAGTCCATTTGTGATACTCGAAGACAACGGAATGAGCATATCCATGGCCCCTGAATTTGCCAATTTCTGGAAGATTGCAGCTCCATTGACGTTTTTGGTTCTTTCGAGTTGGATTGTATGGTTGCAAAGAGCTGAAGTCAGAAATTTCTTCAAAGGTTGAAGATTATTACCTGCTTTGAAAGAGGAAAAGGAGTCGTCCACTAAGAAGAGCAGAGCATGAGATGTGGGTGCGTAAATTTGTACCGTTGATGTAGTCCTGAAATAAACAGGAGAACGGTGATGAGTTTTACTTAGTACTTGGCGTGGGTTAGGTGTGAAGGCAAACCACCCGAGACCTCCAAGTCTCGCTCCCTCACTACTTTCGTACCCCCTTCTCTAGAAATCGCCATTTTCTCTTTGTGATTCTCTGTGAGAACAGCCTGGATAATCCTGAAGCAGAGCTTGAGCTGATGTCCACCCGTGTCGCTTCGTTCCGATACTGGCCTCCCGGTCTTTCCCTTCCAACCTCCGCGTTCCCGTCCCGCCCTCCAACCCGAAATCAAAGTCTGAAACCCGGAGATAAAGTCGTGGTCGTGGCCTCCTAGAAACACACGCAATAGATGGGAGGGAGACGGACAATAGATGGGGTAAGGCATAGTGCCGACTCCCAAAGCTGTCGAGAAGGATGAAGCTTGACTCGCCGAAAAAATAACCAACGATTGTCAGGGTGCCAGCTTATTAGCTCCACCAAACGGCAGGAAGCCGGGTACGGCAGAACTCCACGAGTGGACCAAACACGCCCCCGGAGTGAATTCATGACAGGGCTGAAACATCTCTGGCCCGAATGTCGTGAGTGAGAGGAAAGGATGCCGAGAAAATGTGGCTCGAGCCTCAAAGACTGATCGCCGTTTGGACCATTGGCCACTGGCCAGCCTCAGCACGAAGGACCTCAATGGTACAGACTGTCTCCTCCCTAGTGGCAACCCGGATTGTTTCCTTGCCATATTCGCGCTTTGCTGCAGGATATTCTTAATCTGGGAGTTCCCGCCCGTACCCCCTGAGTGCACCAACAGCCGTACCCACCTTACCCGGCCTGTCATTGGCGGTCGAGTTGAGGAAAAAAAGCGATAGATTCGAGGATGATGTTTCAAGAATCCTTTGTGGCGGCACGGTATGTCGTCGAGCGGGTTGTTTCTCCGAGAGAGCACAGCGAGGATAAGACCAGATGGAGTAAGTGTATCATCGCTGAAACCATACGCTTGAGATGAGATGATTGAACCATTACGACAGGGTCAAGATGACGCGGCGACGGCACGCGAGTTGGATAGGACTACGTGATTTTGAGACCCATAGTGGATCGACCGAGCATGCGCCACAAGTTTCATCTCGACAAAGCCCACCCAAAATATCCACGCTCTCCACATTCATCTGAATCATGAGTTGGAAAAGAAAATGCAAAGGACTCCATCACTTCCCTGCACACTGCAGACCATGCCTGCCTTTAAAAAACCTGGCTTGGCCCCAAGACCTTCCAAGACTTCGTGCTTCCCCCAGCATTACTGTCCTTGCGCAAACATGGCTGTCCTTACTGCAGCTTCACGACATATTGACAACTACTGATACGATGAGATCATGGCCTGCGCTCATGGCAGTTCACAGTGAGCTCACGCCAAACTCCATACTACTCGAGTCTGAAAACCTTTTCTTGCAAATCGTCTCCTTGGCTCATGATAACCTCAAGCCTTTTTGCCAAGCTGATGCCGATAATTAGACCTTGCGAACCGGTCGAGTGCATGTAGCCGATCCGCACCTTGCCACCCACTCCGTACACTCAACTCAAAAAGCAAGCTCAGACGAGCGCAACGCATACCTCTGGGCGCTTTTCATTGCGAAGGAAATGTGATCGCCAATAGCAAGTTCGAGACTCAATCCTCGACAATTTCGGGCTGATCCATTTGTGGTACTTATGTCTACTTCGCCAACTGTGACCAGACGCCCAAATCATATCCTTCAATATATATAGCGCCAGATCTTTCCTCCACTCCAACTACATCACAATCATTCCAATCCAACTTTCTTGTCTCTCACTTTTCGAAAATCAAATCGCTGGACCGATTTTAACTTCATTCTCAAATTTTATCCCCATCAACATGTTGTTCTCCAACCTTGCCCTAGTAGCTTTTACTGTTGCCGCCGGTGTCGAGGCTGCCAAAAAGTCTACCAAGACCACCAAGAGCAGTACTCCAAAGACTACCGCTCCTGCATCAACTGCTACTGCTAAAGCAGGCAGCAGCGGAGGCAGCAGCGGAGGCTTGAAGACTGTCTTGCCAGCAGCATCTGGCACTTCCTTGCTCAGTGCTGCCCAGACTGTTGCAGCTGGTGCCTCTTTCGACGGCAAGGGCTTCATGTTCGATCGTTCCAGTTAGTCGAATGAAGTGCCGACTCACAAGTCAACAAACGCTTACTATCATTCCAGGCAACACTTGCAGCGGTCAAGCCGAGGGAGGAGCCAGCGATGGTGTCTTCGTTGTTCAGTCCGGCGGTACTCTTTCCAACGTCATCATAGGACCAAACAATGGCGAGGGTGTCCACTGCATGGGTCCCTGCACTCTTAACAATGTCTGGTGGAAGGACGTCTGTGAGGACGCTCTTACCCTCAAGCAAACCTCCGGTACTACCTACATCAATGGCGGTGGTGCTTTCGGCGCCGAGGACAAGGTCATCCAGCACAACGGTGGTGGATCCGTCGTGGTCAAGGATTTCTACGTAAGTATATGTCCTCGTTCGCTTGGCAGAAACACCTTACTGACCACACCACAGGGCGAGAACGTCGGCAAACTATACCGTTCATGTGGTAACTGCAAAACCCAATACGCCCGCAAATCCTCCTTCGACAACATCAAAGTCACTGGTGCCAAGATCATCGTCGGTATCAACGGTAACCTCGGCGGTAAGTTTATCCATCCCCCATCCCATCCTTTCCCAATTGTTCGGCTCGCTGACTCGGAGGGTACAGACGTCTCGACCATCTCCAACTCTTGCGTCTTGGGTGGCGCCATCGTCTGCGATTTGTTCAAGGGTACCTCGAACAACAGCGAGGAGCCAACCCAGACCGCCAGTGTTCCCGATGGAAAGACCTGCTCCACCAACGCTGTTCTCACCAGCGGATGTTAAACGGTGGTTTCCTCGCTTGCTTTGATGCGATGCTGGTGTTTATAAAATAATGGTCGCTGATAATGATGCATGGGTTTACGCCCCCCTCTAAACGTGCTGGTCTTTGCCGCCGTAAACATGTACATATGCTTCTTGTGTTGGTGGGATATTGGATGGATAGTTGTGGAGACTTTGTTGTTGCAAGATACTTTTGGAAGAGAGTGTTTAGTGGCCAACTTTGTCGAATGTGAATAGTCTTTTTGACTCGATTGTTTGGATCTATCTGGGATCTGTGTGACTGTGACTCTACGACACATCGGAGGCCACCTCTCCGACGTTGGCCCTTCTCTTCTTCGTGAATATTTCGAAAAGGAAAGAAGGAGAAGGCTAGTGATGATGACAGCTCGATCTTTGGAATAAGATCTTACCTCGTCCTTTGTCTTACTACGCGCTACATCCCCACCTCGAACCTCTGTCCTCTTCGTGGATGCGAAATATCAGCTGGCCATTGCATTGGTGTTTATGGACTCGAGCGTATCTCCTTCTTCACTGAATAGGAATTATATCATGATACCTATGATCAATATTTATGCAGCGATATAAAAGTCCCATACTGCCCCTTTCCCCATCTCGCCCTACCCTATTCACCTATTCCCCCATCACCCCAGTTAGCAAGTAAACATGTCGAAATCAGAATATCTAGGGATATGATAGCGACATCAATNCTTGCTCACACGCGACGCGGAATCCCACATCTCTCCAAATTTTCGAAAAAAGCAAAAGAAGATGGCTCAGATGGGGCAAGTTTCATTCGGGGTTTTCGCGGCGTGGGATGGGGGAGGTCGTGGGTTATGTTTATGGAAGAAAAGTGGTTATATATATATAATTGTGGGGCGCAAAAAGGGGGCCGAGAGAGGGGTGAATTTGGTCTTGTGGATTTTGGGGACTCTTGATGTTTATCTCGGCCGAGCCTGTTGCGGAATACTGGGTCGCGATGGTGGGTCGCGTTGCCCGAGACGCGGTTGTGGACGAGACCCGCTTTTTGTCGTTTTTGATGATTTTCTTGCGGTTGGGGGGTGGTTGGGGTGGGGATAGGGGGATAGTTTGGTTTTTGGACGGGTTGGTTGTGTGGGGTGGGTTATTGTTGTTGTTGTTGTTGTTGTTATACTTGGAGTTGGGACTCGGGTCTTGGAATTTGATACTGATGCTAGGTGTGATTAGAGGAGTAGCTGGATAGGATTGTTGATGGATAGGAGGTATTTGATGCTGTTGAATATGTCTGGCTGGCTGGTTGGGTGACGCTAAACTCTACAAATGGGTGAGAAGTCTACAATCTACTGCGTTCCTTCGCTGCGCTCCCCGTATCGAGTGGCTCCTCGGAATGGCCCTCGAGGATCGCATTCTCAGTGCTATCCAACCTCTCCTTTGTGACTTTGAAAAGCGCCGGTAACCCGCTTTCTTCAAAGGAACTGCCAAACCGCAGCATCTGCACGACCGCTTTAGCCGAGAGGAGAATCAAAGGCATGCCGTGGCCTGAAAAGCCGGCTAGAACCATTTGTCTGGGCTTGTCGGGCACGGGTCCAACGTAGGGCATGTAGTCTGAACTGTATGCCATGACTGTGTTCATGTTAATCCATGGCTTCCTGCGAGATTGGAGAGAGAGAAGGATGGGATGGACTTACTCCCCGTCCAGACCTGATCCGTGTGAGCGCCACTATCCTCCCACCCGATGAACGTCCTCTGCATCAATCCATCAAAGTAATGTCTCGCCGGCTCAATCATCTTGCTGTCATCGTAGATACCGTACCACTGTTTACGATCATGCCAGAAGCGGCTCTTGGCTCCCCCGACAATGATACTGCCATCGTTGCGGGGAATGAGGTAATCGTACAATCCCGGTCCGTGACGGATACTATACGTGTTTGGTAGGAAGGGCGCTTTTCGACCCTCGGGCACAACGATACGACTGCAGATTCCCCTCACCGGTACGATTTTGTTCTCAAACTGCGGCGCGAGACGTGCCGTGTAGGCGTTTGTTGCGTACAGAATCTTTTTCGTTTCGATGGTCCCACGCGCGGTAGTGACCTGCCATTTTCCAGTTGCCGATGGGGTTTCGGCGACGGAGAGGACGGGGGTGTGTGTTTGCAGGTTGGCGCCTTTGGCCACGACGCCTTTGAGAAGATGCATCACCATTTTGTAGGGCCAAATGTGTCCTGCTGTGAAGGTGAAGCAATTCAAGGCCCCTTTGACACCGGAGACCTGAACATCGATTCGTTAGCCATACCGCAACCGTAAGTACCTACTGAAGCACGTAGAAGACACACCCGTTCCGCATCCGCACGACCCGTGTACTGGACATCTTCCAGATTGGCAACTCCCGCTTTCTGCAGCTCGACATGCGCGTCCTCAATCTCTCTGGCCAGCGTTTCGTCCAGCGTTGCATCACAAGCCCTCGTCAAGGTGAATTCGCAATCAATCTTCTCCTTCTCCACCAGTTCCTTCATGGCGTACACTTGCGATGCCTCGAAGTTGGCCACATCAACGGAGGCGCGAGCCCCGAATTTCTTGACATTCTTGGCAAGCGTGAGGTATGTATCGGGCTTCAGATGCCCTCCTGGAACGAGGTGAGCATCTCACCGTTGCCCAAACTTGCTATTGGAAACAAAAAAAACCGACACGTGACTAGACTTACCATTTCGAGCCGTTGCGCCTGAACAGGCTTGACGAGCCTCCAGGATGACCACAGAAGGCGGCGAGGGATTATCTTCGTAGATGTAATGTGCTAGAGCAGCACCGGCAAATCCCGCTCCGATGATGAGAACATCGCACTCAGTAGGCAAATCGGGAGTGCTGCGGTGGCTGTCCAGTTCGTCCAACTCTGTTCTCCAGAACGATGCTGTGGGGTCTTGGACCGGCGTGGGCCCTTGATCCGACATGATGTTTGGTGGTACTGGCGTGAATTTAGGTCTGAGGCTTCAGCGACTCCTGAGCATTTCGAAGTCAGAGATGAATCGTTGATGAAGGGATGGAAGGAAGCACGGATGATAACCGTCACCTCTCTGTTCGGCGTGTAGATAACACGGGTGGACATCCGCGTCTAGATACTACCTTACAGGGCTCCAGTTTGACCGCAGGGGTTTTGTCGATCACCACGCATGGGTCGGCGTATTTCTTCGGTAAGAATCATACTTTGGCATACAAAACTGTCTAAAGAGCCCTTCACACGGTCAAAACAAAAACTTCCATTCTTCGATCCCTCGATGTCCAGGTCATTGTTACCATTGTTATTAGGCAGCAGCAGCGTAGGTGATATCCAAGTAGGTCAAAGTAGATCTAGACTAGGAGAAAATATAGTCCATACGGAAGCGCAATACCGAAAGTGAACTAGGGTGATAAACACTTTCCCTGATTCCGATCATATTTTCCATGTGTGGTATCTAGCCACCGAATTAGATTTCATGAGCGTCCAGGTTGCGGGTAGTCCATTGGCATGGACGCGTTGAGTTGTGGTGACAACTTTCAGCCTTTGTAATGAGAATTAATAACCATCTTATAAGAAGTTAATTCTCGTAGCTAGTAACGAGACCTACAAATTAGGTGATAATTTGTATAAGCAACAGATTATTTTATATACTTGGTCATCTACTTTATCACTTTATTGTAGCGCGTATGTGTTTGGGGCGGAAGCGAATTTATTGTTACTAGGTAGCGATTGTGGGATGAGGTTGCCGGGGTTATAATGGCATTGTTCGTGATGTGTGATGGCCGAGTCTCTCGATGGAGATGGACAGGACATGCTGCCATTCCTCCATCGTCGCGGTGTGGAAGGACGTTAAATCAATTTATAATTTGGCGTTTAGAGGCCTGGTAATTTTCCTTTTGGTTAAGCCATGACACTGGTCAGTCAGAATCGCTTGTGTCGCTCACTGTAACTTGTTTACTCTGTCGAGAGCAATATCGCACATTGCCTAAGACATGGTTAGCAGAATTTTCAATGCCAAATATCTTCGTTGCCAGAGCAGTTACCTTTATAGCCTCCCTCCGTTCCTCACTGATATTGCCTCGCGTAATTCTGCTCTTCATATTCTCAAAAATGACCGTCCGGGGTCTGCCATTGACAAAAACGACATATCGCAACCCGGGAAAAGTTTTCTCATACTCTTCATTCAACTCCCTAAGCGTCTCCGCTTCCTTGATCTTCGCTTCGTCGTCGGCACTACCGCCAGAAGCCTTGAGCATAGCAGCCTGCTCCATTTGGCTCATGGCACTGTCCACTTTCTTCTCGCCTAGCCGCGGATGAGAAGATAGCACATTTTCCAATTCCTTGAGATCTTCTGGTTTGGAGGAATCGGCTAGGGACAATAGTTTGGCGCCTATGGCGGCGACCAAGTCGTCGTAGGTGAAGAATTTTTGGAAGCCGGTGAGCGGGAGGAATATGGAGTGGAGGGCTGGCGAGGGTTCAAAGAGGAGATCGAGGATTGTGGCGCGTTCGGGTTCGGGGAGGGAGGAGAGGTTGGTTGCTGGTGAGAGTTTGGTTGGCGCGGACATGGTGCTTGCTGCTGTGGTTATGTGGGCAAATCTCTACACTTCTGATTCCGGTAGAGCTACGATAGGGATGCAGTGATTGAGACAAGAAATTGCAACGAGCTGACAGTTAGTTGAAAGTTGTGGTTCGGTTGCTATCTCGTCGCATCCGCCGTGCAGACTATATTGCATCATCCTGCGCGGATCCCGGCGCATTCCTGAATAGTATAGAGTTAGTTCATCGTCTCGCAGTTCGCGCGCTTCGCTGGAGGTTTGCTACAGCTTCTCAGGTAAAATGAAGAAGAAGACCTTGTCTAGACAATGGCGGGTCACTGATTGCAAGACAGGAGAGTCGAGGTCGCAAACGAGAGATGATGGCCGTAGCCAGGACCTAGGTAGGTACCTACTACGTAGTACGTAGCTATGTGGCAATGGAAAGCTTGCGCCACGGGAACCACGGTTAGCACTCGATAATAATTGAGCTTCTGCAGGGTTGCACCCAATGGGGATATGCCGGCTGGATGCTCAGCCACTGTGGCTAGGCTCGAACGCGCACGCACCAATGACAGCACAAGTGCAGCAGGGAAGAACAGCGCGTGCTTTGGAAGCGCTGTCGTCGTTCGTTCCAAGGCAAGGCAAGACAAGGCAGAGCAAGGCAAGACAAGGCAGAGCAAGGCAAGACAAGGCAGGGCTGGCGACGGCAACGCAAGGCAGGCCGTGATGCTGTCGTAAGAAAAGTGTGGCTGGTGCCCTGCAGGTCTGCATACTTGTTTGATGACGTAGCTTCGACCTTTGTTTAAAGCCATCGCCTTCTCTCCCTCCTACCTTTCTTCATCATCATCCAGAACTACCTGACTCCATCTCTATCACATCCACCCAACTACTCAAACTCCTCCGACCTCAGTCAAACCAACCTTCACAATGGCCTTCACCGGATCAGACATCATCAAGATCATCTTCGCCATCTTCATTCCCCCCGTCGGTGTCTTCTTGGAGCGCGGTTGCAATGCCGACTTCCTCATCAACATCCTGTTGACCATCCTAGGTTACATTCCTGGAATCATCCACGCCTTGTACGTACACCTTAGCTCCATCAATCACCAGCAGTCCTAACCACCAAGCAGGTACATTATCCTCAAGTACTAGATGCGACCAACGAACACTCAGTACCCACTTCTTTACGATACCCGTCTCTTCTGTTAGTGTACCGGCTGGCGTTTTGCTTCACTCCAAGATGGAGCGGTGGACAATCTGCGCGGCGGCGCCCAGGGCTTGGTTTTGCACGGCGTGATGATGCGCTGACGAAGGTTGAAGCAATGCATGGCATGGCACGGTCTATAGGAACCTAGCTTGATAAACATTTTTAATGACACCATGGTTTACCTACTCGGTCCTTCAACTAGACATCTTGCCCTCTCTGGCATGTGTTTCCGTGAAATATTGATTCTCGTGTTCGTGACCCAGATCAGTACTGCGAGGTCCCAATCCATTTTATCAGTTTCGATTGTACGATCCCTAGGAGCATGCTGTTTGCTGCAATACAATCACTTGCCACAAATCAAATCATTTGACAGTATTCGGGCTGTGTTATCAACGGAGTGGCAGTCGCGCTTTATCAAACGTAGTCCACATTGATGTCGACATCTTCACAGGCCATTAAAGCTGCCACTATTATTTCAGGCGCCAACAGTTTTCCCACTCGCGGATGGTGGTGAGAAAAGCAAGGTGAGGCTGCTCTCCGCCGATCCCATTTGACGCTAAAGTTTACGGTCTCGAATTAAACTCACCACATTGACCTCGACAGGCCAGCTACAACACTACGCATTGCACAATATCAATCTCAACCCGAAACCCCATCAGCAATGCCATCCACGCCCAAACACCCACC
This sequence comes from Venturia asperata, assembly GCA_003689335.1. Classification (NCBI taxonomy): domain Eukaryota; kingdom Fungi; phylum Ascomycota; class Dothideomycetes; order Venturiales; family Venturiaceae; genus Venturia; species Venturia asperata. Next base: position 917,122 of record QWWL01000012.1, read on the forward strand.
TGCACCATAACAATGCAGGCCTCCGATCACCTCGCCGAACTTCTACCCCCCAACTTCCTGACCATGGCCAACCCACCAAGCTTCCCCAGCGACCTGATCTCCTTGTTTGGTCAGGGTTCCGACAAATCTCTGGAAGCTAACTTTCTCCAACTCCTAGCGAGCTTCAGAACCCCAAGGGATCGATGGAGCGACTTCAAGGATGGCCAATTCTGCTTCAAAGTCAAAACCATGACCAACTTTGAGTTGAGTACGCGTTGCACTTGGTTGCTCGACGAAATCCCTGCGCTGTTGAAGGGCTCACCCGACGCACCACCACCGGGCTTCGAGGATATGGAAGCCGTCGTTACTGCTGCTTTGAACGCCGAATACATGATTCTGAAGCTCAACTTTGAGACACCACTATGCGACCATCCCTTCCTGTTACACTGGGTCACTGCCGCTGACCGCACCCGAGGAGAGTTGCTCGCAAATCGCGAAAAGCTTGGAACCGAAGACTACATTTCTGAAGAGATTCTCCTCAAGGCGCGCCTGGAAATCATATACTTTGCATTGGATGGACTGGTACATTACAAGGGCGAGAAGGAGTGGCCGGCAGAGAAACTCGGTGTCATGTCTCCACTCGAGTTGATGGACCACACAATTCGAAGACAGAGAGATCCGGATTGGCTCGATCTCACCATGTACGCTGTGGCACTAGAAAAAGCTGGAATTCCCTTGTCGTGGGAGCTCGAAGCTCTTCTGCCAGACCCTGCTACCCAGTCGCCAGAAAGACGCCCCGCAGATATCGACCACGGAGAGGAAGATGGCCTTGCGTACGACCCTACACGCGGAAAAGGTGGCGCTCCACGATCAGCATCAAAAGCTCCCGATGCCAGAAAGGCCCCCACACTTCATGAGATCGAACAGTATATGCATGTAGAGCCTGAGAACACCCACCGATACCTCATTCGCCTCGACATTTCCCTCGACTCTCTCAATATCCTTTGCCAACTCGCTTCCAAGGACAATCACATCCTCGAATCGGGAGGCTTCGAGAAGATACACGTCATGCGCGAGTACATTGATCACGCCCTCCGCACCATCGAAGACATGGGCCAGGAAGAGCACTACGCCGTATCTTCCAACACCTCCAACGTTTCCAACGATCCTTCCTCCGATGTATCGAACGAACCGAGGAGGGGCCGGGACGAGCAAGAGCGAGCAATCACCCTGTTAGCCATGTTTTTGAAGCACTTGATCAGCAACGATTTGGTGCGAGCCAACGACTTCTATTTCGAGATCAATGAATTTTGCACTCGATACATATTCGTCAAGGAAGTACGGGCGTTCAAGGATTTCTTGGAGGGAAGGGACAATACTGCCTCGTACCAGCGCCAGACTGGCTCGAGGGTGGGTGGATAGGTGTGAATGGCATGATAATTCTCTATGAGTTTTATGTCGCTTTCACGTGGAAGATTGTAGGCTGTTTGTTCATCCAGTTTCTGGATGAGGACTTTATATAAAAAGTGTGCATGTATGTGGTCGCTGTATGAATAACGAGACGATCACGACAACGAACGTGGATGACGGAATAGGATTGTGCGTCGACTGTACGAGGTATCGTCCGTCACTTCATCTCTACAACTGTGGGAATGGGAATGGGCCTTTGTATATTTTGTGGACTCTACTGTGGGTTTCACATCGGCGTTGTATTGGGTACGAGGGATGGATAGCCTTATACCCACCGCGGCGTGTTTTCTTCTTCTTCTTCTTCTTCTTCTTCTTCTTCTTCTCCTCTGTTTTCTGATACTTGTATTTCTCATGTCGGTCGGTAATTGCAATCGGTTGCGGTGGCGACGCTGGAGCGGGAAGTTTGTATCGGTAGTGTATTATATCCAAGAGGCACAAGGGGGTTGGGAAAATCAATGGACGCATGTGTTTTCGTGTCTTACCCTTTACCTATCTCACTGCCGTTGTTCCTCTCAAGGGGTTTGCTAATGGTAGGAGGGGGGGAGTTGTGCTTGCTGTTTTTCTCTCTCTCTCTCTATATATCGATCGCTTAAGCCGCTTCTCCCCCTTCCTTTTTTTTTTTTTTTTTTTTTTTTTTTTTTTTTTTTTTTTTTTTTTTGGGGGGGGGGGGGGGGGGGGGGGGGNGGTTTGGTCTTTGTGGTGGGTATGTTATGCTTGGAATGGGATCGCTCTTTTTGACGTTGATTTATTCGGTGATGCTTTTTTTTGGATATTAGAAGGGAGGGGGCGGGGGGAGGAAGGGGGGGGGGATGGTGTGGACGCGCTCTCTTTCTTTCTTTCGTTCTTTAAGCCTTTTATTTCTCTTCCTTCTTTCTTCTTCCTTCGCAATTGTATCTCGTATCTTTTTGGCTGGAAATGGAAATGGAAATGGAGATGGAGATGGAGATGGAGATTGGAATAGGGAGCGCATGTAGTGAGCTAGATTCGCTTTGTTCGTCCTGAGAAGAGGGGAGGGGAGGGGAGGGAGAGAAGCGGAAGGAGATTGAAATGGGTATTTTCTGTCTCAGTCCGTGGTTCTGCGGAGTGCGTCGCGGAGTTTGGATATTCTTGTCGTTGTATCAACGACGCAAGACTGGATCACGGATAACGATGGATTGGCTGGGAGAGGAAGAATGGGTGAGCTGGCGCATGGTACGTCGGTAAAGTCTTGTGGCTGTAGAGGGGCGGTGGATATAATGAGAGACCGCGAAATACAGTGCTTGAGATCAATGAACCTCGAGTCATGCAAAACGTGCCAACCACACGTTTATTACTGAGGAAACAGATCTTCTGGGAAAAGATGCGAAAGTGGTGGAGTAAGTGTGATTCATGTCGCGGATTGCACCGAGTATCATTGATCTAGCGTCGATGGCCCCTTAGGATGTTACTCTAGATATGCCACCCAGGATGGGACGGCCTCATTTCACATTTGTGATCCCGGAGGAAGCGCAAAAGAAGCCAGCTGAGTTACCACGTAGAACCGAAAAAACCTCCTCGAGGGAACCAGCAAGCCGCGTTCGCCTTTCAAACATCTTCAGTTCTTACCGCAGCTCTTCTTGTGCTGCTTCCAATCTACCTTTTGGCATTCGGCTGAGCAGTACTTGGTCTTACGACACTAGGCACAACTCAGCAAAGCCTGGCCGGAATCCTGCCTCTCTTTTCCGCACTGGTTGCAACCATCCTTACCACTCTCAAGCAATGCCGACATGCCCTTGTCCAAGCTTTCCACCTCAACAAACTTCTCGGTCGTCTTCTTTGGTACGGATGTGCTGCTACTCGCGGTTTTGCCATCCTTCTGACTTTTCACAAAGTCATCAATGCCTTTGCTGATGGCTGCTCCTTCGTCGAACGACTTGCCCTGCTCTCTGCTCATCTTCTCTACAGAGTTCTGGAACGCACGCATCTTGTCCTTGTCACCAAGTAATTTCGAGAGCGCTTCGTGGTCGGAGTCCTTCTCGCTGCTCTGCTCGATGCAGTCGGGCGACTCGCTGAGCTTCGATCCAGCCTGCTCTTCAGCAATGGGCGAAGAAAAGCTGGGGGAAATCGCGATTCTGGTGGCGTGCTTCGAGACTGCCTTCCATCCGACCAAGGCTTTGTTGGTTTTCGGATCTCGCATGAAAGCCGGTGGCAATATGCCACGACCACAAGAACATAGTGTTGCCTCGTTCATTTTCACCGTGACGGGAATGGATTTTTCGCGAGCATATTCGCAGGATTCCTTGTGCGGCCAGTTTCTGCATCGTTCAGCATAAGCAGGGAGCAACGTCTTCCACAATTTTAGTTCTGCTTCATCGACGTTAATGCACATGATCTTTCCGCTGGTTCCGGGAGAACTGAGCCAGGAGTGGACTTCATAGGCCACACCAGGTATCATCGAAACTGCGGCCGCATCCAAGGCAACGGTTCCGTTGCCACCGTCCAGACGAAGGGCGGACACCACAATGATGATTTGAATACCTCCAATCTTCGGTTCGCCAGTAATGCAAAATACGCGACACTTTGGTGCCTGTTTGGCACCATCGCTCGCGCCTGCGAAATGCATGAACATAGAGAACAAGCCGTCCTTGAAATTGACTCGGACGTCTGATGATGGGGGAGCGTTCGACTTCATGCTCGCTATCCTGAGAGCCTTCTCCCGCTCTGACCACATGAGCGAAACATGAGTATGCATCCACCGAAGCTTGGATGGCTGGGCAACGTCGACAACCGCCATGCCATCCAGATTGATTCGGGACATGTTCAATGACACAGGCAGGCCCTTTTCAAGAGCCATGGGATGCATGAATGCCGAGAAGCTATCATAATCTGTTGGGCTGAGAACCGGAGCGATGATCTCAATGTAGGAAGACTTGCGTGCAATTCTAGTCTTGGCGTTCGAGCATACCACAGGCACTGGGAAGTCCATTTCGACCCGGCATTCTCCGCCAATAGTTATGGTCGCATGCGTGGGCGAGACTTGCTCGATTTCAACTTTACCTCCGCCCTGAAGAGCGACTTTGACGCCACCTGAGATGATATCTGCGTGACCGGTCAGAGAAACAATCCTGCCACTCTCCCGATCAATGTGAGCTGTCATCTTCACAGAGGTAATTTTCATCTCATTCGATGTTGTAGATTGCGGCAGCTGGGGCAAGCTACTACCAGATGTGATAGTAAGGCCAAAGTTCGGCCAATTGGGCGTGATGAAAACGCTAGCTTTATCGGCGATGGAGGTTGAGAATATGTTCCGCTGAGTTCCAAGCGCGGAAGAAAACATCATTATGGAGGTAGGCGAGCTCTGCAGAAACAGAGATATCGTCGTCTTGCTCTCTTTCAGCATCCAAGATGGCGTCAGGAACGAGACAAGAAGAGGCGAGTTGCCTTCCCAACCATGCAGATCCTCCTCAATATGAATCTTGAAATTGTGGCCACCACGCTGACCGGAGGTTGTGAGCTTACCGAAGCCGAACTGCAAGACAGCAAAGTTGTTCTGCCAAGTCATGTCCTCTGACTGCAGATGGCAATTGAAGATGTGAGATCCTATTTTGGCAGCTGGACGATCCGTGAAAATCTTGAGCTTGGATCGAGGAATTTTCAATGTCACACGAGCAGAAGCCGGAGGGCTCTTCCACTCCGAAATACCCAGAATATGGTCGCTTATGTTTGTGTTGAAGGTGAAATCGAGAGCGTTATTGTCGTACACTCCACGCTCGTGTAGATTGACCCATAGCTCCTGCAAGAAGTTCGAACCAACCATGAGCGATCTGTCACGCTCCAACAGGCCGGCAAGGCGATTCATCACGAGACCCCAACCTTCAGCGACCGTGGTCTTCACGACTCGCAGCAGGTTGGCAAACGATCCACGGTGATGATGGTGGCTGTGCGAGCTTTGAAGTCTACGCTTCAAGTCGTAATGGTTCATGCCTCCCGAGAGCAGCCGCGTGTCATCCTCGTGCTGAAACATGTTCAAATATGTCTTATAAAGCATATAGGCCAAGTCCGAGGGATCGAAGAAAACAGGCGTCCTAGCCGAAGACGCTGTCGAAAGACTTCGTTTCCAGCTGACTCTAACGAGCGGGGCGTCACTATCCACCGAAGCATTGAACATGATTTGTTCGGCAGACGAGACGGCGGTGGCTTTGGTGAACTGCTCGACCGGAATTAGACCTGGGAGGAGTGACATGGATGGGCAATCGCCACAAAGAAGGTGATTCACAATCGCAAGGTATGATTTCTCTTGTCCAGCAAGTACCTCCATGGAAAGAGTGGCGAAGACCTTGTCCTCTAACAGGGGCGAGGAAGCTACGATAACATTCATCGGTCCCAAGTGATCCGCAAGATTTTAAGTGTCGATGACGGTGAACAACAAAGGACTGTCGCCCTCACTCGCATAATCTTCGCAATCTAGAAGTAAAGGTTCGCAACTGTTCTGCTTACGAAAGCATGTAGCGATATCGGTGTTCGGTGTACAATACCCTCTGGCGCACCCAATCTGTTGAAGAGTTTGGCCGAAAGAGAGGGCATCTCCAGCGAAAAAACGAAACACCATCGTCTCGGCACATCCTTTGAAAGCGCCACTCCATGCTTGAAATTCAAGGCGTGCCACTTCTACCGCCTTGTGTATCTTGTGAGAGCTGGGGCGGAAAGCGGAGGTGGCTGCCAGTGGTGCGAAGGCTGGGGCCAGATGGAAGCCCCAGAGAGGATCACCCAAGCCATAATGAGGAGTACCGTCCGAGCCAAACATCGGGTTTGCCTCCTTCGAGTGGCGGCCTGTTGTTGTGCAGTATTTCTGAAAGTCCGAATGTAGCTCTGTCAACTCATCTATGGCTTCGAAAGCAACTGGACCAGCAGATCTGAAACCCGTGAGAACAGGTCCAGGGGGCCCGAATGCACTTGTCTTGATCTCAACACTCTTCTTGAGATCGCTTCTGAGTCTGGCGCTGAATATGTCGCGCTTCTTCTTGTCCGTGACAGCGTATCCTCTCCAGATGTCGACAACCTTTGTGAAAGTGCCAGAGTCACAGACTCGGAACAGTGAGCCATATTTGCCAGCCTTCCAGGACTCGAGGGACTCTGCGAAGGAAAGTAGCTTCTTAGAATGCTCTACCAAAAAATCAAGGGCAGTTGTGCTGATGTAGAAGTGGTAGTAGATGTCCCAGATGAGCTGGGCTACGGCAACCAAGTCAGCGTGAGACTTGCGAGGGGAGTTGTTAAGCACTTACATTGATCGCCGCTGTCGGTATCAATGGCCAGAGAGAGCATGCAGATATTGCGAGCTATTACAGCAGGCTGGATGTCGCAGCAAGTAATGTCCATAGGTCGGGAAGTGTCGCTATCCACGTAGCATGTATAGAGCACGTTGCGAACATCTCCACATCCAAGAAGCAATATCCTAGCTGGTATCTCGCGCGGAATGTCTCTGGTAAGACAGACTGCAGGTGTATTGCCGATGGGATAGAAGAAAGACATGAGGTCGGCCACGGCAGGGTGAGCCATGCTCGTTGGAAGTCCTGTCGACTATAGTCAGCCTCACGAGCAACACGAAAGTACTTTCGCGACTTGGGTAAACGGTCTCGATTGTCGAGTGGGGCGGTCTTTTGCTTGCGGGCTGCAAAACGTACCTTGGTGTCTTTCGTGTTTCTTGCGCCAATGTTGAAGCTTCAAAAAGTGGACGCGTGGAAAGAATGCGAGTTGGTATGTCGAAATACTTTGTGGGACTCTGACGAAAAAGGATGATTAGCGCCTGATGTGTTGCTCAACACGAAAACAAAAATAAACACAACTGGCGTGACTTAGAAACCGGCAGGGTCCAGGACAAATACATCAACGGGGCAACTTACCGTTCACTTGAGTCGAATTCTATGCGTCTTTGCTCCCGCCAATCCAAAGTCTACATCAGAGCCGAGATACAATCGCACCTTTGTCCTTCGCATAGCAAAGTCACCCTCCCAGTCCAGCAGCAACATAAATACATCCTCACGAAACGGTCGTCCAGGGACAACTCGATACCGATTCCGTTCCACAATTAGAAAATCTTCGGTCTTCGAAGGCAGGGTGTTACTGTGCAAAAAATTACCCTCCTTGATAGGCCCAAGTAGTATGTCAGTTCCAGGAACAAAGGCATCACTAAATGGGTCCGTCCGGATCTCTAACTTCACGATAAAAGCGTCCAGAATGAGTATTTGGTCGTCGACGCCAATATACTTTGGGACCATGTCAGTGCTGGATTCGTAACGTCCTCGCTCAGTTGTACTAGACAAATCGAGCGGGGAGGAATACGTCACTTGACCCTCCCAGCCAGTCCAACTCCAGGACGGAAAAGCGAATCGTCTTCTCGGCTTGACCCAGCGAGGATGATACCAGCGCAAGGCTTGTGGGAAATGTGCAAGGGGCAAACCCCATTCGAAACCTTTTGGGAACCAAGACTTTCGAAGAACAGCAGCTATTCCTAGGAACGCATTTAAAGAGTCCGAGTCATTGGTCATTTCCCTTTCGGTGTAGTTGGAAACATAGTTCCGATACTCTTGTTCACCTTTTACGCGTCGCTCAATCTCAGTGTATTGGGAGGCTCGATCGCCCTAGTAAAGCAATTAACATTGGGTTAAAGTCACGAGTGAGCTTCTTACATCAATCCCAGATTCTTGATCAGTCGCATCACGGCTCTCAGCGTAGCTTGCAGGATCGATGGTATCGTCTATGGTTTCCGAAAACATGGCTGAAGGGCACCAGAAGTGAGTCTGATTACTGGTGAAGAACAATCTGCAGCGCGTCAACATGCTCTCTTGCATGGTCCATGCTCGGGTCGAATATTTTGTCCCTTCGATGTCTTGCGTGAGCATTGGAAATATGGTGAGCAGGGTCTTGCCTTCGATCAATTCATGACCTTGTGGAATGCGAGGGCAGTTGTTGCTCACGCCTGGTAGACCTATTGATGAGTCGTTTCCAGACAAGGCGATTATGGTCACGGTGGCGCATTGGTAAATGACGTCCATGATGGAGAGCTGTTGAAACTTCGCTTCAGTGTCTTCCTGTTCGATACAAAGCGCATCAACCTAAAAGATTTTAGTACTGGCAAGAGCAAGTGGAGGCGAGAATACCCATAAATATCTTACGCCTAGCTCTCGTGTCACAGTAATGGCGTCTTCAATAGTCTGTGGAAGCCGGTGATTCTCTAATGCATTCTTCTCAGGCACAATGGATCCCCATACATAGCTCAAAGCTACATATTCACCTCCAGGAACGCATCGCACGATGGAACGAGTAGATACGTCAATCATCTTCGTGATGAGAAGCTCGTCCGACCAATTTCGACGACAACTGATCCCATGAGTTGTGGAACAGCGTTGGAGCCAGCGTCTCCAGAGCACGGGTTCAGCAATTGTACCACGAGGGCGTGCAGACAAGGCTCTACGCGTATTGGCAGGCGTTTCTGATGAGATGGCGAATACTTCAGAAACTCTCCCAGTCATTTGGGAATGTGGATCTGCAAAGTGGGTCATCATATTGCCCATCGCTTTCTCACCGCTCTCGACACCAAAGTAAGTGGAGTACTGATATTTCAGATCTTTGGGTTTCTCCTCTTCAAAGCTCGATTGTCTGTCGTAGCTGGGAAAAGGCCGGACATAGTACGAGGCTGAATCATTCGAATCATCATCTCGCAGTGGAAACACACGAAAGATGAGGCGACAGAGCGGACAAGAGCCGCGCAGCTGGATCGAGTGGAATGGCCCTAGATTGAGATTGTGCTTTTGCTGTTCCTTGTGCCAGTCCGTCATCACGTTCGCCGTATGATTGATGCCATCGATGTGGGCGAAATTCGCAACCTGATCCACCAAGTCTGCTTCTTCAGCTACTTTGACGATTCCATACTCTTCACATCTCTTGCAACATGAACTGGGTTTGTCGCGGAGCATGCCGAGCATTCGAGCATCGGCGAATGGATCGCGTGTCGGACATCCGGATGACAATAGGCAATCACGCGTCTCATGTCCATAGCGACGGCAATGAAGACACAAGAAATCTGCATCCGCCTCAGGATGCATTTCGAAATGGAGATGACCGATGATGATGGAGATGGATTGTTGTAGTTGAATGTCGGACGACTCAGATTTGAGGGTTGGGAGAGCGGAAAAAGCCAAGCCGCTAGACCAAAAAATCTAGGATGGTTTGTTTCTGCCTATCCCTTAAGGCACCTCCTTAAGCCACCTGCTCAAGGCACCTCCTTGAGGCATCCAAAAATATGGCTGCCGCCATTCTCACGCATTAACTGTACCACAGACCACACAGATCACACCGACCGCGCCGTACCCCTCTTGAATAGATGCCTAAGCTCGCGCGCTGTAGCGCGATGTTGTGGATAAGTAGCCCGACATCTCGAGATCATTTCCCGAAAATAAGCAGGAACCGTAGAAGCACAAGGCGGAAGATCCACGGGATCAACATGTTGTTCCTGACACAAGCTATCGCTCAACTCATAGTCGCCATACCGACACCCAAGTTTCTGGCAGAACAACCTTTTCCACCATACAATACGCCCCGTCATGCGCGGATCCTTCGTAAGTCCTTTCCCGAGATCGACTTGCGCTATGAGCCACAGGATCAATCCGAGCGAGAAGATGTCTTGACGCGCATCCATGTGTCCGTTGTCAAGTCTTTCGGCGGGATCGATATGGCCCACGCGATGGCGGAGTTCAGGAGCGAGACATCCGCATTTGACGGGGCATAGTCCATGTGAAATTTGCAAGAGTCTGGCATCATCGTCGTCATCAACCCCAATCTCGTTGACATCCAGCGTGCCGACCACCAAATCTCTTTTGTGCACCTCATGAATCCCATTGATGATTTGACCAGCCCATTTCTCCCTGCGCGCCCACGTTATCGGCCGATCATCGTTCGCTACCTCGCCGAGTACACTGCTCAGATCGCAATGATCAAGACCGCGGAGAAATCCTTGGAGCTGTCGACCGGAAGCGTCAACTTCGACGCCAATAAACTCTGTGATGCCTTCACAGCCACGGAGACGATGCAAGGCTTTGAGTTCATACCACCATCGTGTAAGATGAAAAGGCGCCAGTGGAAGCTTCTTCTCTGCACAAATCTTTCCTCTGACAAGGACCTTGGCTCGAAACCCTGAAAGGATCTGTAAAGTCACGACTTCGTGTTCTTTGTATACTCGACATCCAAGGGTTTTCAACTCGATTAGATACTTTGCTGAGCGATGCAGTGTGGAGCTGTACGGATCGTCAGGCAGGTATGGCTTATCATCATTGGGAGCCAACTTCTTCTCGTCTGAAGCTTGGTCCACTTGTATATTTAGGTTCATCACGTCTTGTTCTTGCTCACCTTGCTCGAGGAAGTACTCCTGCAGTTGGTCGAAGGGACATGGCAGTTTGAGTCGTGTGGGTGACTGCCATACGTATTGTGGGTCCCAGTTGCCATCAAGATAGGAGATCGGATGCCCTTTGATTTGTCCTGATTTGTCTTGAGCCTCCGTGACACGTATCATTCGGTATTTTCTTGCCGTATCCTGCCACCAGATGTGCCACTCAGAGTATGTGTTCTCAAAGCTCGGTAGAGCAATAGCGTAGCTTCCAATAAATCAGTCAAAGTTAGCGCAAGGAGTGGGAAGAAGACGTACTGTGCTACCAAGTATTTAGGTACCTCGGAGTTGGCGGTGTACTGCTCAGGGAAGAATGAGGCTGACAATTCGAAATCACAGCTAAGACGCGACGAAGACTGCTGGATGTCGATGCCGAATGAGTACAAGTGCTCGTTGTCCGCTTTCACGCTTGAAGCATTACTCGAGAGGACACTCCAGGTTTCTGAAGGACAAGAGACTTGTGAGGCCCTTGTAACTTGTCGTCTAGAAAATTGCATTTGGCGTCCAGCTTTCTTCCACGCAGTCTGCACGGCACGAGTAACAAAGTCTTTCAGATCTGCAAAATCGGATTGCAAAATGGTCTGCGTTTCAGACGCTGTTCGTTCAGGTATGAGAGCGACCCGTGTATTAATCTCGACCATATCTCCTTGCACCTTTTGCAACACATGTCTACAAGGAAAGTCAGCAGAGTACCGTCAGCGGATCCGATCGAGAGGCTCACGAGTCTAATAGCTGCAAACTCCTTGCCAACTCTTCCCTCTCAGCTTGTAGGTCCGCACATAACTTTCTGATCTTCGGAACTTGACGTCCCACACTGAGCTTGTTTCTAAGCGGCGGATCATCTTCATCGACTCCCTTCTCAGTCTTTCGCAGTTTCGACTCCAGTAGTTCTCGAGCTTGCTCACATCTCAACTGGGTAGACTTTAAGGTATCCCTGAGGCGCGCTATTGCACCCACTTGATTCCCGATTGTGTCTCCAAGCCCGACACAATCGTCGAGTATCTTTTTGACAGTCGACAAACTCTGCTCAACCGCCTCAGTCTCTCCCACTAAACAATGCACTTCTTTGTCGCCTCGGTATCCATCACGACCAAGTTCATAAAGTTTCCTCGTATTGCGCAACACGCCCAGGATTACAGCAACGTTAGAGACAAGGTCAGTCATACTCAAGCCGTAGTGGAAAAGTAAATAATAAGGGACAATAGTGGATCCGACTTAGATGACTCCACAATGAAATATAAAGATCACTCAAATCGTCGTCCAAAGCAAGCTTTGACACGGGTTTGACTCAATCCCGCTTCGGTATGACTTAGATAGCCTCAAATTTCCTATGGGGAAGAGCTAGAATGGGGCTGCCATTGACAAGGCTTAACACAAAGATTCGTTGGGTCTAGGCTTGAGGATGACGACAATACCAGGCTCCAATGCAAAGCTGATGACATGCAAGACCGCCTTGATTCGATAAAGCGGAGAATTCAGGGAGGCCGCATGTCTTTCTTACAGGTGAGATAGGTCGGCTGCAACTTTCTTAACGCAGAGCTCATTGTCTGCCTTCTTGCGAACTGCGAAAGCCGGGGTTGTGATTGGTTGTTGAGATGCTTGGCCATCCGGGACATGCCGCCAAGACTCCGCGGGATAAGCCACCCGGAGAAGCATTGCCAACTCCGGAATTTGAAGGAAAAATCACAAGTACAAACCTGGCGTCCAACACGAAAGTTTTCTCTTGTTATGTCCCCTCGGTCATAGCCTCCATGCTGTAGTACTTTCTCGTCATCTCGTGGACAGTCATCTAGTTCGGTCAGTCGAGTCCGGGGCAAGGCTAGCAATAAAGGCACTTTTACCTCAAATCGTTTGTCAATTTCCCAGCCGAGTCGAGATCTGGCCCTCGTATTGTTCCCCTGTTGGTCATTTGGTATTTTCACCAAGGCGTCAGGACTGATAGTCACGAGTACTTGACCGGTCAGTATGTTCTTGGCAACCTCATCGAGGCCGCTGCCTTCCCATCTAAGACAGTGTCAGCATCATTCCTTTCACATGCAGAAGAATGTTCCTCACTTTAAATCAATCCCAACAGCCCCGAAAGCAGTTTCGACAAACTCTCGAACGGCATGTCCCTCGCCAGAGGCCACGATATAATCATCTGGTTTATCGTGTTGAAGCATCAGCCACATACATTTACATCCGTCCGTGGCATGGCCCCAGTCGCGAATCGTCTCCGGATTGTGGATAGGAAAAGAGTCCATCTTTCCTAGCGCACACAATACAGCATTTCTTGCAAGATAAGATGTAGTGAACTCAACACCTGGTCGCATTAGCTCTTTTGGACGATTGACGTGTTATGCTAGAAATCGTCTTCTCACCTCTCCTAATGGACTCGTGGTTAAATAGGATGGCCGTGGTGGCGAAAAGATCATACTGGTCTCGATAGTTTCGAACGTTCCAGTAGGCAAGTGCTTTTGATGTCCCGTATGGTGTCCGTGGAGCAATCGGTGTGTGCTCGTCGATTGGTAGAGTGGCAACACGACCAAACATTTCGGAGCTTCCTGCCTGTCGGACATTAGTTCTATGGTCTTCGTCTTGGAGACCCATTGACAAACGCTCAGCACTCGAGTCTTCGAGTTTAGCCCGCATGACCGGACAGCATCAAGAATCCGGATGATCCCAAGACCGTTGATATTGAGCACCAGCTCAGGTCGCTCCCAGGATACCGCCACTTGAGACAAAGCAGCTAGGTTGTAAATCTCGTCGGGTGAAATCGTCCGAATAATGGCTTCCAGTCGTGCGCTATCCTCCATATTGCCGACGTGGATTTTGATCCCTACATGAAATCAGATGAGGCGGATAAGCTCCAGAATCGATGGCGTGCTAGAAGCCATACCTGCATAAACATTTTTGTATGTTCGACTGGAAACCGCTTCCGCCTCTCGAACTAGTCCATGAACCTCGTAGTCTTTGGACACCAGCACTTCAGTGAGATATGAGCCCATTTGCCCAGTTATACCTGACTCCCAACTTCAGTGTCTTGAAGTCTCTTTGACAGGTCTACCCCTCGTACCTGTGATGAAGGCAACCTTCTTGGAAACGGACATCTTCGTTGCTGTACTGTGGGCGGCTTAAATATCAATCAGTCCGCCGCAGGATTTGTGTGTGGTAGATGAGCATGGCCTCCATGGGACATATCATCCTCATAACAGCCTGCACTTGACGACCGCAACCGGCAGTGAGGCACGCTGTGTGGGATCCTGAGAGTAGCGCGTCCAGACCCTGCCACTAGATATCGTCTGCATCGCGAGTGAAGGACGTGGGAAGACGTGATCCTCCCGACACGACCGGTCAGCGAACAAAGCACAATAGTGCTTTCAGCGGCTGTGCTGTACAGCGTTGTATGCAGCAGCCAAGTTCTGGAGACAACATCAGCTGTGCCTGAGGTTGGTGCAGGTGGTTGGTCGGAAACATCCTCGGGTGATGGAAATCGAGGCCGCCAAAACTGCCGCTCCAATCCTGCTCCTGTACAGCACCTCCAACAGGCATGCCACATCTACTCAGAGTTATAGCCGACGAACTCCAAAGTCTTTCATCCAGCCCATGTACGTATAAAGTAAGCGACGACCTCGCAGCCTAGCTGGCCCAGAATTGAGAACCACCACAAGAGAGCCTCTCATCCTCCCGAATCGACCACCTCCATAAATCACGCAAGGACGCCTTCTCAACAAGCATATGTCATACCTCAATCATACAATACGGTGGAAGGCCTGTCCAGTGTCGGCTATAGGACGCGGAGACAAGCAATGAGAATGCAGCAAGAGAGTCCCAGGTGCAATTGGGCGAAGGCAAAGTCAGACCACATGCAGAGCTTTGAACGTGCGAGATGTCTTGTATCCACGATCGTGTCGAATCGTTGAGGACAAAATGCTGGATCGTATGCCCGAGTCATGAGACGGAAGCAAAGCTCAAGCGTGGTGTTGGCTTGCGAATATTTGTGTCTTTCGTTGCATGTCCAACGTTCAAATCTTGCCAAAGCTGTCCATACCGCGAAATGACCATCTTGCGCATGATGGATATGGTAGAAGTAGATCGATCTTCAGGCTCTACTGTGGTAGATTTGGAAGACAATATTGTACATCAGAGACTAGCCTCTGGTTCTGCATTTCATTAATATGCCGATCCTGTCCGCCGACAATTTTTCAACTCTGCCTCGACTCCTCCTTTCCCTAGCAGCAAGTCTCATAGCAGAGATATATTGGCTGCTCAACAAGGATTAACTCATAGACCACAATCAGACCTGATTCTCCCCAAGCAACCAAGCAATGAGCGCATCGACTTCTTCCCGATCAGTATCAACAGCTTTCAGGCATTCCTCTCGAAATCAACACCAGAAGAGGTCCGCATCCACGACCAGATTGCCGACCCACGAAGCCAGGAAAAGGGGACAGTCCTAATCATTCACGGCTGTCCTGAATCCTCCTATCAATTTCGCCATGTCATTCCACTCTTGGCCGCAGCAGGCTACAAAGTCATAACTCCACCCTATCGCGGCTATGGCCTTTCCAATCCACCAACAAACTCAACAGTGGACATGCATTCTAAACGCCAGCTCGTCACAGATTTAAATGATCTGGTAACCAAATATCTAAATATCAAGGAAAAGATGAACGTCGTTGGTCACGACATAGGCGGTATGATTGCTCACGCCCATGTAGCCCAATTCTCCTTTAATGCGGAGAGTTTGATATGGTGTGAATGTATTTAACTGCCTCATTGTACATGTTCTGCTCTGAGTGATCCTACCAAGCATTCACTGCCCGAAAATCCACCTAAGCTTATCGCGATTTCTCGTCGCGATGACTCTTGTCCAACGTGCTAATCTTGTGCAGCGCGAAACAGTTTTCATCAGTTGCGTAGACTGAGAGAGTGCGGGACCAATCATCCATAGGCTGCTCATCTCTCGCATGACAACAAGGAACGATAGGTGTGAGGCCGCCGGAATGCTATGGCACGCTAAGCCCGACCTGACTCGCCACCAGATATTCCTTATCGATCAACCGTGATGGATTCATCATGAAGGTTTGCCACTTCCTGTATACCTTTCCAGTTACTGAGCCCCTGCACATCTCTAAATCTCACTGCGACTCTATACTGGCAATACGCGCAGTCACCACGATTCTCGATCGAATGCGGTATGTTGTATCACCGACCTTCATTTGGCTCATCTTTGCGCTTTTTCATCTCTTTCCGCGACAGAGTCACTTCTACACTGCGCTTGAACTGTCCGTCCAAAGCATCATCATCTCTGTCAAAATATAAGGCCCAGTTTCCAGGACCCTCGCGCACCGCGACAAATCCTTCCCATCCCTCCAGTGTGACCCGCCGATCCAGTTTTGTACAATCCCACGGCCCGACAATATGTCCCTCCGATTCAGCTCGGTTGCCGTATTTCACTTCGTAAGTGTCTGCGTCGACATATATCCAGTTTAGCTGCGGTGGATCGTCTGATATGGTTGAGACCAGTCCTTCGCCTGCTCGGCCCCAGGCTTTATCGGGATACGGGAGGAAGTAGCCTGCGAATGGATGGTCGTCGTCGCTTTCAACTCCTGGCACCGCCAAGTAAAGCTGTGTCCTGTTAGACGAGTACTCGCAACTGTATGGTCTCAATCGTGCCTTGTTGTTTGACAGCACAACACCAGCGCCATTGACTACGGAAGCATAGCGGGAGCTGGTGCTGCAATTGACCTGAAGATTCGACTTCAGGCCTCTATGTCGTTCCCGCGCGTTCGTTTTCTGGCCTTGCATCACAGCTTCGTTCGTTCCCACGATCGCGGGCGCGGCCGCAATAGACGTGAGGATTCCGAGGACCATTGTGGCTGTGTGATGGGACTGGCGAGATCATGGAGGATACCGCAACGGCTGTCAGAGTTCAGATCGTTTTTTGTCTACGACCTTCTGGTAGGATCGTCCGATCGATGAATGGAAAGGAGGAGGCTGCCGAGCGAGGATGCCTGTCAATCCAGCTACTCCGTACCCTGCAGCAAACCCTGACTCCACAATCAATCGTGGCCTTAATCCCGGAGCTCACTCCACCAGGGGTGACCACTGTGATGTCATCGCCCAGAGACATTATTTGGAAATGTTTGTGGACAGTGGGCGGACAGCATTGGATGCAGAAGTGCCGGCCTTGTTGTCGAACTGCTTTCAATCCACGTCACCCCCGTAAATTGGACGTCTGCTTGCCCTTGATTTCACGCTGCAAATCCAGCGAGATAGACCAGTCTTAAGGCTGGGAAAGCTGGGTAGCCACGTTCTTATTCCACGCCCGACCTTTCTGCCTTCTGATCTCCCAGAGTCTCTCAGAGTTACGAGATGCACAATTGACGTCTTGGCGGCCGCCAAAAACTTGCTTTGACTGGTTTCAGAATAGCGCCAGCAGGGGTTTCAACGCCGCATAGTACGAGAGCTCCAACGAACTTGATTCTCAAGGTCAGACCAGGATCCATGCCCTGCGCTGCGCTGGCATGTCTGCATGGAATCGACCATTTCGTCATTGACGTTCCATGTTTTTTTTGCGACGAGCAGATTCGCATATAATCCAGCTCTGCCATGTCCCGTCTCTTCCCCTACATTTAACCTGCAACAAAGAAGCAAATCGCAAATATACCTTTTCGACCTAAAACAGATAGAAAAGACTCGGCAATCTCAATGTCTCAATCGTGAGTTCAACCACGCTTGCGTTGATATTTTGAGCTTCAGGACTAATCGGTACCAGACAAGCCCAACAACAGACTCAGGTCGCAGAGCAGGATGAATCAAACTCCGGCGCCTCCCCAGCACCATCTGCAAACAAGAAGCCCTCAAGAGCCCTGCAACGTCGCCCCCAACAATATGACGACGACGACGACGAGTCGGAGGAGGAGTTTGTCATGCCACCAAAGCGAAAGAACCGACGAATGGTACCCGTCCATCAATCACGTATCGCCGACAGACCTGTGAAGAAGGGTGCCGAAGATTCGTCATTGAAGATTAAAATCGAGCTGGATCTGGAAGTAGAGGTAAGCCATCCCCAAGCCAAAAATCTGCTCAAACTTTCGCTGATCATCCCAAACAGGTGGAAATCTACGCCAGAGTCAAGGGTGATGTGACCATTGGGCTGATGTAAGGGTTCGTCTAATATCTACACTCACTTCGGAACTGCGTAGTAATTTACTATAGCACCGAATGACAACCCTGCGTCCCCACTCGCACACGCCTTTTGATACTTACGTTGGTTTTTGGAATGGACATATCGAATATAGATTCGAAGTTTGTTAGGAGTTTGTTTGGCGCTGCTTTTCCTATTGGATGTTTTTGGCAGAGATGCATTCGTCATGTGATCCACGAAAAAAGTCTCATGAATTTGTACTATAGCTTGGTCAGTTAGATCTCTTTAGACATCTAATCGTCCAAGTCATTGATGTCTTATATGCCGGTGATTGTTTTGGTGCATTTGTGTCTGATCTTTTGGTCACGCTGGTGGCGGGATCATGCCGGCTCCACCTTTTTCACCGTCCTACATCTGTCCATGGATCCATTTTCTCACTGACAGATTCAGTCAAAGGAGATTGAAATATCTCTTTCCACGAGTGATTTCACAAACCTGATTATTCGGGAACACGCAATCACATACAAACTATCGGGGATGCTGCGTTCCACTACAGCCACGGCCCTCTAAATCTTCTCGTTCCAAGGCAACAGATCTCTGCAGAACCCTTGATCAAACTCTTCAAGGGAGCGCCAGGCTCAGAACAATACAGGCCAAGCTTCTTCCGCTTAAGGTTATCAATATCGCCATCGATCCATCAAGCAAAACACAACAGCTGCATTTGACTCCCTACCACTCAGCCCTCTCAAGCAAAACCCTAACACCCCGACTCCCCTTCCTCGTCAACGGAACATAACAATCCTCCACAATCTCAACATCCGTCTTCACCGTCTCATACAAACTAAAATCAAACCTCCTCACCAGATTTCCCAACGCCAAAACCATCTCTGACATCGCTAGATTCTGTCCAACGCAGTTACGACTCCCCCGTAGAAACGGCACTTGATATCTCAGCAGACGACTCCGGTTCGCGGCGTCGAGCCAGCGCTCTGGTTGGAATTCCTCGGGATCAGGGAATATAGTGGCGTCGCTGAGGACGTCTAAATTACTCATTCCCACCACCGTACCAGCGGGGATATGGTAGCGTTTATAGCTCATCGCTGCCTTGGGATTTATGCGGGGAAACCTAGAGAAGATGGCTGGGAAACAACGGAGGGATTCTTGGACCACGGCGGTCAGGTAGGGGAGTTGTTCCAGTTGGTGCGTGCTTAGGATACCATCATCACCCGGCGACGGTTTTATGGAAAGGAGTTCGAAGGTGAGTTTGGTTTTTATGGAGGGGTTGGTGAGGATGGCGTAGATTGCGTTTTCTAGGCAGCGGGCTGTGCTTCCTGCTCCGGCTGCTATGTAGCGGATTGCTTCTTGTTCGAGGACGAAGGGCGTGCGGTCTTGAGGGGGGAGGTTCGATCTGAATATATTGCTCAACAGATCCGGTCTGGGTAGATCCTGCGGGCTGGTCCCGATAACTTTTCTTACTTGACTTTTGGCGTACTAAATTCAGCTTAGCCTAGTTCAGAGGGGTCATCGATGGTTTGGTCTTCTCACTTGAACGATACCGATTGCTGCTTTTGTATCGGAAGGGAGCACCGCAACGAGCCAATCCGGCGTATATTGTGCCAGCGTCGAGGAACCAGGGATAAATCTAAACCACGGCACTATCCTTGCAAAGTTCTCCTGCCCTCTATGAAACGAAGCCGAAAAATCAGGTCCCTGGATATAATCCGTCCCCTGCAGAAAGCAAAACGCACAAACGACATCGGTCGCGTAGGACTTGAATGCATTCTTGAGACACACCACCTTCCCCGCCCTTTCATAAGCGTCAAGCTCGGTGATGAACTTGGTAACGATATCCATGAGAACAGCCTCATGTCGCTGCACATTTGCTTTTGAAAAGTAAGATTCCACCTTACTGATTTTGCGCTGATGGATCATCTCGCTGGCCGTATTGAAAGCGGCCGAATCATCGAGGAATCCATAGAACCAGGGGTCTTTGTCTAATCTCGCCGTATTGGCATATAAGATATCGAAGTAATCGCTGTCTCGAATGTGTATCTCGTTTGGACCGATGCGTATTATTGGTCCTACTTTCACAATCAGCCACCCTTCGTTTTATCATTGTTTTATCAGGTGAGGACGGCAGGTTGCTTACCGTATTCATCGTGGAGATTTCTGATCTTGAAGGCGAATTGGCCTATCAACACGCAATCGTAGAACCACTCGTAAAGTCGTGATGCCGCGGCTAGTTTGGGGCCAGGTATGTGGGACAAGGGATGGAAGAAGATGTTTTTAATTGCTTTAATCGCGCTGTAGATGATGACAGCGGCGATTATAGATAGTAGCCATGGAATCATTTCTTTGAAAGACGAGTGATCTTGATCGAGACGGTAGTCGTGACATTGAGCTTCTGCGACCCAGTCGCACTAGTCTCTATTTGGTGATGAGCTAGTTAGTATTGGAGCCGCATCTGTAATGCTTTCACGCATCCATTTACTTCATCCGTACGACCTCTCTCTGCGACCATGTCCTCGATAACGACAAGTTTGGGAGTTGATTCCAGGAAAGCGCATCGATCTTACTCAAATCACACGAGAGTACAGGGGCTATATCCCACTATTGCACATATACATATCTCTTCCAAGGCCCAAACGAGACTTAAATAAAGCTCTAGCCCTCATCAACACCGACATAATCGAAGTCCACTCTCATGCTGCTCGCTAATCTACCCAAAGACTGCCGGAAGAAAGAAAGATTGAACATCCATAAGAATCACAAACTATCAAATCCTCACCCCAAATGTTTACATAACAATCACTCCCAACCCTCTATAAAACTCTACCATCGCGGAAAAGGAACACGAGTGATATGCTGGTCTCCACCCAACGTCCGCACAAACCTCCTTCTCTGCAACGAATCCGAACTTCCAATCCGGCTCGAAATCGAAAACGATTGCTTCATTCGCAAAACGGATATAAGGCATAATAAGTCTCCAAAATCTCAGCTGAAAGCGGGTGTGAGAATAATTCTTTACATTGCCTAGGTGTAGTGTCTTGAAAGCGAATTACCAGCCTCCTTATAATGAAAACCCAATTCCGACTTCGGAGACAAAGTTGCACGGAGTTAGGTCTTGTTGCGGGTTGAGAACATGGAGCTGCGTAGACAGGTGTTTGTTTGTGAATTTCAGATGTTTCGCCAGGAGGCTCTTCTCCTCTAAATGTTTTGAATGACAAACGTGCGTTCTCCACGCCTGGTTAACGATTAATTCAAGGAAAACGCTGGATTAATCTCGAATCTTGGCAGCGCGGAGCTGAGAAAGTGTATGCATGGATTTGTTATTTCCCTGGTTCGTGTTTTGATCGGGGGAAGTCTGTTGGTAAGCTTCGCTTTTTGGTTCTGTCTGGGCGTGGTTTCGTTTCTGTGTTTCTGTACGGATAGAACCCGAATAAAACCTCCAGTAACGATAGGATTCACCGCAATCACCATGTCCAGAAGTCGGTGGTCTCATTGATGTGGCGTTGTTGCAGCAGGCTAGTACTCGATTTTCTAACTTGGACCCATGAGAATTGGATGATGCCGATTCAACTTTTGCCGAATCTAAAGCACAACTCGAATGACATCCCAGTCTCAGCTAAGATCTCAGCGAAACAAAATCGCCTTAGCGTCAGGACGGCCCCAAAAACGAATGGCTTGACCAAAAGCTTTTTGTCCGGCCGGAGTATCATAATTAATCACTAACCTCTTTCAAAGCCTCCATCTCACTGATCGTTGCGCCTCTTCTTCTCACCCTCGCCTGCTCCATGAGTGACAGTCTGGTCGGTTCATCTCTGCCCCGTCCCTTCATCGCATCTTCCATCCTCGCTCTTGAATCTTGCAGTCGTGGCGGTGGCTTGTGAGGTCCAGTATCGCATAGTGGCGAGAGGCGTCCCAGTTTCTTCAAAGAGTCGGCTCGCCTGCGTGCCGAAAATTCGACGTGGAAGACTGCGAGATGTTGTTTTAAATGCTCGGGACCTGTCAGTCCTTTGTCAAATTTGAAGAGACAGTCTGGCTGTGGACAATTGTAAAGGTACCCTCGAGGTGCATCGTCTTTTAGGTGTAGCTGAGGGCGGAGCGAAGGCGGTATCAATTTTGGCGGTATTTTACTGGGTAAGTTGTCTATGGCTCCCATTTGCGATCGGATCAAAAACATTGCGACAGCGAACTCGTCACGATCCAAGTCATCGCCATGCTGTATTGCCGCTAATTTCCAGATTTTGAGTAGTGTGTCGTCTGGTAATCCCCAGATGGCGAAAGACTCCATGACTTGGCTTTGGCTGATGGCGCCAATTCGTTCACTGTCGATTTTGTTGAAAAGGGCGTCGAAGCCTTGTTTATCTTGCTTCCGAATAAGCCATTCAGCTTTTTGAGGGGCTCGATGGCGTTGCCATTGGGCATCGTTGTACTGTTCCTCTTTCGGTCCAAGGTAGATGTGTCGGCAGCATGTGTCGTAGTATCGTAAGCGATATGTACCCTCTCGCGGATGCTGCGCGAGATCTGTTGTGTAGCAAGAGAGCCTTGAATTCACGTCTTTCACGGTGGGTCGTTCTTGAGGATCGTACAGAAGCATTTCCGAAACTAGTTTCAGCAGATCGCCGTCCGTTTGCCGTGTGGTTGGGGTGAATGTGTCGAACCATGCCTGTGTGTAGGACAAGTTCATCTGAAATGAGTGATCGCCGCCTGGACAAAGGTCGTGTATAACGTGGAGTCGCATGTTGTCGCAGAGCGTAATCATCTCAAGAAACACGGCACCCATCGAGAATATATCCGCTGCCATTCCGGATGGCCCAGAATCTGCCATGTCCGGCCTAACCGGCAAACAATTTGTTAGCATTGAATCCGTTGGCCATGCATGCCATGATAAGGTTTGATAGAGACCAAGCCCTTAGCAAAAGAGGTGCACGTACGCAATATACCTGGAGGCATTGCGGTAGTGACGTCCTGTGGAAGTACATAGATTTTCCGGAGTATCCGTCGATGTTTCAAAATCTGTCACTGTGGTAATCATGTGTTAGCAACGGCCCGATACCTATGGTATCAACAACAACCTACACCACAATCCATTGAACGACAGGAGAACATTTGCAGGCCTTAAGTTCTTATGCCGGATTCCTCGCGAATGTAAATAATCAAGAGCAGACGCAAGACATCCGAAGCATCTCAACAACCTCCTTTGCAACAGTGGCAAAATGGCGGAACGCTGCACAGAAGAAGTCATTCCGTCTCCCATGATCGCATCTAGTCTGGCTCCGCGCTCAATGTCCTGAAGATCAAGCTCCTCGGCTAAGCATTTCGGATCAAGATAGTGATCGAGGTCTTCCATCAGCCCACCAAGGTCACATCGCGCTACCGGCCACATAAGGATTCCAAGGCAGCTGTTAAAAGTGTATGTCCCTACCAGTTTCATGACATGATGATGGTCAAGCTGTTTGATACTCTCGATCTTCTTCCTTTGGGCAAGATCGATTGGCCGTCTACAAATTAACCTTTTCCATGCCAGTGGAATTTTCTTGCAACTCGTCCGATGGACGGAACTTCGTAATGATAAGAGCTTGAGCGCAAGAATTTAGGATCAGCTACTTACCTGGTGACACCATGTCCCAGCAATTCGATTTCCTCCAATTCGACATCATCTCCACAACCAAAGTCGACGTGGTTTCCCATTCCCGACCAGTCAAATTTGCCATCTCGAAATATGGCCTCATTATCGGCTGGGTCATGTTCGGGCGCGTGCACAATCATCGCCACTCGATCTTCTGGCATGGCAGCGTTGGGGATTTCTGGCTTGACATCTTTCTTGTCGAGCTCTGCCTTCCACCGTCTATCGTAGTACGATTTGATTCGAACCTGGGGAGAGGCGAAGACATCGTTGGGAGTAATGCTGATAGGCGAAGACGTTAGGACGCCGCTCGTTGTACTTGCTCTGATGCGCAGCTTAGGTCTGGCCTGAGCCATTGTAAGGCCGCTAATGGCATGAACCTGGAGGTCAGTGGGCAGTCCGGACAAACTATCGTGATGTTCAGGTGCCAGATGTTCTTGTGAAAGATTATTGTTGAAAATGTGGAATAGTGCCGTTGGCCATTCAATGAAGTGCACATTTGTCCTCGTGTATACCTACCTATTCCCTACCCCTTTCAGGGGTCCGAGTCAAGAGTGAGAACTAGCGATGCTGTACGGTGTGAGATCATCCCGCCATTACCTCATACGGATTGGATCAGGGACATGCCCTACGAGAAATGGAAAGCCTGGATCTGGGCACTAACCGCCGGCCTCTGTTCGTGGTTGGGATTCTGGTGGTTGAAACCACGTTGACTCGCCAGGAAAAATTACCAGTGATAGTGGAACCCGGCGACCTCAAAACTCATCCAGAAGCCATTTGTTGGAGAAAATGTAAGCTATCTCATGAAAGTAGCATTCTCGCAGAGCATGGGATGCCTATGCGCGATGGCAATGGTCGAAGACGAACATGATTGGTCCCTCGGCTGCGGCTTTTCGAGCTGACGAGATGTTTATGGGCAGCTTTCCGACAGAAGAAGGCTTCAACATGCACAAGATTGCGCGAACATACTACGCCTCTTGAATATGGCGTAGGTTGATTGATTGAGGCAGAGGGACGAAGGTGGAAGAAAAAGAGATGGAGGTCGAGATTCTCATTGCATGCACGTGATTTATGTCGCGCTAGTACGGAAAAGGCATACCTAGTGGCTTTTTCCCTAGCCATTTCCATATGTGGCCCGCGTCCTTGCCAGCAGGCTTTTAGCAGGTTCATTTGCTATAAGACACCTCATAATCGTCGACAAGTGAAGGGGAAATGGATCGGATTCTACGCTATTGTTTATGTTATTACGTTGCCTCCACCATACGGCGGCCCATAGCTTTTCATCACTGCCATTTTTGGTCCACCTATCATCCATGATTTCGTAGTATATTAGACTTACTTAGCACATTGTCCATAATCCTTATCTGAAGAGAGCCCCGTATTCTTACGAAAATCTGTGCTCTGTTGGTATTGAGATTCACAAAGAGGTCAATCCAACATTGATTCTCGAGCACGTGATCTACGCCAAGCCTATCCAAAGCTGCCTACCATCCAAATCCCAATTCTCATCGCCAACACCCTCCTCCAGCTCCGACTGCCTTCCAAACCAACCCAAAGATCACCAACCTCCCACCTTCCAAAACCAAAGATGTCCGACGCCAAAATCACCGAGCTCCTCGCGAAACCGCGCGCCGAACTGACCGAGTACGAAATCTCCCAACTCGAAGAATACGAATTCACGTCCGGCCCGCTCAGCATCCTCCAATCCGCCGTGCGCAACCACACCCAGGTCCTCATCTCCTTGCGCAACAACAGGAAGATGCTCTGCCGCGTCAAGGCGTTCGATAGGCATTTTAACATGGTGCTGGAGAATGTGAAGGAGATGTGGACGGAGACGCCTAGGTTGGCGACGGGGAAGAAGGGGAGACCAGTTAATAAGGATCGGTTTGTCTCCAAAATGTGAGTTTGCATGCGCCTCTCTGTTCTTGGGTGTTGGTTTGTGGTGTGCTAACGTGTGGATAGGTTCCTGAGAGGCGATTCGGTCATCATGGTTCTGTTGTCTTGAGGCAATCTTCTTTGGAGACTCGTGGTTCATGATTTCGCTGACAGGTTTTTCTGACCTGAACAACCCAGAAGTGTCTGGCACACCGATCCGTAAACACAAGACCCGTCGCAAGGGCCTCCGCGTGGAAGCAAGAGGCGGCGTACTACATACAGCATCAGCTGAATCTAATGGACTTTGAAAAAATGAAAATACGGAGAATGCAAGGACACAAGATGTGAGGAATCATCCTAGCCTTATACACAATGCAGATGGTTAATGAACCCATTTTTTCAATTGCAGCTCCTCTATTTCAGTCCTTCACTGAGGCCGAGCAAAAATTGTGCTAGACCATAGGCACCCGGGTCAGGCACATTTTGCCAGCCTCCACCTCCTACATACACCGTCCGGCCCAGACTCGCCTTCATAGCTTTGGTTTTCTTCGCGCCTTCATCTGCAGCCTCTGCAGCTTTCTGAACATTCCCAGTTCTGGACAGTGTGCCGACAAATGGGTACAAGGCATCCACCAGTGTCCTGTCTCCAGGCTGCGCCGGTGTGTACTTTGAAAGAGCCGTCATACTTGATTCCAGCGCTCTTGCCCAAATACCAACTTGCATTTGTTCACTTACTTCTGCAGCTGGTGATGACGAGGTTGGTGATTGTGATCGAACACCGGAAGCTAGCGCGTTCAAGAAAATGGCGTACAAAGCGCCTGATGTGCCGTCCATTGTCCGTTCGACAGCTTTGATGACGCGTTGGAGGAAGATGAGGATGTCATCTGTCTTCTTTGATCGTTCTAGCATCTGTAGGATGGCTACGGTACGTCAGTTATGTCACTTTCTTCGTTGAACTGGGTGTAGAATGTACCTTCAGCACCACGCTTCAATCCGATGCCGCAATCGCCATCTCCGACTATGGTATCATAGTTCGTGATGTCCGGTTCAGCGGCAACGACGCGATCGAGAGCAGTCGTGAGAGCCTGCTTAGCCAGAGCATAATCAACTACATTTCTTAGCAACATCGATGACATGCCGAGATCAAGAAGCTCACATTTTAAATTACTGGGCACGTCGTCGTCAATTTCCTTCGCTTCCTCTTGCTTAACAGCCTGCCTCTTCGCATCCCAGGTCTCAGTCTTCACCGCCGCCGTCCATCCAGTTGCTTCTGTTGGGGCATCTAGAAGTTCAAGCATACTTTTCCCAGCACCGAGTCCCGTATCCGCCAACCTAAGCAGAGAAATAGAAAAGCCCAACCCGTTGAGACTCGTCATATAAGTGCCAACCAATATCCTCTTGGGCACAATCTCCCACGTCTTCTCCAATTCTTCAATGACTTGGTTTGCGATGCCGCCCATCTCAAGTACACTCACACCACCGAGATTATTCACCAGCAACACGAACTCATCCCCTTTCTTCCACTCCAAGTAGGCCCGATCTTTGTCCGAGGTATCGAGAAGCTGTCCCAACATCTTCCTCACCAATTCAGGCAACTCAAGTTTCACCCGTTCAGACCCATCTTCATTATGTATCCCCATCCCCACCTCTACAACCCCCTCTCCCAGATCCTCCACTCCCCCCTCCCGCCCAGGAACATGCACATGTGCCAAACTCGCCCCAACACTAACCAAATTCTCACCCACCAACCGCGCAACCCCCGCCACGCCCTCCCTCCCCTCCCCCATCCCCGCCAACGCCCCCGCCATCTTGAGAACCAAACACGTCCCCGAAATCCCCCTCCTCCCCACTTTCCCCCCAGCATCCCGTCCAACACCCACATCATCGCCTATCACCACCATTTCCACCTTCACACCCCGCGCCCGCGCTTTCTCAACCGCGACCCCGAAATTCAACACGTCTCCTGTGTAATTCATCACCACCACCACGACGCCCCTCTCCCGCGTCGGAACCAGGTTCTCGAGGGCGTGGGATACTTGCGAGGAGCTGGGTGAGGCGAAGATGGTGCCGCTTACGGAGGCGGTTAGGAGGCCGTCGCCGACGAAGGAGGAGAAGGATGGTTCGTGGCCGCTGCCGCCGCCGGAGAGGAGGGATGTGTTTTTCTCGTTTGGGCTTGTGAGGAAGATTGTTTTTGTGGGGAGGGAGAGGGAGAGGGAGGGGTTTGTTTTTGTTAGGGAGGCGAGGGAGGTGAGGACGAGGTCGGTTGGGGTGTTGAGGAAGTGTTTTGCTGGTTTCTTTGGTTAGGCGGTTGGGGATTTTTTTTTTGGTTTTGGGGGGGTGGAAGGGGTGGAGTGGGATTGGGAGGGAGGATTTACTTGACATGTTGGCTGCTTTGACTTTTACTGACAGACTAAACTTTTTTATCCCTTTCAGCTGTTGTATTCAGCATCGATCAGATACCGTGGGTCGAATGAGGCAGAAATCAGTGAATCGCAAAGCTGAGAACCGACGAATTGCGAATAGGGCGATACAGCGAATTGCTTCGTTCTGAGTGGTAAGTGGAAAGTGGAATAAAAAGGAATCGCTGGAGTGGTTTGTCGAGGGCTGTCATCGGCGGCTTGAGGGAAGCTCCGGTTTGAGGAGGGGTCTTTTGCGGGGTAGCTTTATTTTCGTGGACCCCTGTGGGTTGCGAGCAGGGATCAGACGGAATATACCACAGGACAGTAGAATGCGGAAAAGTGCATTGTGATTCGGAAAAGCAGGGCGGAAAGGAAGAAGGGGTCGGGAGAGCGTAGTGCGGCAGTAGTGTACCTGCACATGAATGCGGTCATGGTGGGCGAATTGTTGTGAGACTGATGGGAGTTGAGGATGGAGATTTAGAAAGCAGGGGAAAGGGACGTTTGGATAGACTCTACTAGTAGTTTGTTGGAATGCTATGTACAATTGAGCCGGCAAAATGAAATTCGTCCCTCATCCCCAATCGCTCAACTCTGATCGAGGAGCTGTCCAATCCCAGTTCTAAATGATGACGGTGTATATCTATGATCGCTGAAATGCGAGGAGAAACCAGTAAGATCGGAACGTTGCTGATGAAATCCAGTTTGCTGATTTCCGGAAAACAGCAGAGGTGATCCAATCGATGGCGGTGGACTCGGTGGTCGTGTGGCCCATCGTGGGTGTCCCATTGGCAGCAATACCAGTCGGTAGCGTTTCCAGCGTGGGTGCAGAAATTGAAGGCAATGCTTTCGTCAATGGCGATGATAGTATCGACACCATTGCGGTCGGGTCTAGCCTCAATCGCGTGAAAGGAGCAGGAATCAGCCTAGGTAAGTGCTTGGATACGGCCAGCGCGAAGGCTCAAAAGAAGTGGGCACGAATCTCCTCCTATTGCACCGCGGCAGCACCAACCACGACATCCAATCCCGAACTTTGAGTCGCCGCATTCGCATACGCAGCGTCGAATGGCCCTGACCAAACGCCCGTGAAAACATCGTCCTGCTTATTCCGCGCCTTGTCCCACACAGACTGAGCATTTCGCTCCAAGAACTCCTTGTACAACGCACTTCCGGTGGCCCTTTGGAGCCTCTGCAGGTTGCGTGCGAAGATGCCTTTAAACTGGAACCCGTCTCCTCCGAGGTTGGGTTCGCGGGGATCGTGCAGGATTCCATCGCCGTCAACCATTGTTCGAATCGCGCCGTTGGCGATATCTTGTGCGTCGAGCAGGTATTGGCCATTGTCCGTCGCCTTGGTAAGCTCGACCAAGGCGCCGAGAATCACGCCTTGGTTGTATGACCAGACCAAGCCTCCGTTGTTCTGGCAAGTGGTCAGATTCAGACCGTCGTTGATGGTATTGTCGGAATTGATCATGCCGCTTTTTTGGAACCAGTCCCATTGACGTAACGCCCAATTGGTGTAGTAAGCCTTGTTGGGCATGCGGTTTGCGAGGTGAGCTGCGACGCTCAGGAAGAGCTCGTTTGCGATAGCATTGTTGGCCTGCTTTTTCTTATCCCACCAAATACCACCGCAGGTGGCATTGTAGCCTGTGCTGACCATGTCTGTAAAGATATCGTCCGCTGCTTGCAGATACTGTTGTTTTTGATTGAGGTCATAGACGTTGATCCAAGCCAGGGCCCACCAGGCCTCGTCGTCGTAGAAACCATTGAGAAACCCCTTGGGATCCGCATCCTCGACTTCCATACCATCCACACTCTGAACTGTGACTTCTCGTTTTCCGACACCTTCCGACAGATCTCGTCTCGTAGCGTTGACCGCAAGACTTCGTTTCTTTGCATCGGTACATACAGTGGTTGCGCAGCTACTTGGTGATCTTGACTGCTTGAGGTTGAATTTTTGAGCCTTTTCGAACGTGTTCGGCCAAACTTGGCCCGTAATGATATCCACCTCGCTGTCGATGGCGGTCAGGTCCGCAAGCACGGTGATGCAATTGGCGCTGTTCCACCAACCAGTCGATTGATACAGGCCGGTGGTTTGATTGTAGAAATTCTGCAGAGCTCGAGCTGCAGTAACAGCATTGTCTTGATAGCTTGAGGCGCCTTGTACCAGTACAGGAAATGGTGGAAATGCTAAGAAGAATGTGAGGGCCTGAGCATAGAGAGGTATAAACATGTTTCAGCGCATTGGGAAGACAGTAGCACGCCAAAGATTGGAGATCAGGGAAGGGTAGTCATGGACTTTATGAGAGCGAAGTATACAGGACAGCAGAGGACGGTCCGATGGTCATGAACCAGGATTGGAAATAAATACGTGAGAATGCTAGGACTCCTACCTGGTGTGTTCTCGATTCTGACAGGTGAAAGCACAACCTGAGACAAGGTATATAACTTCATGGCTGGAAACAGAAATGAGTGGGGACGAAGAGAGACTCATCAGGGCCGTACATGGTACCCACGAGAGGCAGGGCGGAGGGAGGAGGAGACGGGCTTTCTGGGGAGAAGTGTGGTTCAGGCGTTCCCAGTATTACTCGGGCCCGCCTCCTTCACGCGAGGTGGGCACCAGGATGTCGGTGCATGTTTGCAATATGATCGTCGGGGTTTGTGATCGCAGGTCGGTGCTACGATCTCGCGCAGGATGTGTTGAGAAGGGGTTTGAAGGCAGGACGGATATCGGGATGGGGATCCCTCGTCGTATCGGAGATACTATGGTAGATGCTACGGGGCTGGCCGACGGTCGTATATCGCGCCCTCGAATTATATCGCGCCCTCGAATTACTGCGTACGCAGCACCACCGATGCCGACGGCTTCCTGAGCATCTCCATCTCCATGTCCCAGGCGAGGCTTGCCAGAAGCTTCGATGCGATGCTCGCTCGCGGCATCAAGCGACAGTGGATGGGAAGAGAATTAGCACCACTCATTAGGAAACACGCCGATTATTGGCCAATGCCCAGCATATACCGCAGTATGCAAACAGGCAGTCCAATCCTCGCCCGCCCGCATCAAACAAGTCTTTCCGAGCCCTCTGGTGGCCTCTGCGATGGTTCCCGTAGCCTCCCCCTCTCCCCTGCCCTCACCCTCATACTCGTACTCACCCTCTCCCTTGCCCTCACCCTCATACTCGTACTCACCCTCACCCTCACCCTCACCCTCACCCTCACCCCCACCCCCACGACTCAGTCGGCCACGCACTGGCAACGCTCCTGACACTCTCCTGGATGCACACAAGTCCTGGGGATGGGGAAGGACACAACCAAGGAGCCTCCTCCCTACAAGTTTCGCTAATCCAAATTTCTGATTCTGGAGACACCAACGAGATGTGGTACCCCCGTACTGTGTACCGTCGGCGTATGGCCGAGCCCGATCTTGATTCAGCCTCTCACAATTCAGATGCTGCTCCGGGCACGTGCCTCATCGGCAAGACGACGCGCATCCTCCGACGAGTTCCAATCGCACTCGACCAGACTGGTGGCGGGCAATCCTCCAAAGAGATAACCTTACACCCAGCCATCGAAGAAGATCCCCGGCCTTGCGCTGCCACCAAAGCCTGTGACTCCGCCGCGACCTTCACGGCCGCTTCAGAATACAACAACTTGAAAGTTTCGACGATACCACGCCTTGCGCCTTGATGATGTTTTCAACATGCGACACCACTTGAAGCCTCCCAGGTTTTACAGATTGCCCATCCACAAAAGCTCGGTCCAGTGTTATTTCAAGACCAAGATGCAGGGCTTATATATATATATATATAGAGATGACGTTTTCAAAAGAGTTTCGATCTGTAAGCGACTGACACTGCGAAACAAGCAACGATCGTCGCAGGCTATTTATCGAGCACTTGGCTGAGCACTTGGCTTCGCACTCGCGTCTCTCGACTTCTTTCGTCAAAGAGAACAACCATATGGCGCAGGAAGTCTTTCAATACCGTTCTTCAATCCCATCGACACCCACCACAAGTAAGCACCTCCAGGCTCCAGGACGAAGTATCCGATACTTAGTCTCTCCCTCAATCGATTGCGCCATAAATTAGCTACAACAGCAATCCCACCGCGAATGAAAGGATAGGACACACCCTTCAGGCGGTCCGTTGGCAGTGCGTCGTTGGATGATACAAAGTAAGATGGGAGTACTGGCAAACCTTTTGAAGCTCTTCATTTCCCCAGCCGACTTCCACATCCACCCTTTAGTGCAGCATTCAGAGACTTCGCCAGTCAGGCTGGTTGAAACAAATCTGGCCAGTCTCCCAGTGTACAATATCGGGGTCGCACGGGACTCAAAATCAATCGACCTATGCCCGAAAACGAGTACGTAAGTGACAAATACCCTAATAAACCTGCAACTAACCTCCAAGCCTTGAACACCAGCTTTTCCATTACTAGTGATCGTAAATATAGCTGGTTTGTACGGAAATATCTTCAGTCGCCTAAAAATAGGTCACGTGGTTTAACTCATGCCAACAACGTTTTACAGCACCGCCATCTTCTCTATTGCCTGCGCTCACACTCATTTCCTTTTTAAGATTGCAACACAATGTACATTCATCATGACCTTTCGACGGCGGACAACGCCAAAAATTACAAAGACGGGTCTCCAGCTCATACAACATGTTCCTGGACCTGCGACTGAGTCCAATTGGTCAGGTCTAGAGGACGCAGTCATCATCGTGATCAACTTGCAGGATATCACCAACATCAGGGAAGATTTATCTGTTAACCTAAACTGCCAAGCTGGCTTTGCTATCCACGATACAAGCAGCCTTCGCAATCCACATCCAGCCATCTCTACGACAATTTCGCAACTGCATCATCTCGATATCATACTCGGTCTTTCAAAAGTTTCTCTTTGAAAAAAGGAAAAAAAAAAAAAAAAAAAAATTCACAACCCGACCAGTCAAAATGAAAGACTTGAGAAAATCAAATCTTTGTTTTGTTTCTACCGTCCCGTAGTTTCGTACTTGTTGGCCACGAATACGATAGTAGACATGATGTACGTGCTTTTCGAAGCCCACGGTGCCAACTTTGATGACCAGACCAGATTATCCATGTCCTTGATTCCATTCTAGATTGTACATCAAGTCCTCCCTGTCTGTTATGCCGCCTCTCTCGCGTCCTCCAAGCCGCGATCACAGAAAACTTCGGGAATTAACTTGGGGTCGTTCCTCGAAATGCTGGGCTCAGGGGACGCTGGAACGTACAGGTACCTATATAGCTTATAACCAAGAAAAATACTTCTTCCCCTCCTCATCTCACACTCCTTCCCTCCCTCTCTCACTCCCCACTTCCTCTTCATCGTCTCCAACCAACCCAAATCCGCGTATTCAATCGCTTGCTTCTATCCATTTAGACTCGGTACCATCACCACAGCCCAGAAACTCGCAGAAAGTCCACCCGGCAGCCGGTCGTCCCGATAACGGCTTCAGCTGCGGACTTTGTTCTGTGAGACTTTGTTGGTGGGGGGTTCTGGTGCTTGTGCTGGTGTTGTGTGGAGGCGGTGTGGGTTGGGTTGTGGGTGGACTTGTTCGAGATTTTGGGAAGGGATGGTTGGTGCTTTGGGTCTTTTTGATTCTTGGGATGCGTTGGGGTGGAGAGGGAGAGATATGTCTAGGAGGTTTTTTCAGAGGAAAGGTTAGGTAGTATCGTCTTTCTTTCTTCCTCTCCTTCGATTTCCAGGGACCCGATACTTGAGAATATTCGCACGACGAAAAAGGGGGTATGCCATCTACTCTCAAGAGCAAGGGGTGGAGAATCCGCACAATTTAGAAAATGGAGAATCATGGAGGGAGGAGCAGGTACATTGTCCACTGTGGGGCGCTGACTTGGTATTTCGTAGCTTGGTGATTCGACGAGTGAGGAGATATTCGCGGAGACGAAGCTCATAGATATCCAACACGCGTTGATGCCGAAGTTGCGTCGTTTACGAAAACTATCAAATCTCCTGCTCGTTCTGTACCGTGTTTACTACTGATGGCGAGACGTGAGAGTGCTATTAGAAGAGATAGAGTCGAGAATCCCATCTTGTTTTGAGAATCGAACCTCTTCTCTTGAAATTATCTTGTGTCTGTAATTAGTTGAGCGATTGGGCGGATCAATTGTACTTGATACCTATTCGCAGGACAGAAGTGATGGATAAGCATGTCGAGTATTTCCCTTCGACCTTCGGGCTCGACATCTACTTATCAGTGTGTCACTTCACGAAACATGAAAAGAAAGATAGTAAGCAGCCTTACCGTAGCTCCACCACCCAGTACAGAGATCTAGGTAATTCTACAAGGATTGGAATACCGTATTTGATGGTGAAGTTACTTCTAGTGCTACAGTGCGTGGGAAAACAATGTGCAATCTGCTTTTCGACGTTGAAATTTCGCTCAGGTGCTTAATTGCATCGCAACGAACCCCGAGTCTTCGCCTAGACGGCCCATGGGGGTTTCTAGACGTTACACACACTATATTCTCAATCAGTTCCGTCCATGCTGTGACCACTACTTCGCATTAGTGTAATGTATTTACGAAATCTCGTCATAAACCTATCAAACTTAGTATACGTACCTCAGTCGGCGGCCTAACCTAATTGGGCTAATTGTATAGCCTCAAAATGGTGTAGGTCCGTTGGCCGAGTTTATTGCGGCCTGATTCGAACCCCTGAGCGAAGTTTAACGTTGGAAAGCAGATTGCACATCGATTTTTCAGGTGCTATACCATATTGGACATACACATGTAGGGGATCAGGTCGAAAGCCCTTTCTAGACGTCTCTAACGTCCCAAGTGGGTGGCTGATCGGGAGCGACGACACGACACAATGCCAAAGCGATCGCATCCAGAAATTCCACTTTTTCGATCAGTGGAGATCGACGATGCGCAGTCGAATTGACAAAGCTCATGCCTACGCTGCTATGCTTGGAGTACCAGTGGTGACAATCCCGACTCTTGATCAAGAAAGCCGATCAAAATCACCCGCCAAGAACAACCTCCTGATACCAAAGCCAGAAAGTCCACTTAAGAGTCCTTGTATGACTTAAGCCCTCTTCGTAATAAAAGTAGGAACAGGTTCCATCACCACCCCCACCGTCTCCACCAACGTTACAGTAACAACAGAAACAGCAGTAACAGTCTCTCTACATTCAAGCGGTATAAATGTCGTCGTAGCCGTCGAGACCGCATACCCCGTTTCCGTTGTGACAACTGTCCGCGTCACCAGCCCCGTCACTTTCTGCACAACTGTCGCTTCTGAGTCTCCATCTCCATCTCCGACACCCACCGTCAATGTCTCAGCGGCCAGGCTACCCGAGCAGGAGTAAACGATGAGACTGGAACTAGTGAGGGGGGAGGATCGGTTGTATATTTCGGTTTGGATGATGGTTGTTGTTATTATGTTTGTGGTTTGGGGGCCGTAGGTTGCGAGGTAGTAACCAATGAGCGGTGAACAGGAAAGTGGTTGTGGTTCTTGTATCTGAGCTGACGCGAGCATACTTTCAACTGTTAGCGATCTCTTCCACGCCCGAAATCGGTCGACTTGTTGATGAAGAGCTTACCAAATAGCACCTATCATTGCCACCCAGACCCAAACCAGTCGTGGACGTCGCATGTTGCTGCTAGGAGAGAAATCTCGTCCGGTCGGATGGATTAATGCTTTTTCTGAGAATGCATCAGAACCAATTAAGGGTCGTGAAATTACCCACTCTGTCGATCAGATCGTCCCATGATTGTCAATCGAGGCGGAAGATGTATATCCGTGGTACCAATTTGTGCAAAATAGATTGATGATGATGAAAGCGAGATTGCTCCCGCGTCGATTCCCATATTGCGCATCATGTCGATCTCGGTCGTTAACCAGTCATGAGGCAGAGAACAGCTAACCGGACCAGCCTCTCGATGCTCGAAGCTGCTGGCGTAAACGACGTAGTTGACATCCCTGGCTTTGTTGCGCGGTGACGAATTGGAGATGGTCGTTCGAATATGTGCTTCAAAAAGTGGAAGGAGTACCGACTCATCTTATCGCATTCGTAGACTGTGCTGCTGCGATTACCCTTTTTCTTGTTTGCCAATAGACCGTCTGTCTTGATATCGACCGGCGCAAGCAGAAAACATGTTGGCACTTGTGGAAAGCGATGGAGGGATGCAAGTACACAGTTGAACGTGGGGGTGTGATCAGAAACTGCAATTGTTCGTGGCAGGCTCGTGCTGAAGCAGCTTTGGAAATTCATTTCAAGTTTCAACACACCTTTCAGAAGCTCTGCGTTGGTTTCTCCCAGTGCTGAAGGCCTCGGTGAAGCTCGCTAGCATGGTCGGAGAGTGGCACCCAAACATGAAAACGATTGGCCGCTTGCCATATGCTGAGTTTTCTCGTTGTCCACAACAGTCGTATCGAAGTGCAATGGTCAGGCCGAATCAGCTAGAGCTGAGAGGAGGACATGGTTCGAGTTTCTAGTACGTATTCGTTTTCCACCATCGAGCCTTATGTGAGCGAAACATGGCGTCATTGTAGGGATAAAGAAGAGCCTTAGTAGACGACTGTGCAATGGTCGCGAGGATACGGTCTGTCAACCAAAGACTTTAGTTCATCATACGGCCGTGTTCTAGCATCGCTAATACTTACGGAACGAGTCGGGCACCTCTCGAGGCTGCATGCAATGAAGCAACAACCGTTTTCCAGCGACTTTTGGAAGTGAAAAGACAGATCTCATATGCGAAGCTTTCTATTGTAGACCAATCCATTGTAAGAAAGTCCTCGAAAGTTGTTGAGGAGAAGCTCGCGCGAAAACAGCGAGGCGTGTGTATAAATTATCGTGATCTATGACAATCAGATGCTAAGAAAGGGAACACCATCAAACGACATACTATGACGAAGCGCCCAGCAGCACATCTCTCCTTGCTACGAGCAGCTAGTTGAGCGTGATGTGATTGTCTGAGTTCCTGGTCCAGTCGTCTGGTCGAGGATAGTCCTTGTCACCGGGCCGCTCGTTGCTCTGACGTAGAGCTTGAGCGCCGCAGTTGTTCCTTCGCATGTTGTTGTCCGTGCAGCGCCCCAGTACGGAACAACAGATGTAAGAGCTATGTGGGAGTTCACTAGGCTTGGCAGAGTGGTGGTGTACAGTTCATTCTGAACGGTGGTGCGTGTGACCGTCTTGGTGATATCGGGTGCAAATTCCCATTGGTAAACGACACAGGTTTGCTGCTGCGCAGTGGTAAAAGCTCTGCTCATGGGTCAGTCAGTCACTATTGCATCACACAAGCTAGAAGCCTTACATGTATGACAGAAAGCTTAATATCAAGACAGACATCATGTTAGACACGCCCATTGCGAGGAGCTCAGTGGCAGAAGAACCGGAAAGTATGAAATTTGATGCCCAAGAATGAAAACATTCTTAGCAGGTAGCTCTGTATTTACCAAACGAGGAGTGCCGAGTCACCGTCTTGAATACGCAACAGGCGTCTGACGCGCGATAACCTGCTCGTGCATTACTTTGTTTGCGATGTACTTCATCGTGTACCTGGCTCTCGTAAATTGCTAGAAGGGCAAGGGGTTCATATATTGATTAGACGAAACAGCAAAATTGAGCAGACCACAGCTTGTGTGAGGTAAACTGGGATATATCTACCGGATTACACTCCACTTTGATAACACGGCGTAAGCGCTGTGAGACAAACAAAACTTTAAACTGACAGAGCTGATTGCAAAAAGAACTTATACTGTGTGTGGATGTGGAGCAGCGCCTAATCGCCATGGCATTCGGTGATACTCCTATATTGAGAATGACAGCAGAGGCCTCCCGCTCGGGGCGTAGGGAGGTGGAGTCGGGCCGAAAGTGGCAGCGTGCTGTAGATGCGAGGTGCCGATGAACGAAGACCTCGGGACATCATAATAATACCGGAAATTTGATGCTGCTGTAGATGAGAAGTTGAGGTGGGCGTCTGCACAGAGACATCCCACACGGACGCTTGACAGCCGCACCAATTGAGACGCTTCCTCGCGCGTGTGTTTGGTGTTCAGCCATCGAGCTCTGACTGAATTTATAGAGCGTGAGATAAGGATGAGTCCAGGGGGGAATGAAGATGGTGGCGCTGTTGTTGTGCGAGAGTCTAGAGAGGACGAGAACAAACCCATCACGGCATGTCAGCCTGGGCCATGATAGACCACGTGACCAGGTATGACAAACGCGTCAAGGTGTCAAACACGTCAAGAATCCTGAGTAGTGAGTATACTTCACCACCTCAGCATCCTGTCAACCTCCAAAATCATTGTCATTATGTCGGGCTCATCGACAGAGAGTGATGATGAGGATCTCAAGAGGGCGATCGCCATGTCTCTGGAAGACGGCGCCAAGTCCTCGCCAGCTAAACCAGTTGTACCGACGGACATCAATGGCAAGGCAGTCTCGAGATCACCGTATATTGAAGAGCCTTCGCTAATGCTTTACAGACAACAGCGCCCGAAGCGACGCCACTGAAAAGCACCCCGAATACAACCACAGACACCGCAAGGACTGGCATAATGGGACTTGACCGCGCAGCCATGGAAGCTGAACGACTCGCTCGATTGGCATCTCGAAAGCGACCAGCGCCACGTTCTCCACCAGAAACAGGAAATCAAGAGCATACAGCACCAAAGAAACCAAAAGTCGTGGAATCTATAGTGCATGCCAGCACGGCTCACTCCACCTTACAATACCCTCGAGGAGTAGTGAAGCGAACTTGGTCCAAACTACACCCAAGAGAAAACGACATCAAAATTGAAGAGGTCCTCATGAAAGACAAGCTGAAAATCGCAGTCTTGAGCTCTTTCCAATGGGATCAAGATTGGATCTTCAGCAAAATCAACTTGAAATCAACCAAAATGATTGTCGTCATGGAGGCTAAGAATGAGGCAGAAAGAGAGCAGTTCACAAATGACGCAGAAGACGTGGGTTTGAAGGCCTGCTGTCCACCTCAGCAAGGACAATACACTTGCATGCATAGTAAACTCATGCTGCTCTTCTACGAAGAGTCTCTACGCATTGTGGTCCCTACAGCCAATCTTATGCCGTACGACTGGGGTGAATCTGGCATTATGGAAAATTCAGCATTCATCATTGATCTACCGCGTCGCAAAGATGGCCTTTCGTCAGCAGACGGTCTCACATTCTTTGGCAAAGAGTTGATGTATTTCTTGGAAAAGAAAGGGGTGCAGGAAAATGCACAGCAAGGAGTGCTCAAGTTTGACTTCTCGAATACTGAGCACCTTGCTTTCGTACATTCGACTTTTGGATCCCACTTTGGCAAAGACATGCGTCGCAATGGCCTGCCAGGTCTCAGCAGAGCTGTCAAGCATCTCGGTCTCGATTGTGAAGGGACACTCGAGCTTGATTTTGCTGCATCCTCGATCGGCAGTCTCACAGATCTGCCTGTGAACAGCCTCTACGAGGCCGCGCGTGGCAGGGACATTATTGCGCAAGGTCGCGAGAAGCTGAAGATATCCAACTCGAAGACTAAGCAACACTTCAGGGTCTATTTCCCGCTTCACGAGACCGTAGCGAACAGTCTCGGTGGAACAGACAACGGTGGTACGATCTGCTTGCAAAAGCGATACTTTGAAAAGCCCGACTTTCCAAGGTCGATATTCCGCAATAATGTATCCAAGCGACAAGGCATGCTGAGTCACAACAAGATTCTTCTTGCTCGCGGTCGTAAGTCAAAGTCAGACGAGACTCAAGGCACAGTTGCCTGGGCATATATCGGCAGTGCAAATATGTCTGAAAGCGCATGGGGCAAGATTGTGATGGACAAGGCTACCAAAGGCCCAAAATTGACTTGCAATAATTGGGAATGTGGTGTATTGATCTCGGTACGGAAACCACCTGCCAGCATCTTGAAGGAGAGCTTGGATACTGTGTTCAAAGATGTGCTGGATGTTCCCTTCGTGACACCAGCGAAAGAATACGAAGGCAAGAAGCCATGGTATTTTCAAGAGCATTGAGTGGTGCATACCAATTGTCGCCACTTCTCCAATGCGCTGACTCACTTCCAAAAGACTTGGACTCGGAGAGTGTGAAGGATATGCATAGCGATGGAGTTGCGTGTGAACTAGAAATGGTGAGTCTTCCGATCAGGAGATCATAGGGAATGGCCATCTTGTTGTCTTGATTCCAGGTCGAACTAGCAATTATTACACATATTGATCACAAAGGCCAAGACGGCGGAAAATGAAGATGAAAAATCCTGACCAAATCACACCAGCTTCCATTAACAAAGTGTGAGGCATCGTCTTATCCCATAATACTCCAGGACCCAAAAAGACACACTCCGAAGAACCTTCACACAGCATCACGTTCAAACAGAAAAAGGAGAAGACAGATCATATGTCACTCAAAACCATCAGCAACACATCTCCCATCCCGAAAAATACCCAGTCCGACAACCTACACTCTCTATTTCACAGAATGAAGCGGACAGAATACCCCCCCCCCCCCCCC